>JANCMC010048901.1:62494-153644 GCA_024363005.1 Charaxes varanes | reverse complement strand
ATGCATGTGGCAGTAGATATAACGGTCCAGGATAGTGTTTTCCAAACCTGAACGACTGACCATTAAGTGTTTATTATTGTAAAAATGACTCCTAATTTATGTAAAAAAATGAATGTTGCTGAGCGCAAAACTTCAAAAACGGTTCATAAGATTCGACTAATTTTTTTTCGTATATTCCTTAATGCACACAGAAGTTTTAATAAGAGAAAAATTTGAAAATTAAATTTTGACCGAAGGGAGTCTGCCGGGACAGATAGTATATAATAAAATATATTGCTATTAAGCAAAAAATTCACTCTAAAGGAGACACTTTCAAATTTCCTTACACTTTTTGGGATGATAAATTAATGTAAATATGATACAAAATTCTACGACGATGAAAGTGTGTATAAATTAGACTATTTGAGTAGCTTTCGTTAAATGTAAAAAAAAATTGCTGAATACAATTTGGAAAACACTGACTACATTAGAATGACGTTGCATCGAACTTGTTTACATGACGAGTTGACGTTTTCTATACAAGAATTGATATAATGTTATTATGTAATGTCAACATGAACATTATATTTATAAAATTTATGCACACTCAAACACAGACAAGTCTTGCTCGAATTAGTGGATGTTTATTTACATACAGACAAACAAAACAACAATTATTATAACTGTACATAATATCGATTTAAAATTGTTGGTATATAACACCGTATGTAACAGAACCCTATGGTTGACGTGATATCGTCGACGTTTTATAAATCTATAAGGGTCGGCTGCACGCACGAAAAAGCATGACTCATTGTCACGTTCCGCCTGAGCCAACGGTGCAAGCGAGACTGCGGAACAAGCAATAGAGAAACACGATCGGCCTAAGTGTTCAGCATTACCACGTAAAATTATCGTCCGTAAACCGACTTTAAAGACAAGCAATTTATTTTGATCAAGAGCGGTTTTTATAACATATTAACGGTCTCCTCTATGCTAATAGATCCCAAGTTAAAAACCGGCGTCCCTTCGGCCCTCTGTCACCACCACTGCGCCACAAAAAACGGTTTTTTCTCCCACAGGCTGGCCGCACGCAACGCACCTGCCGTACGGCTTCCATATTCAGTTACAGCACTTCCAGGGCTTTGGCGGCTGTCGCCTGGCGCGGGTTCGATTCCCCGGATAAGCTCCATTTAATTGCTCGACTAATTTTATTAGCTCTTACATTTTATGAGCTCGCTAACAAAAAACACTAAATAAGATGATGCAATAAACCAAACTGTCTTTTGGACTCGAATATTTGAAGACACCATTACTTACATACGTCCAATTATCCGTAATCATTAGAAGATTTACAAAAAAAATAGTGGGATAACTAGAGATTTTCCGATACAATTATAATTATTATATGTTAATAGGATATTTCGCTGAAAATATAAACTATATACAACCATAACCTAGACATCGCCTGGTGGTCGAAATTCGGCAACAAATCTTAAGATTTGCGTATTCTATGTTTATTTAAAGGCATATCCAAAAATTCTTTTCTTTTTAAAACGGCGTTGCAACACTTCACAATTAATATTTTTACCGGCGTCATGACTCCGCTTTGACAGTCTTATAGTAAAATGTAGATATGTTTGTGTAAATCATTTGCATTGGTGTGCGTTAGGTTTTATTTTAATAATTTAATGTGTTAATAATGCTAATTTTGTAAAAATAGTAGCATTAGCACGTCTTCCTCAATACGTACTATGATTTGCCAATCATACTCCTCCGTTCACGCATTTTTCGTGAAATGTTACCGAAAGTTTCGCTCCATGGCTTAGTATATAGAATTTGTATTTAGATGAAATACTAATAAATTACATTGAATATTTGCTGCATTCGTATATTATAATCCATTTAGAACTTAGACTTTCGTGAGCGGAATTCATACTAATTATAAAAAAATGTTCCCGCCGCGACACCGCTTCGTAGCGAGCTCATGAGGAAGGACCCCGGACGGATTCGAAACTAGTCGGGCAATCCCGATATAACATACGCGTGAGTTTAAAAGCCGTTTTTTTTATAATTAGTATAATCCATTTAAATTCATTGAATCTTGGAGATATCGAGGTTTCAATTGTACAGCGATACTCATTGAATTTCACAATTGCAAGAAGGAAAGTTTTAGTGCCCGATATAAACTTATTAATATAATTTTTTAGTGGGATTTGAGGAGTAAAGCACAAGATAATGCGAAGGCGTCGGTATCGAGTCTGACCGAGCGGAACAAATTAAATGTATCCGGGACTTTGACTATAATAACACAATTCCGGGTATCAGTACAGCTTAACCGAGTTTGGAAGTTGTGTTTTGCCCGGGCGCGGGATGACGCTGGCTTTATTGCCATTTAGGCTGTTCGTTGGAAGCCATTTTATATATTATTGGAATTGACAGAATATAAACTGCAATTAGCAAAGATTTTTAGTCTATTGTAGAAAAGTCGATTTTTAATTTATGACGCAAGATTTACGCGTTTAAGAACTTTTAAGCAAAGAATATATTTGTTTGTAACGTCCCACTATAAAACTAATTAAAAAACAATTCCTTATTCACCTGGTAAAATCTTATAAAACGATGAACGTTAGCTGCACGCACGAAAAAGCAGGACTCATTGTCACGTTCCGCCTAAAACGAGCATGCTTGCGAGAACGCAGGACAAGCGATAGACAGGCACGATCGGCCTAAGTTTTCGGCGTTAGCACGTAAAATTATCGTCCGTAAACCGACAGACAACCAAATTTTTTTGATATTAACTCACCAATTCCAGTCCATCTTGTATACCGTTGAGGTATCAGAGTTCTAAACGTAATGTAGAGCAGTGTGGTCGTGCTCGTCTCTGCCAAAAAAACAAGGAAGATCGGATTCTTTATACGCACATGCTGTCAGAAGCTCTTACCGATGTGTTATATGGTATGAGCTCTATAAACGAATTCAATATGAACCCTAAACCCTCAAAAATAAAGCGTATTTTACAGTAACAGGTCAGTAGACGAGCAGTGTACTTTAATTTATTGTGTCGAGGACAGATTTTTTGCCAACAACAAAAAAGTAGGGTAAGTTTTTCCTTCAACTTAATCTTGGCTTTAGCTTTAAAATGTATCAAATTAAGGCCATTAAAAATTGAACTCTATTAGTTTAATTTAAGGTGCAAATTTGAATGACAGTGTGTACGGAAGGAATACAAAATCTTACAAGTCTATTTGAAGTTTTTTTCTGAAATAGGATACGTTGTTGATCCTAATCTATTGGTTTAGCGGCAACGGATGGATTAAATTATTTGTAAACTACTTTTTTGACTATAAAGAGATATAATAAAATGTCGAATCTATGAAATACATAGGTTATATAGTTAAATAAATAGGTTACCTCTATATGAAATACATATGTACACATATTTCGAAAAATATACACGAGTTTTTTCATATATTATGTATATCAAAGGCTAATGTTTTTTTTAGATTTACGCTGGTTTATTTTTTTAATTGTTATTTTATCATTAAGACAAACTTCATTAGTAATATCACTACAAATTAGCAATTAGTATTTCAGATTTTTAAAATTTGTTATAAGGTATTTCACACATGTTATATTATTTTGTGGAATCAGTTGCCTGCTTCGATATTTCCGACCTAGGGACCTTTAAGAAAAGCGCATATTTATTTCTCAAAGGCCGGCAACGCATCTGCGAGCCCTCTGGTGTGGCAGTCCATGGGCATCGGTAGTCACTTGTGTGGATGCCGCTTGCTCGTTTGCCCCTTGTTTTAAGAAAATATATGTATTAAGATGCTACATGATTTTGATTGTGTTTGTATTTCAGAAATCATTAATAAAAGACTACTAGAACTAAACAACATACGTCGTGTATTTCCGTTTCTTGTTGACAAGTGTAAAAAGTAGTCAAACAGCGTCAGGAATCGAACTGGGTACCTCGCAGATTTCAATGAAACTAATATCAGTACATTTTAGTTACGAGAATTGTTACTTAATATAAGGACGACAAAATCGTTGGCGCGTGTTAATAATACGTAACAAGTATTGGCTCTGTACCGTACTGCAATCTAACTTGTATTATGCACATCGTTACCGCGATCTAGAAATAGAAATGGATAGTGCGAAACTCAAAGTCAATATTTCTTTATTCACTTTAGTTTTTTTTAAAAACAAGTGCATATCAAGTTCTTACCAGGTATATTTTTTTTTCATTAATTCGTGAAGCAAAAGCTTTCGGTACCCTTTCATGAAAATTGCGCCGACGGAAGAGTATACAATTTCGCACAAATATAGTATGTATAGAGAAGGGTGTGCGAATGATAATATTTTTATAATTTGTAAAATGAATGTACTAAATTATTAAAATAAAACCACACGCACACTAATACCAAATGATTTAAGTGATTTACGCACACATGTAAGCATTTACTATAAGTATGTGACAAAGCGTAGACATGAAGACGGTTAAAAATATTAATTGTCAAATATTAAAATGTTGTTGAACAAAGGCTTGTGGCCAACCTAAAGGCAATCATTACTTATTTTAATTTGTGCAGAAAAAGAATCATTACAACGCTTCGTCTGGGAAGGTGGTCCGTCAAGGACGTTGGGGTTGAAGCACTCACGGCTTCTGGTGGTTCAATGATAAAAATATGTAATAAAAAAGTGTGCTTATCAGCTCCGATGCTCGACTGAACTTTATTCCATACGAACGATAACGTAACGTAACGAATGACATTTTACTGGGGATTCTTCATCCAAGCTCGTTCCGCTAAGGCCCCCATATATTCATACCCAGGGCCTAATTATGCAAACCAGTTCCTAAGGATTAAACTCCTAAAATAAAAGTACCACATCGCTTGCATTACAATTAATGTACATCCGCGAAGGAAAATATCTACGGGACGCGTTGCAGCCGTAGAGGGCGCGTCTCTGCTTCCGTATCACCCGCCGATAGGATCACCACTTTGACCCTAAAAAAGAAAAGAAAAACATATTAACCTACTAACAATCCGCCCTGGCTTCTCACGTGGACCACTTATACCAAGATTTGCATTTATTTGTATTCGCAGAAAAGATATAACACAAAATTGCCAAAAGCTTTTAAAAAATCCGTTGATCCTATCGTTATCAAATGTCACAGGTTCACCCACCTCATAACTCTGAAGACTGCCTGAAAATTTTATCATAATCGGTCCCAACGTTCAAGAAGAGTTTTTTAACGGACATACACAAGAATTTTATTTACATGTAATCATAAAAGGGAACATACATGTTTGTTGGAGATTTTCCTGGATATTCCCAGTTAACTTGTCACCGTATGCACGCCAAATGTAAGGAATCTAAATAATATCGCTGGGGAGCGGGGGGGGAGATCGGGGGGGGGGTGTCTTAGCGACGCAAATGTACTTTATTACCATTTCTGTGCGAATGTACCGCTGAATGAAAAGATATGGCTTTCAAATGCGCTTTTATAGCCTTCTGCGAGACATTTTTATACTTTAACTAGCCGTTATCCCAAATCCCACATCTCTACATGTCTGACCTCTCTTCTTACACCTACGGGTGTTCTTTTACTTTCCGAAATAAAAACCACGACTGGCACAAAAACATACAAATCTTTTAAGAAATCTTTTAAAAGTTACACGTTTCAAATCTGTTTGAACTGTGTGTAACATCATTAGAGACATTATAACAATACTTCTATTAAATGACACATCATCATAAAAACCATAAATTCTAAAACAAAATGCACCCATTTGTAATGAATATCAGTAATAAATCAGCGATTACCGAGCATAGAAACAAATAATAAGTGTCACGGAAGAAGACAATGGATATTAGCTAGTATTGTATACGACACTACCTTCTTAGAAGTAGTACAAAAGTGTTTTGTCTTGCGGTGTTGCTGTTTTCAAAATAATATGGACAATTTCTATTAACGATTTTTTAGCTAATTCATTTTAAACTCTATTCTGAAACTACTAAGGTTATAATTAGAATGGTTTATTGTTTCTTTAAGAATTTCACGCCTCTAAGAAATTATGGGTGTATTAATTACAAGAGGGGTGCCGCGACATGCCAGCGGGAGTGTTTCACCTCGATTGATTTGGTAAAACAATGTTAACTCAGACCCCTAATTGGATGGGTGACTTCCTTCAATAATTAGTTATCCTAATTCCATATCACCAGACACAGAAAATGTTGACATCTATATGTATAAAAATCAACCGCTGTTTGTTAGTCTCGCTACAATGCAGAAATGGCATAACCATTTCAAGTTCTGATGTTTATTTCCGGGAAAGTTTAAAAGAAAAGGAATAAAGGAAATTGGTTACTTGTCTGATAGCAGATGACTCAAAATTCCTGCAAGATAACCTCTGCCGGTCCGCTAGTATATCAGGCTTAGCTAAGACAAAACTGTTACGAGCTTAACCACAGATCGCAGCAGTTAAAATAAACCAGTGGAAACACCAAATAATAATAATAGTCAGCATAAACGTAAAAACGCTGTCAAACGGCAACATTGCAAACTTCAAACAGTTACCCCACTATAAGCTCCCTAAGACAGAAGGGTTACGAGCTTAGCCCCAGATAGCAGCAGCTAATGCTCCCGGGGTGGAATTTAATCAAAAACATATCACGACTAACAAAGCTGTATTAGTGGACTTAAGATATTTTGACGCGATAATATTCAATGTAGATAGTGAGTCAGTTGCTGATTCTTCTCGTGGCTCGACTCTTCCGAATCAGTGGTAGCTTTTAAAATACTTGACGATTCAGAAGAGGGGCCCGGTCGCTCCCGAAGCAGTGCCGTCACGCGACGCAGACAAGATGCACATCAATATGATGTGCATGTAACATTGCTCACGTAAAATATGCTAAACTATAGTTAAAATTTTTATTCCAATATTATTACAAAATTATGCCGCGAGTATGTCACCTAACAATATTCTCGCACTTTTATGCCAAAAATAACATTTTTTAGAGTCAAATATATGGTTATTTAATTTTGTTGTTTATTATTTTATCTGAAACTAAATTTAAGCGTGCTGAATGTGGTATAAATAGTCTAAATTAGCAAAATACCGCTTGATCCCATGGCGGTTGTGCGTCGCGGTCGCTATGAACGAACTTGCACCTTATGACAAGGCCTGAATGCGTTTGAACGACGCTATCGCGTTTGAATTATTTTTATTTTTGCTACCATATTACTGTCACAAAATACAGTACCTATTTAAAAGTAATGCGCGCTTGTCTGGAAAATTATCTTTTTAACGAAATACACATGAGTATATTACTGAATTGTATCTAGAAGACGTCTTTGTTTTGTGATAATAAATAACTTTGTTTAAGTCTGGGCTATTTTTTTAGAAATAAAGTAACATATGAAGACTTAGAAGGACATGTATTACTTTTTGTCTAAATTTAGCAGACTTGTTATAAGGATCGTCTAGATAGCATTTGATCAATCGTTGTTGCACCAAATTGTTAATGCTGTGATTAAATACCTAACTTTACAACGGCAATTAAAGTTTAGATCAAGTTTACTCAACGGTTATTACAATGGAGTAGCGTATACATTGTTGAATACTATAATACTGGATTAGTCGAATTAATTGGTGGTAAAATCATAAGTTTACGCGATGATAAGTCTACTAAAGACAAAGGATGATAATTGACAAATATGGAGTAATATCCATATTTCAAAATTAGCCAATCGGCACATCGACTAACATTTAGCCGAAATCAATATGAGACATAAATCAATGTGGTAAATCTGAAAGTTGATACGTTCACACTTGACCAATTTAATTACAATAATTATTCAGTAACTTCATTAAAAGTAACAAAATCGAGAATAAAACAAAAAAATAATGTAGAAACATTGCAAAATAAACCGCAAATATCACCTATAAAACAGCAGGTCTCGATATGACCCAAAGCAATTAACGTAACTCAACGGAGTTCGGTCCTCATTGATGCTATTTATAGAGGGCCCGATAACCTAAATACATCGACCATTGGTTTCCGAAGCTATATTGAGTGTAATGTGTACTGACGTGTATCCGCTTTTAATGGACTCGAATTATTGGAAACTACTAATGTACTATTGATCCTTTCGTATCCCCTTATTTTAGCACTGGACAACAAATCTTGTCACGTTCTGTACACTGTTTTATTCTCCCTGTCTAAACAGTCAAAATTATTTCTGTAGATATATATAATAAGGGGAAAACAAGCAGCCGGCTTTCACCCAAGTGACTACCGACGCCCATGGACAACTGCAACACCAGAGGGACCGCAGATGCGAGTTTAATTGACAGTCTTGATAACTTACGAGTTCATTAACAAGGGTTAAATCATATATATTTGGCACATTATTATATTTTGTTAACGAATATAATATTACAATAAAATTATAATTTAAGCATATCATTGGCGACCCTATGCGCCCTATCAAGTGGGAATTTGAAGGTCATCATGATTACAAATTGCATACGCAGCGCATTCGACCTTATCTATAATAATATTACGCAATAAAAGTCGTCATAGGTACGTAATACGGATGGTTACGCATAAAAAAATATTACTAAAAATATTAATTCTAAGTGCAGCCGGTGCTTTATGAATATTCTTAAACAACATTGTTATTTAGTAATATTTATTTTATTTCTAAATAAAAAAGGCGCGTTGGACATTTTTGAAATAGGAAAACCATTGACACACGTACTCAAAAACGAGCACACACACGTACACACACATCCATATACACACAATAACATACTTTATATGCATGTAATAGTATAATTTATACAATATATTTGTCTCTTTTAACGGGGAGGTACTAGCTCCTGTAAACTAGCTCAGGAGCTACATATAATTATTCTTTGGAAGGTGTTTTGTTTTGAATAAAGATATTAATATATATTTAAAAAACTGATACCATACCGACACCTCTATGTATTGCGGTACGTAACCTGTGTATGTTAAATTTTTTATTTCTGTCGGCACTCCCGGAATGCAACTGTGTTTTTTTATTTTATTTTGCTCACTTAACTTTCCTACGCTGATATACTCATGTCATCCCTACTCGAATTCATATATAAATATTACGTTACATATATGTATATTACTACATGTAACTTGCGATTTTGCCCGCGTGAATTTAGTGATTTTGATCAATTAAAGTAAAAACTATCCCATCTCTCAAGTTGGATCAAATTACTCATAAATGCCAACTTTTATTTGGTAAGGAGTACACTGGGAAGATACATAGTGACACTGGATTTTTATATAATAAGATGAAAATGCCACAAGACACTTTTTTTGCTCATTGCTCATAAAAAATATTTAGGGAAACTGGCTTTAGGAACGTATCTGGTGCTTCTATACGTGTCCCCAAAACGACCTTCGAGAAGCGAGAAAATAAACAATAATAAATTGCCAATAAGTTGTTTCCATGAATCACACCATTAAAAACAACCCATAAACACAACTCAAGGTCTCTTTCACGCCATTTTGTCACTCTGCCAAGGATGTGCACATTAAAAGCGTACAAAGCAACCACGAAATGTCGTTTAACGAATGTGAAATTAATAAAAAAATAGAATTTTTTCCTCTGTAGATATCGCGTAATTCGATAACAATGATAAGTTTTGGTTTTCATATAAAGTTATTCAGTAGAAAAACTGTTGCATTTTAAAGTAAAAAGAGGCTTTATTCAAACTGTCTTTTACATTCTTTATGCCGGAGCCAGACATAGCTCAAAATGTTTATACATATTTATAGTTGAAGACTACAAAGTTCTACAAAACTTTACACAGCTACACAAAGTCCCCGGACACACTACATGATCATTGAAATGATCATTCAAATGAGGCTATGTCTGGCTCCGGCATTAGTATTGTTTCCTAAGGTAGACAACTTAATGCCTGTGTTATAGGTAACAGCCGCCTGTTATACACAAATATTTTTTTAAATATATATTTTTATTTAAATACATACATACAAATGGATAATACACCCAGACTCGAGGTGGGAATCGAACCCACGTACATGTAGTTATGAAGCAATGACAATACATGAAGCTAAGTTTATATAAAATTTTTTTGAAAATAATCTGTCGTTGTATTTCTTGTAACTGACTAACTTTTGCAAAACAGGTGTAAATATTCAAAAGTTTATCTGCTAAAATGAATATATCTTATATGAATATCCATCTGTAACATGTACAAAAATTGGGGGTTGACTTTATTTCAACTTCCAAAATTAAGAAAGGAATTTCATCGTTTTTACTGGTTTTTAAGGAAATTTATTCACATTTTGAGCTTACAGCGATGTTTATGACACCTCTAAGTTCAAAAAAGTGAAGATCCTTTAATAGTCTTTTTGAGAAAAAAAGAATATTAAAGAATGCTAAGACTTAAATCTCTGATTAGTAAGTAGGTACCTCAATAAGGCAGCCAAGGATAATATATCAAACAAAGAGATCATGATGTCACGGAAAAATTCTTAGGGCCGCGGTTTCTCTATGCACGTGTGGACGTAATTAAAATTATAAAAATGATTTACCGTTAACAGGATATTATATATGTCCAAACACATAAATAGTCAACATTCATTAGGATCCGCATAATAATGGTTTCGTAGAACTAAAAAAGACATTGGCTAGGTACCGACTTCAACACATCAGTAGGTGTCTGCTAAATCATCTGTTTGCTTTTGAGTTCCTTGGTGCTGTTTGTGGGTTTTCTTTCTTATTTATAAATCATTTATATTATTTATTTAGAAGACTATACAATAAAGATATAATTAATATGATTGAATTCTACTTCCATTTTTTTCGAATTAATGACAAATTTTTAAGTATCTTACGATTCTTTAAAGAGACAATTTTGAACTCGAATTGAAACGTAAATATGCTATTCTCGAGTATCTCTAAAAAGGAATAGCGTCATACCAATTATATTAAACAAGCAATAATGGTCTACATATTATCAATGTTATGAATTTATATCGACACTTGTTTACTCAGGTGGAGCGATCTGTCATACGGAACAATGCTTAGGAATCTATATAAACACTTGAGTCAATTCGACAGTAATAGCTAGCTGGAACTGTACTTTTATTATGGTTGTGTAATTAAGAACAAATTTTATAACGAATAAATAAGAATAAGAAAATATTTATTTGCTATATCATCACACCGCATATAGAAACATGTAAATATTAAACAATATATATACAATATATATACACTAAACATTTGAAAACAGTCACAAAAACAAGCAAACAATAAAATAAAAACTATAAAAACTTTTTATAAAAAGAGAAAAAACAAAAAAAAGAAAAGAAATCAAGTTATAAAAAAGTAACACTTAATATAATCTGTGCATGCAGTGCAACGACGCAAAACGGCAGCTACTCAGTTTACGTCAGAGTGACAAGCGTTCACTCTGACACTGATTTTCAGTAGCCCCGGTATATTATCCGAGCGGCAGTAACAATATGTATTATTTATCTATTTTTTAAGGTTTTATTATTTTAGTATAAGCTCTGGTTAAAATATTTCATTTTTGTAGTGCATGTCTGCCGCAAGTCGGATGATCTTTGGGCCAAAATCTCCACTTTACGGACCCCAGATCGGAAACGACATCGCGGGAGGGCAAGAATGAGATGGAGGAATGACTTGGATCGTTATAATACAGATTGGCAACGCATAGCCTTAGGGAGAACCTTATGGAAAGAGGGTAGGGAGGTCCTTGCTCTACAGTGGGAAAAAATAGGCTCTAAATAAATAATAAATATTGTAACAGTCGACTCCTGGGTACAATTTTCGAAAGTTACAATTCCCGAACACAATGGTACTACGAACTCTGTGAAATGTAATTTATTTTTAAATGTAAGCTGTACATTACGAACAAACCAAGTTAGACCACGGCTTTGATAAAAGTCAGTAATTATCCCTCAACCACGGATTATTGAGTTTTATAGTCAATAATATATCCCTTAATTATGTTACATAAACAATGACATGACCACATCACGCTTTAGACCGTGACATTTGCAATTTTCATAGTTTATCGCCACGTCAGGTACATTTTCTCGTTCAGTCCACCGTAACTGCATCCGATTTTAAATCGCTCTTCATCGCTTATATAAAAATTTTGATGTAGCGCACAGCCTTATTGTTAATTGTATACTATAGTATATTATTGGTATACAGAAATTTCGGTTATTACGAAGTTTGAGTACTTTTCCGAAAAATGCATATTTTTGTTTTTTTTTTTCTTCTCGAAGTTGTTGTTTGCACTCTAATGAGTGATATATCGTCGGGGGAGGTTTTTTGTAGACTTTTTTTAATACTATTTCGTATAATTACCGAAATTTCAAAACCAGTTAGTGTATACAATGCAACACGGACAGTCTTTTTATAAATAAACCAGTAGAGGTAAACCTTGATTTGCATCTTGACATTTTTGTTACTTAAGCCACTGCAATTCGGAAAAGGTCAATTGTATTATAAATTAAAACGTAAATAGAGACGTATTAATAATTGGTGAAAATTGGTGATAAGGAACTATAGTGGAGTGCCGTTTGACGTAAAAATTACAAAACCTAGGAATCCAGAGACTGTCAATGAATCTTTATCTAGACTTTTGAAATGAATTTTTAACAAAACTTAAAAAATCTCAAAAAAAAATCGTACACTAATTTAATTTTTTTATTATTTAATAATCAATTTCATTTTATAAACAATTAGAAAAAGTGGTTTTAGCTTAATATCTCAAAAACTGTTCCAGATATTTCAAAACTGAAATAGTTTTTGAGATGTGAGTATAAAATAAAACCCCTTTTTTAATATTTAATAAATATATAAAAAGATTAAGACTGTGTATTTTTTTTTAAATAAAGACATCTCAAAAGTTTTTTTTCAATTCATTGACAGTCAATGGATTCCTAGGTAAAAGTCTAACGGCACTCCACTGATAATAAAAATGTCATATAATATAATTATAAAGCATACGTGAATAAACTAATAAAGTAAACCTGCATAAAAACATTGTGCTACAAAAAATGTATGACGAGTTCGGTCAATCACTCCTCGAGGTGGGAATCGAACCCACGACCCCCGGAGCAGAAGGCAGGATCACTGCCCACTGCGCCAACGGGCCAGCCAGGGATATACGGATGTATGTTTGACGCTCTCTCACGGATAAACTGCTGAATGGATTTTACTTTACTTTACTTTATACTTTACTGCACACACAGAAACAGTAAACAATGCAATAAAAATAATAATAATTAAAAAAACAGGTTTATAAAGTGCCCTAGGCCGGCCTTATCGCTTACAGCGATCTCTTACAGACAACCCCAGGTCTGATAGGATTTTTAGAAACTAATATTTTAGCAAAACTTTACTATAATATAGCTTATACATCAGAATAACACAAAGGCTTTTAGCCTATATGTTATTCTGATGAAAAGTCATGTATGACAAAACTGTTTCTCTTTAAAAGTACTAAATAAAGGTCCGCGACAGCATATGTCTATCTTTTAAGACTAGAAAAAGAAAATTACTTTTTAATTTTATTTATTAAAATGGCTCATTGAAAGCACACAAAGACGCGGAACGAAGCGAGTATGCGTATACAATAGTATGTGGTACAGTGGCATAATTATCGGGGGCGGAAAACCGCAACTCCTTCCATATCGTATGACAATGAACCAGACGGTTGCCCCACTTGACCCAAATTATTGCATGGCATTTACAATGTTGTATGAATGTATAAAAATGTGTTTCACGTATCTTTTTTTTTAATTTATGCAGTAGACATGGTAGCGACGGCTGTGTATCATAAAGATATTTGAAATTAATTTTACATTATTCCTTATTTATATTTATGTTTTCCTCTAATGTTTTTTTTTTTAATAAAAGAGAAGAATTTTATCTTTTTATTTTTCTAATATTTAAGATTGGGTTTTGAATATAGACAACTTTATATTGAATAATGTACTGTTTTCAATTTTAAGTTTTTGTTCCCAATTAAGTATGTTTATGCCGTACGTGGCTGTAAAAGTGTTTTACATTGATTAAGGATTCTGTAATGTGCAACTATTATGATTTGTAAAATGCTGTTATAATTTTATAAATAAATATATAAATAATAATATAACTGAATAAATAAAAATATATAAAGGCCTTGGCTTGCCAAAAAAAGATATTCAAATTGCGAAGACTAGATTACTAAAGACATTATTACGAGAAATGCTTGCGCTCTGGACTGAGCCAGCCCAAAACTACGTGTTCAGGTATTCCTTTTACATAATTAGTCAAATATAGTTTGAGTAATTTATTGCCAAATATTTAAATCTGTACTAATAGGGCCATACGCTAGATACAAGACGGATTACTGGAAGTAAAAGCAAGTGTCAATGCCCATAGTAAAAGGTTCCTTGAAAAGTACTAAAGTTAGTCAGTGTTTTCTTTCTCTACAACGACATTGGGCATTTAAGTGATGTAATTCATCGCTCTCAGCCTCAATAACTCAACGGTATAAGGTATGGACTGAAATCCGAAAAGTACCTGGTTCAAACCCCACCGCCGTTGGGGTATTGTCACATCCACTCCTAATACAAGCTTTTAATTTAAGCTTAGTAAGAGGGGAAAAGGGAATATTAGACATACCTAAAAAGTATTCATTATCTCAGGATGCAAAGCCCCTGGAGTCAGACAATACAAACATTATAGATGTGAAAAAAATTATAATAAAGTGAAAGAAAACTGAATGGTGCTGTTTCTAATAACTGGAATAGGATTGTTCATCTACATCTATAGTAATATAACGCTGAAGAGTTTGTTTGTTTGTTCGTTAATATCAAGAAAACTGATCCAGCACTGAGCACCAATGAAAAATATTTTAAAATCGGAATTTTTTTTGAGAGCTTTCAACGCAAGGAGCCGTGTGTAACAGCTACTGTTTAATATGTTTTGTTAAGCAATTTTGTATGAAACGAATTAGAGGATTTTTGATCCGTTTTAGTAGACTTGAAGCCTCCATAGTTCCTCCCCCTGAACTGTCATCATGGCCATCCCTTATACAAACTTTACAATAACGAAAATTAAAATATTAACCACACAGTACCTACAAAAATTTAAGACGTCCATTTAGGACCTCTTTATTTTTACATAGTACGCTAGTACTATGGGATAACAGCTATATTATCCGCGCCTTCGTCCGCGTTAAATTAAACTTGCGAGATCCTTCAGACCTCCCTAATTTTCGGTCTCTACCTATTAAAAAATCCGTTCTTAACAGACATCTACTAACATCTACCTCCCTGCCTAATTCATATAATTTCATTCATTCATTCAATTGCATATGTCAATAGATACATGACGCCTTTTAGCAAATTTTAACAGAGAAAATTATCATCGAATCTATTCTATCACAATTATGTAGTAATTCATTGTAATATAATTTTATAGAATGTTAAAACCGGTCGATGTCAAGTAGTATGTCGATTTTAATTTGTTTTTTCAGAATCAGAAATCTTTATTTGCAAAAATATGTGAAAAAATACATTGACATAGTTCACCAGTCAAGCCTGGCGTACAAATATTTTACATAAATCAATAAAAAGATAAAAATACATCAAGTTCCAACTATTACAAATTAAAATTTGTTAACAGCAAATCTATATAATTATGTAATAATAATTAATATAAAATGCTAAGAAAACAGGTATATATATTTTTTAGCAATTGATTAGCATTATGAAATAATTTCAAAATATTAAAGTATATTCAAATAATGTCAAAAACTAAATATTACAAATATTGTCAGGTTTACAAAATAACGTCAAGTTTACAAAATTATGTCAAGTTTACGAAATGATGTCAAATTTACCAAATATCGTCTCGTTTACAAAATAGTGTCAATTTTACAAGTAATGTCAAATAGTCAATATTACAAATATAGTCAAGTTATCAAATTCATCTTTGTACTTCCTGTGGTTTTCTAAATTTCCTAATAGGTGACCTTTCGCTTTTATATAGACATGCTTACGTCATGTGACGTAATACAGATCAGTCTATTCCATCTTTACCTTATCTTCGACAAGTCGTATACATGATCAATGGAAAAAAATATTTCCATTCAATCCCACGCTACCTTCGTCCCTGTGGCTGAATCTAATCGGAGGGATATTAAAAGTTTCCTCCCGCACCGCTCCGTCCTTTGTCCTGGCTGGCTACCACCCCACAATCCCTGCCCACTCTCGGTTCATCAGTTTGCAGCTCAATAAAAATCGCAAAGTACATACTGAACACACTTCATCTTAAAAGTAAATAAATATACTAAAAGAAAGTTTTGTAACAAAATACTTATGTACTGTATATGAAATACAGTAGGGATTCGATCCTGATGCTTGTATCATCAAAAGAATATGGACTCTATTTAACGACCCGTAAAGACTGTTTCCCTCAATAAAAGGATATCTCCTACTTTGTAGTAGCTGTTTGTAAAAGCAACGAAGTTACGAGCTCAATAAAAGTTACAAAATATATGACATTACATACTTTTAAAACTAGATAAATGTATCAAAAAATTCATTACGTGTATAACTTCTCTCATATACACCCGGGATACAATCCTGATCATTATCTGCACGTCAATCAAATACAGACCTTGAAGTAATAGGTATAGAGACTATATTCAAATAAAATGATTTCTTCCTACTCTGAAGTGGCTGATTGTAAAGGCAACGAAGTTACGAGCTCAATAAAAGTTGCAAAGCACACACGCGTATGTGTTGTTCCCGTCTTGCCTCGATGCTCGAGAAGCTTTCACAATGGACAGATTGTTTGCATGCTAGACTTAAAACTTGAGCTTGCAAATACTTAAAGCTATTGTTCCCTTTAAAAACAACTCGTGCACGAAATAAAAATTTTGAACTCAAATTTTTTGGCAATATTTTTTAAAGGCACAAAATTCCCTTGAAATTCTAATTGCTGCAGATTGTAATAGCCTATTGCTGCAGATTAAAACCATTTTAAAGCTGAATTCAATTCTTGACGCTGTTAATTTATCTTCACACCCTTATCTCAAGCCGTTAACTTAGATAAAATAAAATATAAATTATTAAATAATGTTTAAAAGCAGTGTGTAATCATCAGGAGCATATGGCGTGCATATGAAGAGGACCCAGTTCAACAGTGGACTGCTACGAGCTGATGATCATGATAAAAGGCTTACCTTGTAAGTGGATAGGTTATGCACGGAACATGCCAGTATGGCCTCTCGTCCAAGAGGCGCTGTCACATTTTCAATAGGGCCGCTAAAGCCGGGTTCATCTGGAAAAGAATAAATAAATTAAATAAAATTAAAATTAAGTAAGCCGGATATTACGAAACTTTTTGTTGACAGAGCGAGACTGTAAGGGTTCCTTGTTAAACTACGAAACACTAAAAAAACGGCATAGCCCTCCATCAAAAGACGCATATTTAAAACTATGTTCTGTCATTCTTTACTGTTTTGTTTATTCTCTTTTTGTGTGTCCAATAAAGAATAAAATATAAATAAATAAGAGGCACTGATGAAGAAAACTAAGAGAGCAGAATAAATGAGATAAAGATAGATTACTGGCACAATATTTTTGGTGAAAACTCTTTACGAGCCGCGATTTTTCACAGCAAACTGCACTTACCACGGTACATTTATTTTATTGGATCATCAATATATATTTCACAAGACCGCAACGAATATCTGTGATTTTGGTTGGTGCATTGTGCAAGTTCAAAATTTTGTATAAAATAATAAAAATTGGTTTGTGATTTGGTATTTATTTATGTTGCAATGTGTTGAATTTGGTAAAATGTATTGAAATTTGGTATTCAAAAAAAAACAACCTTTTTGATGTATTGACAATGACTATGATAAAGGTTTAGGGGCTGCTTTGGTATTGAAGAGACTAATTGATAACTGGAAGACTGGAATAGGCTGGCTAGGAAACTATAATTGTGAAGGATTTGAGTGTCTATGCATTTGGTATAATGGTAGACTATATAAATTATTTAATATATTTTAGTCTGAAATCAATATTTACCATTGAATATATCCACTTTGATTCTTGAAGTGTATTAGAATATTTAAAATGTGTTATATTAGAAACATATTTATTTATTGGAAATCTCATTAGAATTTTATCTGAATGTATATTTATTATTTATTAGCAAATATGTTGCGTAGATGTGCCTTACAGGGGCTGGATTGTTTTTTTTAGACATTTTAACTTTCCTACATATATTCACTAAAATAGTATACTTATCATAAAGAAAGTGTAATTGTTTGATTTGAGCTGGTCATAAATTAAATATATATCCACTAGGACTGTATAAAAACTAACCAAAAAGGTATACAAGAAGTGTAAGAATTTTAAGATTTTGACAATTGTCGATCTACCAATGTTAACAAGTTTCAAAATAAATTGCATAAATATATATTTTTTTGGAATTTTTAATTGTTTATAGCTTTTGAATTTGTTTGTATGTGGGCTTCTGCGGGCTATCCAACGTGATATCGAAGTAAATAGAAACAATATATAAACTAAATTGACTGGCTTGTTGGCGCAGTGAGCAGTGACCCTGCCTTCCGCTCCGGGGGTCGTGGGTTCGATTCCCGCCTCGAGTCTGGGTGTATTATATATTTCTACAAAAAAAATGTGTATAGGCATCTTTTACGTTTAAGTTGTCTATCTTAGGTTGTTCCTTTATTCAAAGACACTAAAGCGAGTAGTACTTGTAGAGCTTACACTTCCATGGGAGACCAACATCCCTATAGACCATCTGATAAAAACGAACAAGTACTTTGACCTAACCAATGAGCTCATCAAAAACGGTTACAAAACCAGCTTATATGCGGTAGAGGTAGGAAGCAAGGGATATATCAGCAAAATCCGTGTACAATCTACTACTCTGGCGTTTAGCAGCGATACGTTGAGGACAGCAAAGGACGCGTTTTGGCGTCCTTAGTTCAACTATCTATAAATCATTACTGATTAAGGATATTTTGAATTAAGATCGGTTCATCTTCATTTTCAGCCCTTGATAACCCACTGCTGGGCATAGGCTTCCCTTTGTTTCTGGCACTCTCCTTACATCATCCGCCCGTCGGATATCGCTTACATACTGAGATATTTTGCAGCGTTGCCGCAGTGGTCCAGAAGCAATCTAGTAGCTTATCGATGCCCTTCATGCTCAGATGCTTATTCAAATAGTGATATTAATCGAGATGCTATTACGATGCAGTTTCTGGAAGTTTACCTGATCTAAGTGCTAAACAGTATCATTATACTTTCGTTATATTGCTCAGGCACGCACTATGCACTTCTTCAACTCATCATGATGGAAAAAGGGGCGTTGGTCGCAGGAAGCCCTCGTTGCGTAACTTCCTGTAGTGGACGGAAATTGCGAGTGCCGCCGAACTGATTCGCCTTATATATATCATTACCGCCATAACAACCACCAATAGCATTCGTTGACACAATTCTCAATTATGGTAGCACTGTTCTTAAGACATTTCATTGGTGCCGCAATTACTATCGACCAGTAACAATTGTTTTACGTAATGATTTTCATAGTGGCAATAATGGTAGACATTGAACACAGATTATAATGGTTTTTTTACGTGAAGATAAGCCAATAAAACTTCTTTTATAATTTAAATTATAAGAATAATTACAACTAACAATACATAAACAGGCACAGACTAAATAGCTCATTACTTTCCCGCCCTTGTGTCATCAGTTTTTTGTTGGAAATTTTTTTGCTATCTCAAACTTTGTAATAACAATATTTAAATAATTCAGTCAGTGATGAGATCAATGAAATGTAGATAATATTAGGAAATGAATTTCTTTTACTAATATTGAAATAAATATTTTAAAAATGAATTTAAGATGGCCGCCCTTTGTATATAATCTTGAGGAGATAGTAGCTTATTTAGTGGCCGAAATTGGTGTCGATCGCTAGGTTAAATAGTTCCTACCGTGACCGGATGATAGGTTAACCATTTTAACACTGGTTTTTCAAATATCCGACCTCCTCCTTGTTTCGTAAGGCAAGTAAATAGTGGGTCCCCATTAATCGCTGAGTTATATTAGTCGTGAGATTGTAGAGATAGTAGGGGTTCCAGGGATGACGTCAAACGGCATGCAATCTGCATTTTAACGCTAAGTAGAAGAGGAAACCCATTGTATACTCTTACATCTTTTCTTACTTATACATCCAGGTACACGAGCCGTAAAGTTCACGTAAGCACTTTTTGATGACAGTTTGGTCTGTAAATAGGTCAGCGCCACAGAATCGTAAACTCATGCCATTTCAGTCCTTATTACCTGGGCGCGGCAGTTAATGAACACGCGTGCTATTCGGTAAAAGCATATATTTTTAACTCGATTTATCTATCCCTTAAGTACAAAAGCTTCTAAAAATTTAAAAGGAAGAAAAGTATGTATATAATATTTCCATTTCCTTATTATTAATATCTGTTAAAATAGTGATCATTTTGGCCATAGCATTATTGTATAATAGCGAAAAAAATTTTCACCGTTGAGCTGGCATAGATCTAGCAGTTATATATGGAATCTATACATATATTTTTTTTATTATTTATTTTTTTTTGTGTTTGTAATTTTTAGGATGAAAAAAATATGAAAATTGCGGGGAAAATTAAATAATTATAAATACTTAAACCCCATATTGAATTATTTCTATTGTAAACTTATAGCCTTTGACATAACATTGACAAATATCATTTAAAACTATAGCTTCGGTCATATAAAAAAAATTAGCTTCGAAATTAACGGAACGGGAACAGTATTATAGAATCATAGAATGTATTAAATAAGTAACTCAACGATCGAGCGAACAGCGTCTGCCGCATCCGCTAGTAAATTAAATAAAAAAAGACAATACTACAACTTCTTTTTTTTATTTTATTATATATATTTATTTCATTATAAAGAAATATATTTGGAAAACTATTTCCAGCATCATCTTTTTTTGCAGGAACTTACGTGTTATTAAATTCCTATAAGCGGAATTTAGCTGTACTCTTTTAGCTATAAGAAATAAAATAAATAAGAATAAAAAAATAAGAAATAAATAAAGAAGAATAAAATAAATAAGAATAAAAACTCAAATTCGCAAAAAATATTTGATTTTATTTGACTTAAATTTAAATTCTTTTATGTTATTTTTAACTTCAAACTAAAATTGTATTGTGACTGTTATTAAATTAGTATTTTCATGTTTAAAGCAATTGATGCTTAGTATATTGCTAAAGTTTTAATTAGTGTTAAAGGTAAACTTTATAGCGGAATTTGGATGTACCTTTTAGCTTTAAGACTCTGTGTAACCCGAGTTCGCAATAAATAAATTTGAATTTGAAAAAAAAAGTTTAATTCAATTTGTTATATACTTTTATTTGTTATGTAATATTTTTTTAGTTTAAATTAGAATTAGGTTTTAAATTATGTATTCAGTTTTTTTTTTTAATTTAAATTAAGATCATTGTATATAATCTGCGATGGTATAAAATATGTAAGTAATTATAAGAGACATTGTTATATTGAATTTCTAAAGAGCAGTAAAAAAAATGAACTTCAGTCTTAAATTACAGTCTTCCGATTTTATGAGATACCCAAATTATGTGCATTAGTAACCTTTAAACTTCTCTATTTTTCATTGGGAATCACATGAAAATTAAATCAGCATTACAAAAGCACTAGCCGTTTGCCGGGACTTCGTTCGCGTAAAATTCAACATGCCCTTATACGTCCTTAATATGGGCCTATCGAATAATACGTTATTAGCGAAGGTCTACTAACTGTAAGTAATCCTTGCTAAATTTCACCTTTGTACGTCCCGCAGTTTTCGAGATTTCATATTAGTTTGTTTTTCAATACTAATACTAGCTGCGCCCCGCGGCTCCGTCCGCATGGGCCACCCTTTTCACTTAGGAGTATGATAAATAGCTAGTAGCCGATTCTCACACCTATTGAATATGCGCATAAAATTTCATAAAAATCGGTCAAGCCGTTTCGGAGGAGCACGGTAACTGACATTGTGACACGAGAATTTTATATATGAGATATACAGCTGAAGAGTTTGTTTGCTTGAACGCGCCAATCTCAGGAACTACTGGTCCAATTTGAAAAATTCTTTCAACGTTAGACAGCCCATTTATCGAGAAAGTCTATAGGGTATATACCATCACGCTAAAGTTGAATCTTTTTTTTACCTAATTTTATGCACCAAGTCGCAGGCACAGCTAGTATAATATATTTGGAAAATATAGATCATGTTAATCTCAGAGGATATAATTTATTACACTATTTTTCCAAGTCTCTTTTAATGGAGCAGAAAATAGGAGATCAGAACAGCGTCCTCTAAAGTTCGCCGTTCATCTTAAACAGATGCTATTAATTTGGCGAGCTGATCTCGTCTTATTAATTACAGCTGCTAGAGTTAAGAGTTTAATAAATATAAGCCAACTTTAATTCCTTAAACTTAAGTAATCGAATAACAAAGATAACGTATTTACTTTCGTATACCTATGATATGTTTCCGTAGGAACCCTTATAATTTCGCTCTGTCCGTCTGTCTGCCCGTAAGGTGGTCCTCCCCCCACAGCCTGACCTGGTAGCTGATAGATTAGTCTAAATTATTTTGAATGATAAATTGTGTGTAGGTTGGAGAAAATAAACGCTATTTTTATTTATTTATTTATTTATAGAACATTTCTTGTGAAGTTTATGTACAATGTACAGTCACAGACTTAAAATACTATGTATTTAAAGCTGAAGAATTTGTTTCTTTGTTTACTTGAACGCGCTAACCTCAGGAACTACTCCGATCCGATTAGAAAAGTTCTTTCAGTGTTAGATAGCCCATGTATCGAGGAGTATGACATTTGGCACAATTGACGTTCATATAATATACTGATATTTTCTTATGCCGAAGCCAGATATAGCTCAAAGTGTTTGTACATTTTTGTCCTTGAATACTACAAAGTTCTACAAAACTTTGATTAGTTACACAAAGTCCCCGGTCACACGACATGATCATTCAAATAAAACCTATATCTGGCTCCGGCATTTAAATATGCAATTGTAATACATTGAATTATTATTATTTATTATTGGATGTCGAGTGTGGATGTCAAAGCGTAATCGTGAGAACCCTAAGTTAGGTACATTAATTGTCAAATTTTATTTTTCCTAGAATAATATAATATTTTGTTGTACCCAAATAGATTTAAGGGCGTATTTCGACTAGCCGGCCATCTCTATTTTTAATAAACAAGCCCTGTTATACACAAGTACAGAGGGGCATCAAAAATTATTGGATTTTTAGCCATATAGTTTTCGTGTGAGGCATACTGGGTTAGATTCAATTTGTATTAAGTAGATTCGTTACAAGCAAAACGACAGCTTGAACTTTTGCAAGACAGCGCCATCTAGTTAAGTATAAGGAAAACTTAAGGTTACGTATTTTGCATGCGAAGGCATGCAGATTCGTTGCCGGTCTTTGAGGAATGTGAATATGTACTACGATGTTGAGTACCATATTATAAAATTATTTTATACAAAAACGCCCCTGTCTATTGTACGCCTAGAAGTCTAGAACATTACTTGAGAACTATACTGTTAACGGAGTACTGTACACAATACATTAATAAGAACAAACCCTTCATGATATATTTGTAGAATATAAACTTAATGGCTTTAATAAAAGTACATAAGAATTAAGCAGTAAGCAGTTAAGCAGCATTTTTACGGAATAGAAATATGAACGTGGGCCTAATACTCGGTCCTGAGTCCTGATTTACCTAGCGGCTAGACCATCACCGCCTCTTATATTATAATCCCCTATCAAATACAGGTGCACTTAGTACGCCGTTTACCAAGTACAACCCACCTCACCTCTTATATGCCCTTCTCAAATATAAAAAACATGCAAAAGGGCTTCAAAAATACCTATACAAGCTTGGTTAACAAGCGTATTTAAATACAGATCCTGCAATGTTGATTAAATATTAATATAGTTTCGTGATGAGCGCAACAATAGCTTGCACTTTTACGACACAGCGCCATCTAGTTAAGTTACCCGGAAACTGTATATTACGTACTGACTGTATTAATTACTAGCTGTTTTCAAAGTGTCCGTCCGTGTGCATTCAGTGATTTTGTTAAATTTTAACGATTTTTTTTTGTATAATCAGATTTGAAATATTATAGTCTAGTAAATTAAATTAAATTAAATGACTCCAAAAGAGGCAAGTTATAAGTTAATAAACAAATAATTGCAGTATTTTCTCCGTCCAATTTATTTCTTAGAGGTTAACTTCGACCAGCCAGTATTCACATCAAACAATCAAACAATCAGTCAATCAATCGGAAATTCCAAACTTTCGGAAGCGGAATCAAACCTCGATAACAACCCTACCAACTATCTATTTGTATGTTATTAGAAATTGGACTTTAGCTATTGTTTATAAAATATTCAAATATGATAATTCTAAAATATGAGAACACTGGCTTAGATTTTCCTCATGCGTTTAGTTTAATTCATAGTTTCATTCGGTTAATTGTACATTAGTAAACATTCAGGAAATTGTATTTTTTGTGGGTAAAATTGACAAAAATTGACTATATGAGACTACATGAATTCTTTGATTAACGTTAATCTGAGCATAAATGATCGAAGCTTTAATTGTTGTTTGTGTAACCAGTCGTGTACGGACAATCTCAACTGTTTCGTTTCTAAATATGGAAAAAAATACAAACTGAAACTATATAATGATTAACATTAATTCGTGAATAATTGACCAAAGCTTTAATTGTCGTTCGTGCGAGTGGTCCTAAAGCTGAAGTTAACTAAATGGCCCGGGCCGTTGATTGCCTTTACCGCAAATTAGCTAACAAAAAGCAAATAAACAAAGTTTCCACCGTCAGTTGGTTCCCAATAGTAATTGGGTAAGTAGTAATTAGCAACAAAACAAGACAACGGAATAAGATGTTCTTTGTATAAATCACTAGCTGTGCCCGCGACTTATTCCGCGTAAAATTAGGTAAAAAAAAAGATTTAATTTTAGCGTGATGATATTTAGCTTATAGCCTTCCTCGATAAATGGTATCTATCTATCTATCTATCTAACACTGAAATAATTTTTCAAATCGTACCAGTAGTTCCTGAGATAAGCGAGTTTAAACAGACAAACAAACTCTTCAGGTTCATATTTTTTTTTTTTTTATAGATATTAGTATAGATTATGTCTATTTGATATAGCCACAGTAGCTGAACGATAGAACGGATGGACATAAAATCTGCAAGGGGTCAACCACGTCACACGAATTTTAGGAGTTTTTAAACTCGTCCTCGTCCTTGTCACAGGTTGTCACATTTTGGAAACCCTTGGTGTGACATCACTTATTTTTCAATTTTATGCACAGATTAAAAAATCAAAACCAAATCCCTCCAAGGGGTGGATCTTCTTTTTTATCTGTCCAATAACTAGTTAGATCTACTACGGTCACGCGACCCCAGTCTACCCTAGCTGCTTTTGTCACTACCCCTTTGCCGTCCGTGACAGTAGTATCAGCATCCCTTTTCTCCTTTCCCTCTACCTTTATATCCTTTAACACCATCCCTTTCTTTACTCCTATCTATATAGCTAATTAGTGGTAGCGCCACGCTTGCAGCACTTTTGGTCTGCTGCCGAATTGGGTCGGCGCGTCCGGGTACCAGTACCTTTTTCTCACATGTCAATAAATAGAAGTGTAGTAGAATTTCGTTATTTTATGTACACTTAAAACATTTTGGTTTTGAGGTTTGTAAAATGTAAATAATTAAAATTTAAATGTATTCGAATTTCGAGCGCCGTAAAGCGGAAAAATTCTAAGATATCGCCAGGGTGGCAGGACAGTCATGTATCATGGGTTTTTTTATGCCGTCTTCTCTTCTTGCATGGCTAGAATTTTTGTTTATATCTTTTGTACCATTCTCTTTTTTCCGCCATAGTTTTTTGCGGCATGGCCAGTCATCTTTTAGGGTCGCTCTTTTCCCTTTGTACAGTATGTTTACAATTACATTTGTCTTGTATCTAAATTTACTTATATTTGCATCATGCTTTATATTGCATCATGGGTTAAGGAATATTTATAAGAAGTAAAAACTGTTGGGCTGACTGCAAAACTGCATAGTGTATACGAGAGGTGAGGAGATTGCCTGCTAGTCGAAATTAGGCCACACCCACAACACAAATCTTTACACTTACTAATTGCTTAGTGCTTACCTCTTGCAGTTGCTTAAAGCTTAAGCTGTAATGCATCACAGTAGTGGGTAATGCGCAAAAATTACAATGTTCTGAAGTAATGCTCTAATCTAGTGCATGGGTTGTATATCCATGATGCCATCAAACACAAAACTTGTAAAAAAAAAACAAGTTTTGTAATTCTTTTGCTGTAAAAAGTTGTGAGATCTATGTAATACCGAGTCGATTAATGAATTCAGTACCTACTTATGGGTTCTTCTATCTATGACTCGACGCCGGCGGCCCTTTACGAGGGTTCCCAGGACGTCGGTGTGGTTAAAAGAAACCACGTAGTGGGGCGTCGGAGTCGAGTGGGTTAAGATAGAAAGATAGTAACTTTAAATAACTTTTTTGACGTATCTCAATCAAATACTAACAGATAAGTTTGTATTTAACGAAAAAATAATCATATTACGGTTCTAAATTAAGTAGGTCAGAAGGCCAGTATGTAAGCACTTGATATACTGGATAAATGATTATAAAAAAATGGCGACGTTATTATCGATTACCGATTTCTTATCATAAAAATTTGGGTCTGTTATGACGGAACAAATATAGGTGTGCATTTATAGGCCGCAAAGTGGACATAAAATAGGTTATTTTCAACAGGAATATCTGATCAGAATCAAATTACTTGAATTAACACTATTCTTGTATTGTCTACTTACAATTCAAGAATAGTGTTATTAATTCAAGTGATTTGATTATATTAATACAAATTATCGTTATGCCGGAACCAGACATAGCTTCATATGACTGATCGTGTAGAGTGGTCGGGTACTTTGTGTAACATCCCAAATTTTTTAGAACTTTGTATACTTCAAGAGCTTATAGAGGTTAAGAGGATTATAGAGGTAGCGCGACGCTTGCAGTCCTTTCGGTCTGCAGACGAATTGGACCGACAGGCTCGCACACACACGTATACACAAACACACACACACATACACACACACAAAACGCGCGCGCGCGCAGACAAATAGACACCCCGATTTGCGGCGGGGGTTAAGAATACATCATTATTTACTAATTGTCTAAGAAGGCTGAGGTACAACTCAAATTTTTGTCTGTGTCTGTAATATCCTTAACATAATAACCTCTACATGAACAGTATGTAATCTAACTTTGATTATATATGATACATTTTCACGATGTTAATTATTCTAGGAAGCCATGTCTTAATATTATGTCAGGCCTATGTAACCATATAATATGGATACATAGTCAGTATCAACATTGTAGCTTCTGATAATTTCATACGTGCTAAATTAAGCCGGTTGGTTAATGAACTCCTTGGGCAAACTGTTTCCAGACTTGAAATCCTGAATATGGCTTCTTCCTCAAAAGTGAAGCTGGATGTAGATATTATTTCTGCCATCACGGATGTTTAACGTCGCTACTTAAGTAAACAAGATAGGAAAGATACACCAAAGCTATACTAGATGCCGCTGTACGGAGGCGTTATAAATGTTGAAACGCACCATACGATTTAACTCACGATAACGATGTTTCCACCGAACAACTATCGGCGAGGTGCGTAGGGTTACATTATATATATAACACTACTAAAGTTATGTTCCGATACGCGCCGTAAGGTGTAACGTATGGTGGGAATTGTTCGTGTCTCCAAATAGTGGGGGATAAGTTGCATCAATATAAATAAACTCCTTTTATCGTATAGACCCACTATTTGTTCCACCCTGGAACAGAAATCATCAGGCTAGTTTGTGCTTTTTTTCCAAACGTCGGACGGTAGCCCCTATAGGATAATCAGTTAATAGTTTTTTTTTTATTATAAAGAAGCATTCTTACGTCTAATATCGAGTAGAATCATTTTAGTTTTTTGAATATATTCCTTCTCAGTAATAAATATAGTTTTCTTACACCCTACGCTACGGCCCAACTTAATTCCTTTAGTAACAATATTAAATAATAATTATTAATATAATTATATCTGCTAAAATCTGGTCTGTGAGCATCGTACATTTAAAACGCTAGTACAGAAATAGCGACGAATTATGACGCAACACTTTCCATAGCAGCATTATACTGTCAGCCATCAAAGAGCGAATTTCTGCCCAGTAATGGCTGTGAACAGTGCTCGCAATGTATATGAGAACATACCCAAAGACGATTCTCAGAATTGACGTAAATTGTTTTTAAGTTTCCATTTGATTACATATTGGTTACAGTAACTCATTTGAGTTACAACTTTTAATAAAAAAAACAAAATTATTGTATGAGTCTCCGTATACGTAAAAAAATTGTAGGTTTATATTTAAATAAAGTTATAACGTAAAACTGTTTATAAGGTTGGAGCCAGATATAGCTTCATTTTAATGGACGTGTAGTGTGGCTGGGGACTTTGTGTAGCTGTGCAAAGTTTTGTAGAACTTTGTAGACTTCAAGGACAAAAATGTACAAACACTTTGAGCTATGTCTGGCTCTGGCATTGTGGTTATGAATGAGATTACATTCATAAAGTAATTTTGAAGTAAACAAAATATTTTTTTTCCAAATTTATACACAAATCTACCACAATTTACCCAACATAATATAGAGAAGACATCAAAGAGTATTTCTACTTACATATTGGAAGCTCAGGCTCTGGTGAAGGAGAAAAATTTTGTTAATTTTGTTACATGATAAGAGAAAAGGTATAATTTTATTTCCGCTGAGCGTTATTTTTTTTATATCGGAGCCAGACATAGCTCAAAGTGTTTGTACATTTTTGTCCTCCAAGTTCACAAAGTACTACAAAACTTTGTACAGTTACACAAAGTCCCCGGCTACATTACATGATCAATGATCATTCAAATGAAGCTACATGTGGCTTCGGCGTTAGAAATAGAAAAAACATTTTTTTACTTACGCCAAGGTCGTAGTATCTTGGGCTAGGCCTGCCCTGTAAATAAATTAAATTATAATTAATGAAACATGACAATTTTGAACTTTATGTATATTAAATAGCTTACGCCCTTCATCCTACCTCTATTTTGTATTTTACATCTTTTAAAATATTATTCACAAACATTTTAATGTGTTCAATAATTTTTAATTTCTTTATTTCTAGGGGCGTCTTAATTTTTACTATGGAATCTAAATATTTTAATATAATGTACCATGTGTAGTCCTATTTGCATCTAGTGAATATTCTATTAAAAGTGGTTAAAAGTTTAAACAGATTTCTTTGAACGAACGATAAATTGGATTCTTAAAAAGTGAAAAGTTGTAAAATTGTTTGAACTTACCCAACGTCCTTGCTATATATAAAAAAAGAAAAAATAATATGTACAAAAGTTAATTTTTAAAGAAATTAAGCAAACACGTTCCGGATGAACGGGCTGTTTATTTTTTGAACATTGATAAAAGGCCAGCAATTTTAACATAGAAAAAATATTAAAAAAAGAACTCGTATAAAAAATATCTAGGCCATTTGGAAACTTCGAAATTAAAACTTGGAATTAAAAATTATATTCAATTTATTGTAATTTAATTTTTAATGTAAGTATAAATTCCATTATTATGGTTATTTGAATAATAAGATGACTTTAAGCTTTGAGGTTATCTATCGCACTAATGTTTTTTTTAAGAATTGAAAAAAATATTTGTTCAAACTATAATATGGTCACTTACACCGCGTTTATGGTAGTTCTGTAAAAAGAAAACAATAATTAAATTAAATATATGTATATATTATGTTAGTAGCAAACGCATCTACGTAAACAGATAAAATTAATGAATTTAAAGCAATTGTACGTATTTTCTTACGTTATTCAATTTAGCGTTTGCCGCGCCTTTGAATGAAGACTCATTTCCCTCACGGGAAGGACTTAAGAAAGTCTCTTTGTAAGTTCTTAATTACAAATTGTTCTCTTAATGAAGGTACAAATTGAGAGCCCGATACTTAAAGGTTGATTGATTGTTAATTACCTATCTCGGCTCTGTTTATTAAACGATTTTCATTTTTTAAATACCTTGACGTGCTTTTGTTTTATCATTAAAACAATTTTGGAAACTGATTTCTATGAAAAGTTTTTTCTGTTTGTAAATCAATTTACGAATACAAAAAAATATTTATTAAACCGAAAAAAGGTGTCAGTGATGTAATCCTATTTTACTGAATTTAATTATTGTGACACTGAACTGTTTTGCTTAATATCTACATATATAAGTGTATATTCTCAAATGAATTAATGTTAAACCACCCAGCAATACGGGCTTGCGCCTAGTGCAGGGGCTCTTGCTACATGCTGTTATGAAGTTAAGATATTGAATAAAGCTATGTTTAATTTAAAAAGTAGAAAGAAATAGAATATATTATTCTCAAAATTTATATAAGCCAACTATTTATTTAAGTTTTATTTCAATTTTCAAAAATAATAATAATGTTTGACCAATGCTAGTGTTTACCTTCGTAACCAAGAAGGCGGTACGGTTGTGGTATTTGCGAAAATCGCATGCTCACGGTGGCGTAGCGTTCGAGTTGAGTTTGTGAGAAGAGCGTCGGGTCTCGGGCCCGGCATGCTGACCGCGCTACCAGCAGAAGAGGCGAGGTGGCGGCAGCAGTGGGCAACAGCGTGACGAGCAACAGAGAGGTCAGCAATGCGAGTGGTGGCAGAGGTCGGGCGGCGCGCGCCCGCATGGCGCGGCGTCACGAAGCGCCCGCCATGGGGACGCTCGCGCCTCGTCGCACCAGCGGCTCGCTCGCCTCACCGCCTCTGATCAAACGACCTCCTGTTCCGTGATTAAGTGGATCGATGAGCGTTCCCGGTGCTCTTAATTTAGACCGAAACATCAAAGCTAAGTTATGGGCATTAAAATTATTATTGGAAGATGTGTTTAATTTATTATTTCTTTATTCCATGTGTTGAAAGTTTTATTTTATTTTTTACGTGCAGAGGTGGTGGTTTATATACTAGATTCCTTGCGTTATTACAAATCATTTGTGAATATGTCATATGCCCTGTGCCAACATAAAGTAAACCAATTTATATATCCCTTGGGAATAAAGTTGGGTAGATGGTAGGCATCCGGCTATGTCCTTTTTTGTTATCCTGCATAACGTATATATGTCATATTTCGTGATTTCCTGTTGGTTGTCCAATTAGAGTCAGTTATTTTATTTATCTATTGCCAATTTCTAAATTACTACACAATAATAAAGGAAGCTGATCAGATTTTTTTAAATTTATAAATAACGAAATAGAATTTTTAACAAAAATAGTATAACAATTATAAGCAGTTCTATTTTTCTTTTTTTATTTCCTGTGGATGAGTTAGAAACAGACTAAGATACTTCCAGTTAATTTAGACAGAAACAATCATGTATCGAAAAAAAAATTATTATGATCTAAAAATATCAGCTCAGAGATTTGCCATGAATATGCAGCAAGCATTCGTGGTACTTTTTCAAGTGGACACGCTTCATATAAAGTGTAACGTAGTATAAGAATAACTTGTTATATAAAAGTAAATTTCAAGCTTTAAACGTGCTCAGATAAAAGTTTTTATTCCAGACGGGTTGAGATTCTTATTTTGTGTCTGTCGCGAGATTTCTTTAGGGACGAATCCCGTAGCGCTATAATTTGATTTGTACTGATTTGCCGGGATTGCAGCAAACTTTAATTTCAAAAGCTAACGCCGAGTTGGTATTAAATTTAAATTCAGAGTTTGCACTACCCTGTTCAGCGTTTAGAAATTGACAAACTCAAATCGAACAGTTTGCTTTGTTAGAACCTCTTATTTGTTTGAATTGGAATTGGAAAATTCCAAATAATCTATGTTATGTTCTAATGCTAGTGGTGAAATATGGCGTTAAACTTACCTTCAAACTATTTGCTTTTAACAACAATTAAAACTCACTCTGTGTGAATTCGTAATGAAGTAAATTTGTTGATAAATCATGGCATGATAAAACATGGAATAAGAAAACTCATTGATCCAATATCAATGGGATATTAGAAAAGTTCAGACAATTAAACTAAGAGAGAAAATAATCCGTTATACCTAATTTCATAAAGTAATTAAAGGTTAATTTAAAGTCAACGTAAGTAATTCAACACAAATGGACAAATTATTTGGCATTTTCACATGAAATAGACGTCCTTGAGTTTAACATTGTTACTGTATTTTCTGCTCTTCAATTATCATTTAAAATATTAATATTTACGATTTATGTGTTATATTTAATAATCAAAAATAGATTGTCATTTCATAAATACTGGATATGTGTGCGCAAAAACTTCTGATAGAACTGGGCACGACAACAGCTTTATATCCAGAGAATATCTGTATGATATTGTTAATGTGTTATGGCTATGTATTTAATATGGCTAATACATACAGTGTAAGGAAACATATATTTGGTTTTCAGTTCCAAAAGTTAGTTAAAATTAATTCAGTGCGGTAAAAGTTGTTGAAGTAAGGATGATTATTTGCGGCAACGGTTTTCAGTTAGCACTGAAATTTCAAGAGTTGTTTCCATGATTTTCTACAGTTCTACATTCCTATGTTGCGGCAATTGTAAGTTGAAGAAAACAGCATATTGCAGTTGATATCAATATAGCTTTTATATCCTTAGTGGTTATATAAATTAATTTCAAAGCAAGTCTATAAAAATTTCCTAATAATATCGAATGTTGTTTGAAAAATTTTAATATTTATGCCAGTGTTTGAATTTGTATTGAAGATAAATAAAGACCAGAATTGTCAAATAATTATTCACTCATCATTCCATAAGAAATGCTAATGAATAATTAACTTATGTAGCGGCCAATATATCTGGGTCTGTTGAAACAAAAATATCCAACCTAACCGATGTTGAAAAGTATTGATACTTTTCAACATCGATGATCATAATCGATTTTCCAAAATTAGGTTCTTAATTTAACTTAATTTATTTTGTATGAATATACAAGTATGTATCTAATTATATATTTTTGGCCCAAGGGTTGCCCCGGAACGGGACATTATATTTAACGGTAATACCAATGATCTTAAATTCACTTTTAGAGGGTCTTCGCGCACTGCTGCTGCGATATGTTTAGTGTCATGTGCCTGTATAAAGGCAATTTCTTTTTTTTATGGTACAAGAGGCAAACGAGCAGGCAGAAGGCAGCCGAGTCCCTACTGACGCCCGTGGACATCTGCACAACCAGGAGGCAAGCAGATACGTTGCCGGCCTTAACGACAAGTTTAGGCCACCGTGAAGTCTTACAAACCGAACGAAACAAAGACGACGAAAAACGAAAGTATAAATATATATATATATAAAATACTTCAGAATTAGAAGTGCATTTCCGTTTTCTTCAAGGAAACTAACGGTTACAGAGAGACAAGAAATAGTTTTAAAACTGTCAGCACTTTCACATATTAGAATTCTTTCTACTCTCTTTGGAAAATGTCTCTTGGAAAATTATTTGCAGGCCTTACTGGCTTAGCTTTAGATTTATTTAAGAAAGCAATAAGGAAACGCTTAAAACGTTTTAATAATTACTTATTCCATTATATCTATGGATTTAGGAACATATTTTTTGAAACTCGTTGATAATTTATTTTTTAATTTAATTTATCAAATTAACATTTTCTTAGTTTACTTTAAAAGTCAAAGTCAAAATCGTTTATTCATATAGACTTTTTTAAAAGCACTTATGAACCTCTTATGTATAATGTTAAATTTTTTATTTAATCATTTAACTTTTGTATTATAAATTTGTATTTTTTTGATGTCATACATTTATGTACTTTCAATTAATATTAAGAGAGCAAATTATTTAACTTTGTTTTACTTAACCACCATATTACATTATTTCTAACTATTGTTAGAAGAAGCGGTCGGGGACGAGGACAGGGAGAGGGACGGGGACGGGGACGGCGAAGGTAATGGGGACGAGGGAACGGGAACGAGGTTAATATAGGATAATGTTACAACATTGACGTTTAGTTAGAAAGAAAGAAAGAAAACACATTTATTCTAAAAGTAATACAAACAGTACATACAACAGAGGTAATCTTATACTAAGAATTATGTCTGTCTGTAACACCATATAGAAAGGGTGTACAGCTCAGCATAATGTCGTGTATCATAATGCTAATAACACACGACGCTGATTTTCAGCTGAGACCCAGGTGGCATCACAGCATAAACAATAAAAAGAAGTGTATATATTAAAGATTACATTATAAATTAAGTTAAAGTAATGCAGCAAATATGTGTGGCAGTTTAGCTATAAAAGTTCATTTTAAATAAATAATTACTTACTATTTACTAATATTAAGTAATTAAAAGTTCGGGCAAGAGATCTGACGGGTCTGCTAGTTTGCAATAAAGTAATTTCAATTTATTTTAATATTATATTGCTCGCGAAAAAGGAGGTTTTAAATGTCGGTGACAAAAAGTATAAAAAGCTATCGAACCGCTTTGAAGTAAACCAAGTGTATTAACATTATAAACACATACAGTCATCTCCATTAACCTGGCGTAGGTAATGCATTAGCTATATTGAGTGCATTACACACAGTATTGAGTTTACATACTAACGCAGCCAGAGCAACTTAACTTAGCAATCGACTCAAAATGCCGACCACTGATTAGGCCACGAGGAGGTCCTCGTTACCCAGCGATGCGAAAGACTACCCAGGCATATGTGAGATGCGACGAGCTGCCTGCGAATCAAACGCCAATATCACTTTCAAGTACTACGGTAAATGTGGTAAGCGATTTTCCTAATTTCAGTCTTGTAGAATATATAGGGATTGCCAATAGGATACAAAACTCGTGCTTGGTTTAAATTTATATATTAGTCGCGTGAAAACATCTGCAGTTTACTTACACGTTGATTATTTAAGCAGCTCTAAGTACCTTTTTATTTATACCGTACTGCATTAAGTTTTACGAGCTTTTTCATTTCTAGATTTAGGTTTAAATATATTTATTCTTAATATGTCATAGTTCAGTCACTTACTTGAGAATACAGTTGTACTTATGCCGGGATACATTTTTGTCTTTGAAGACTACACAGTACTACAAAACATTGCGCAGCTGCACAAAGTCCCTGGCCACAATACATGATTATTCAAATGGAGCTATGTTTGGCTCCTGCATTAGTTTAATACATTTCGTTTATTTACTATGAAAATTCCACCATTACATTCAATCACTATTATAGTTTTGAGGATAAATATTGCGATAAGAAAAATTTGAATGTATTGGGTGAATAGGAATAGCCAAAGTGCAGAGCGTCTGTTTCTCCAAACTCATCCGACCTAACTTAGACTGGATGACTTGGAGAAACAGACTCCAAACTCATCCAAAATATTTAAGACTTACAAAAGAGGGAATATGTACATTTTAGTCAAGCATTATTTCCATCTGATGTTATTGCAATCAATTTTCGACCTATGTCAGAAGACTGATTCGAGTAAGTAAAAATATTTAAAAAATTGCATACATTGTGTAGATCCCTGTTCGGGTGTAACTTGCCCGGACCCGGAAGTGTGCCAACTTGACGAACGGCGCAAACCCTCGTGTCGTTGCGCCGAGCCTTGTCCACTGGAATTTTCACCGTGTGCGCTTCCGATGGGAAAACCTACTCCAACGAGTGCCAGATGCACAGAGAATCGTGTCGTGCTAGAAAACAATTGAAAATCATCTTCAAAGGGCAGTGCAGTTCAGGTAATATGGTTATGTTAAGAGCAATTTTTGTTTCTGCTGCCAAATAAATTTGCGTCCTCTGAGAAAGCATTTGGGCGGTTCAATTCTTTAACATTTTTAGCTCAGTGACGTTGTGAAAATCGGCCTAGAAGACGCAGGTTTGAGTTCTTTATAGGAAAGAAAATTCCATCGTTTTCATCCATTGGATCCTATCGCCATCTGCACCAACAGAAGGCTGGCAGATGCGTTACCGGCCTATAAAGAAGAATTTAGGCCACCGGGAACTCTCTCAAACGGAAAGAAATGCGACAACAATACCATCACTTGAAGTGACAGCGTTAACGTCACTTTACGCCGATGTTATGTGAGAAAGACGTACTGATACCCGGACGCGTCGACTCAATTCGCCTCATTTTTGCTTGTCATGCATTACGTTAACTTTAAACAATAACCCTTAGCAAAATTTGCTTTAACTAGGAGCTGTCTTTTATTTTCGTTATAGCTTTCAGTTTAAAAAAAGTATTGCATAATCTCCATTTAAGGAACTCCAGAATGGAAACGACCCTCTAGTTTGCCGATGGTAGCCCACCCAAGTTGTATTCTCCTGCTGATCTCCTTGCTCTGATGCTCTCTGTCAAAGGATAGAACTTCTCCAAGATACATGAATTGTTCAACTGTCTCCAACCTCTCATCACCTACGATAATCGGTGAATCTGAAAATTTGGAGATGTTGTGCTAAAGAAGTATTATAGATTTCCTGTAGCACGCACAGGAATAATATTTAAATGTTAATAAAATTATATGTATTTCAGAATATATTCACGGAACTCACAGTCGGTATAGCTTCCAGCCTGATAAATACTGTAATCCTTTCAAGCTTCCCAATTATATTATTCGAGTTGATTAGAAATGAAGTGGATGAAATTAAAGACGCTTTGTTCAAATATCAACTCATCTGTAAAGGTACGATTTTAAATAGCCGCTACACATGTTTCGATAAATGGTTCGAAAAAACAGTTCAAAATGTGTATGTGTGTCTTGAGATGTTGTAGCCACTTTGATATTTTTTATATTACAAGGCCCAAACGGGCAGGCGGTTCATCTAAGCGACTAGCGACGATCTTTGACATCACCGAGAGGCATATACGTTCCAGGTGCGCAGACTGTCACAAACCGACAGAAACGCGACAACAATACCATCTCTTGAAGTGACAGCATTGCCGCCACTTTACGCCGATCTTATGTGAGAAAGAGGTACTGCTATCCGGACGCACCGGCCCAATTCAACTGCAAAAGAACTTCAAGCGTGACGTTGCCTCTAATTCTATATTATACTCTCACTAACGGACCTATTAGGTTTCTTCCTGTCAGAAAGTAGTTTGTACTGTTAGCGCCTTCTAATGACATCAATAGTGTCCGTATTGGTCGCCAGGAACCAGTCAACCAGGAGGGACATAAATTCAAAATCAGTGCCAAAATACGGCTAGTGCAAAATTTTTACGGTGTTTTGGTAGCCTGTAAAAATAGCAGGAACAAAAACTGCAAAGTTGCCCCATTATTATTGTCGTATCGTTTGCTAGTATTGAAACTAAACCTCGTAGAAAGTGTGGGAAACGCTTACTTGAAACGGGTCTTTGAGAAATGGGTGTGATTATTTCTAAAAGATTTCATTCGTATGGGTTTGGTAGCTAGTTAAATAACCATTTCTAGTTTGCTCTAAGCAACGTATGTATCTTTTTAGATGAAAAACTACGAGAGGCGACGGAATATGCATTACAGTACATTATCTTGCGTCCCCTACAGCGCAAAGTTTGCCGCGTGCTGTCCATGGATATGACATCAGCCCTCAGTTTCCTGAGCCTCTGTATTACATACGTCATCATTATTATGCAATTTAATAATAGCACAAAATAAACATTTTATTTATATTACAAGGTAATATAAGACAATGTTGGTCAAATTCAAATTCAGTTTAGTACAATATGAATTACGAACAATTATGTGAACCCTGCTCGTTTGCCCCTTGTAACATAAAAAACAATATATATGTGTCCGAACTTTGACTAGCGACCCGCCCAGCTTCGCCGCTCATATTCAGAGTCTTTGAATTTGTGAATAGAACCTTGAATCGTGAGTCGTCCCGGGCGCTTGCGATAATTTTAAAACTATGCATTATTATTATATGTTCGCAATAGTAAACTGCCGAACACACCTTCCCGGAGCTGTTACAGTGGCCCTTAATCTATAGATCAAAAGCGGCTCCATTCATTTTAGTTATACTTGTTAGAAAACTATATTTAAGTATAGCATAAAAACGAGACTGGCACTGCGGGAGTGCCGACAAAAGTGGAAACTCGAATATACATTGGTGTCGGCAAGAGTAACAGTGTCGCGAATTCAATAGTTTTTTTCTCATCTTAAAAAATTCCTAACGCGACCAAAGAACTTTTCATTTCGAGAAGAAAGATCTTTAAACTGTTTTTTTTTTCAGGATCAATACATAAATATTGCACGCCATTATATGGAAAATTGTTGATAGAACTGAAAAAAATTGAACGTATTATGTACTATTTAAAATTTTTGAATTACAATCCAAGTTTAATTTAATTTAATTTTTTAATTACAATTATTATTGTCACCGTTAAATTGGCGGTAAAAACAGTTTATTACAACCTATCTCGCGAGATTGTAAACTTTTTACAATTTAAACGTGATTTATATCTTTATAAAATACGGAGAAAAATTGGTCGCTGCAGTCGAGCTATCACTGGTGGTGGTACCACCAGTCTAATTTTTGTCTATTCTATGTAAATTATACCGGTAGTTTGTGTTCACCGGATGTCCACATTCTACATCCGTCATTAGCATGGGCAATGTTATCCTTTAAGTTTAACGGAGCGTTACTGCTTTATACACAACATTTACTGAATACGGATCCAATTCACATCATCACATCAATATACTGTCCATACAGACTACGGTTTTGATACGGCTTTCATAGTACTGTACATACAGACTGATATGCCGTGTACATATGAGTACAATATAGTCATAATTATTCTCCCTACAGAGGTATACATACATCATGATGTCACGTGACATGTCAGACTTTTGTAAGTAGGTTGGGACATGACACACAAAGACCAATATCCATGCAGACAGATCATAAAACAGATTTGATCATGTGACATACATTTATACAGACACGTGCTCAAATGATGTCAGTTGTCAGTTCTGTTTCCTCTTATTCCTAGCGTTATTTCGGTCTAGTACCAGGGTCCGCTTAGTTTGCAGAGGATGTGGCTGTGGGGCGACTTAAGATGACGGATTGTCATCTAACATCATCCTCGGAAACCCCACGACTAATATCACTCAGTGACATTAATCGGGTCCCACTGTTTTACGTGCCTGCCGAAACAAGGGAGAGGTCGGATATCAAATATGAACCAGTAGGACAAGCGTCTATCAACCGCACCAAGAGCTACTTAACCTAGCGCACTAGTCGCACCAAGAGCTACTTAGCCTAGCGATCGATTCAAATATCGACCACAGATTAAGCCACGACCTCCTCAATGTCAGTATACTGTTTATACTGACATAAATAACCAGTAGTATAAGTAGAGCCTCAATAGCTCAACTGTATAAGGTACGGACTGAAATTCCCAAGGTACCCGGTTCAAACCTGTTGGGGGGTATGGGGACATTGTGTTATCTGATGGGAAGGGTGGTTTCACAAGTGCATAGGGTGAGTTTTCGGATGGAGCTGGATATGGACTGACGCTGGGCATGCCAGTTGGATAAGGCGGTTGCCCACCAGGATAAATCATATCGCCATTAGGGTCAGGAATAATAGCAGGCGGATAGGAAGATATAGGTTGTTGGGTAACCGCCGCGACTTGTTGAGGCATTTGGTCTTGTAGTGGGTTCTGTACGTTGTCCTGAAAGCCCACTAATGGCACGGTACCAATGACTAGTCTGTGCGAGGCGTCTGAGTCTGTGTGGCACCCGTCAGGATCTATGGTAACCTAAAAAAAGGTTCATACATCCATATTAGATATCAATAATTACGAGATAAACTTCTCAGCATTCCTTGGATTCACCGATCGGGTGCTGGGTCGATCGCGTTGCAGAAGAAGGAAACAAAGCAATGCCAGGGACTTACGACCCAGATGTAGGTTTAGGCGTATTCTTTCTATGACCACTATCATTCCTCTTCACTCTTCACACTTCCACCAGTGTTTCCTCCCCTGAATAGCCAAATCTGGTATGATCCTAGTGCGGCTTTAGATGTTCTTTCTAATAAAGGAGTTAACCTAGTAAAAGTTCCTAATAAAGTTTTCCCCTCCTATTAAGCTTAATTTAGAAGATTGTGCTAGGAGTGGGTGCAATAATATACAAGAAGCATCGAGATTTGAACTGGGTATATTGTGGATTTTGGTACATCCCTACAGTTGAGCTATTAAAATTTTCTTTTTTTATACCCAATAGGCATGCACTTGACTGCTATCACGCCTGGTATTTAGTCTAGTGTTAGGCTAGGCGCTTCTCTAGAATAAACGTATTCACTCTTGCCTAAATCTTTTAGGCAAGAGTGAATACGTTTACGATGTCGCCTACGCCTAGGCTTTCCCGTACGTACTAGTCACGAATTTTGGAAGAAAATCTTAAGACGTATAAAACACTAGCACTAACCTTAAACTTGTACTCCAGCTGAATGAACCGGCACCCGTTGAGGTTGTAGACGTCCAGCGCTGGTACCTCTATCTCTACGGTCCAATTTCGGGTGGTGTTGCCGGGGATCGGGCCCTTCTTGATCTGGACCACGGTGTCCTTGTCCGCCCTTCTGCCCGGGGACATCGTAGCGATAAACACAACTTTCTAAAAATTAACAAAATGTGTAGTAATTCTATTACCGCTATGCACATAACTAAAATTAAGTAAATTAGCGTAGCGTGCGTAAGGTTTAAAATGCACGCAGCTCCTAACTGATTAATTGCTTGTGTGTATGCAGCGTTTTTATTGTAAACGCAAACTTAAACACCCACTGTAACCCAATGACACTGGCAATCTTGTGTGATTACGTCTACACGCTATTTTATATGTAGAGGTGAAAAAGGGGCGTTCATTTTTAGACTGCCCGCACTCTAGTATTTTTTTTTTTATGTTGCAGGGGGCAGACGAGCAGGCAGCAGGCACCGAAGTGCTTACCGACGCCCATAGACATCTGCACGACCAGAAGGCCAGCAGATGCGCTGCCGGCCCTTAATGACGAGTTTAGGCCAAGGAGAGAAAAGGGGGAGAGGGAAGAAAGAGGGAGGAGGAAGGGGAGGAAGGAGGGGGGGAAGGGGGGGAGAAGGGGGGAGGGGGGGGGGGGGGGGGGGAAAGTGGGGGGGGGGGGATAGTGAGGTTGAAAGGATGAGAGGGACCCTGAATGTGAGAGGGGCATATTGAGGGTGAGGGGGAAAGGAGAGTCTCCCTCTTCGTCCTCTCATCTCATTCTCCATATCTCCGTCTCCCTTATTTTCCATCTCCCTCCCTTTTATTTTCTCCGCCCATCCCTCTCATTCCCTCTAATTCTTGCCCTCCCACTCGCTCCTACGTCTTATACTCCTTTCTTATTCCTTCTCCCTCTCTTTGCACCCCCTCAATCTCCCTCCGTCCCCTACACCCCTTCATGCTCCCTCTTTCTCTTGAAGTCCTCCTCCTTCCCTCGCACAACATATTCATTTTTTATTATTATTTATTGCTGATAGGGCCCACACTGCAGGTGCATTTCGACTCAGCAGCTGGCTGGCTTTAGCCGAGTGAAGGGCAATAGGGGGTCTCAGACATTCAAGGTTGTTTATGGGCAATCTAAGGACTAATTTCTGTAAGAGCATTTTAGGCTTAAGAAGGAGACAGTTAAGATACTTGGTGCCGGTTTTTACGGGTCACTATGAAGCGAGGGTGACTCTGTTTCGAATGGCATTAAGTAACGTTGCAATTTGCAGGGTCTGCTGTGAAGAGACAGAAACGATGGGGCACTTGTTGTGCGAGTGCGAGGGGTTAGCCAAAATGAGAATGAATCTATTCGGTGTGGCCTGTCTAAAGTTGGAAGATTACAGATCTTTCAGGTGGCAGGTGATTCTAGAATTGCTCCTCTGGAATTTTGAAACCTTGTAGCTGCGGAAACAAGGGAAGCACTAAAGATGATACAACACGATCGGTCATTGACGGTCACACGTGCTTAGAGAGATATAATATAACTGCAGAGGCACTTGCATAAAAATTAACCAATTTTGTATGCAGAATTGTTTTAAAGGAAAGCAATTTTAACATTTTGGTGCAATAATATTAAGTACAATCTAGGAATTTTTGGATAAGACGAGGGATTTTGTCGATTTAAGAAGATCAGCACAAGAAAGATATCATGATAGCCGTATCCTGTATTTACACTTGACGACAACTTATGTATATTAATTAATTAGCTTATCTACAAACATTAATGCTGACATATTATTTAAAACGTCATAATTTTTCAATAATATTTTTATGAAAATGATTACATAATAGTGTTAAAGTTGTAAGAGGGTGTAATTGAGTTAAACGCCATCCATTAGCAACCTTAGGGGTCATTCATAACTTTACGTCATACGTTAGGAGGGGGAGGGGGGGACAGTGAAATATGACATTGGGTAACTATGGGCAGGGGCAGGGTCAAAGGCTTTATGACGCCACAAGTCAAAACTAAAAAAATCAAAACAATATTGAAATAAAACTTGGAAGGCCTATTTTGTTGTAAATTTTTTTTTAAATACCTGCATGAAATCGGAATATTTGTGACGTCACACCAAAGGGAAGGCGGTATAGAAAATGTGGCAATCTATGACAAGGAGGGGGGAATATAAATTCGATTTGCTTTTATAATTAAGTCAAGATATGGATACAAAGTAATTTTAGATTTTGTTGTTGGTAAGCGAAAATGGGCTTTTATAACAATATTAGATCTTTTCAAATAACTGTTGAAGTTAGCTGGCTAGCTTTTTATTTATTCTTGTGAAAACACATAAATGAACTCTTGCCTAGGTCGTCTGTCAGAGATCGCTTTAACGCTTTAAGCAATAAGACCGCCTTTGCGCACTATGTACTAGAGCAGTAATATTTTTATGTCATTGTTTGTTATCTGTGTGTGCAATCAAGTTTGAAATAAAATAAATAAATTAACTAATCTTAAATATTATTTTGCTAAGAATAATTTCATAATTAAGATTTCTTTATTCACAATTAACACCTTCGGCTTATGAGTTCACGGTGGCCCAAACACCTCCTTACAGGCAACGCATCTGCGAGCCTCCTGGTGGTGCATATATCGATGGGCTAGAACTAGTTGTTACCCGCAACTTCGTCCGCATAAAATAAGCTGAAAAATTAGATTAAATTTTAGCGTGATGATATATAGTCTATGTATAACCTTCCTCGATAAATGGGCTCTCTAACACTGAAAGAATTTTTCAAAAAGGAACAGTAGTTCCTGAAATAAGCGCGTTCAAGCAAACAAACAAACTTTTCAGCTTTATATATTAAGGTATAGAGTATAGATTAAAAAAAATTATTAATTATAAGTTTGTATTGAACATTAATCTTCATATTAGAGGCAACTTTATCGCGACGAAAGAGCATAGAACTTCACCGTGTGTGAAGACATGAAATAATCGCATTAATTCCCAGAACACGCCGCAATGGTAACGGTAACGAGCTCAATAACGGTATACCGGGAGACAAGGCGAATTTAAGCGATCATGCCCGCTGAATACGGTAGCTGAAGGCGAACGTTAATTAAGAACATCGACTAAGGTGATCGAGGCTCGATCTCAACCTGTCCACGGGACATGTTAATTGGATACAAGATACGCTCAATTACGATACTGTTTAACAATTATATCTTATTTTTAGCATCGACTATTGAGAAGTACCAGTTATAAAAACTTTTTTTTTCAAAAAAAAAAAAATGCGTATGTAAGACTGCGTTCACTTAAAATTAGTCTTTATTCTGGTCCTATCGAAAATTTTGTTCTTGGCGGTTGTCTACTAAATATAAACCACCTCCTTTCCAAATTTCAGCTTTGTACGTCTCGCTGTTTTTGAGATTTGGTGATGACTTTTGCCCTTTCGCTTTTATTATATAACAGCGGACCCGGCAGACGCTGTCCTGCCTGAACGTTGGTTTACTTTTTATTACATTCCTTTATCCTATAATATTATTCTCGTCCCGTTTCCCGTTCCCGTAAATAAAGATACGGAACCCTTCTATATGAACATGTCTTTCCCGCTTTAAGAGGTAGCTATGTCCAATATTCCTTCATCCATCAGTCCAGTTTCCCCTACTACTAAGCTTAAACTAAAAGCTTGTGTCAGGAGTTGGTGCGACAATATCCCATCGGTGTTAGGGTTTGAATTGGGTACCTAACGCATTTCATTCAATCCTTTTAACCGTTGAGCTACGTCACCGCGTAAAGCCGCATTGGCTATTCGCCAGCTGATAACGCCTCTAGCCGGGCTTAACCCCAATGCGAGGTACCATATGCTTAAAGATATGTACATTTTTGTACTTACAACTATATCTATCTAACAGTTTAATCGCATTAAATGACATTACATAATTATGATTTTGTCATCACTACGCTTTGACAGCATCCTAAAAAAAATTGCACCTTCCGTTCAACAAAGTCACAACAGCTTATTTTAAAATTTTACAGGAGAGGACTTTTATGTTTGTTTCGTATATACTTTCTCCTTTGTGCATAAGTATTTATAATACGTTTGAAATCTTTTTAAAATTATGTCGGATGATTTTGTTGCCACAAGTATAGGCATGCTTCAGAGACAATTTGTCATACGTAATTCTATTTTGCAACTTTGACTATTTGAGACTTTCTTGCACCGAAGGAGCGAAATGTGTATAAGTGCGTGTAATTAGCTTGGCATAGGTGTGCGTGAGCTTTTATTTCAATAGTGTAATATATTTATAACGCATATTTTATAAAAATATTAACATTCGCATCCGCTAAGTAAATTATAACTGCACCAATTTTCATACTTCTCCGACCGCGCAATGGAAAATGGAAACTTTTTCTTCACATATTAATGTCTAGATTACTTATTAAATATTTAATTATCTAAGTCAATTTCACTTACATATTTGAGTAAATTTTATGCATTCATATTTGGTTTTGGATACTTTTAACTGTTGTTTATGCGAGTATCCGAAATCTTAAAATAATTTGTATTTTTGGTTATTACATTGCATAATGCAACGACACTTTACAGGCATAGACTAGTAGAGCAGCAATGTCGTTATTCCAACACCACCCGGAAATTGATGACCACAAACGTATGTACATGGGCTAGTTAAATAAAATCAGATTTTTTTAATTTGTTTCAGGTATTTATCACATAACAACCACAGCGGTATGGCGGCACATGTACAAACAAAGTAATAAATAATAAGTTTTTATATTTATTTTTATTTGGTACATATTCAAAACAAAATAATAGGCAGGTAAAGCAGATAGGTATCAGCATTTTGGCCGGTAAAGCAATTAGTCGACCGCAAAACTGTTAAAAGCGCAGACACGCGGATGCAAACAATTATTTTGTGTTTTATAGCCACATTAGGGCTAAATAATTGTAGCCTTTATTGAATTAAACCGATTAATGGATTGAAGCATTTGTGTTCCTAAGGCATTTAGCCCTTAAACAAAATATTCATGGTACCATCATGCGTCTTCTATACACGGGTATAGATAAAATTAAAATGTTGTCTCCTGTTATAAATTTTTACAGGTAATGCAGATATTGATAAAACCATTAACCAAACCGATAAGCAAGCGTGTAAAGCATAGAATATTTTTATTATAAACCTTAAACACAGTACTAGCATATAAAGTATCTGTGATTAAATTAGAATATAGCCTCACCTTTACATAAATAGAGACTGCGTCGTATATATATGGATCGTAACAGCGACCGATATTTAGAAACTTAGAAAGATTTACATTTCTACAACTAGCCCCAATTATAGATTCACTTATATATAAACTTTTCTTTACTTTAAATAAAAGAACAAAGGGTGCCGAGGGATAGAGATTTTGCTTTGGCAAAAATGGTCATATAAAAATATCATGGACGGGTATAAAGGTAAAACCATCGATTATTTGTGTAGGCGGTAAAGGTGTTGTTATTTTGAGGAGCATCCACGTCGTTGAGCCGTTTTATCGGGATTCCGGCCCGGCGGGCGGGATAGTCGGGATCAGTACAGACAAATAGGGTTGTCGGCTTACGTATAATTTTCTTTACATATACTTGTATAGTATTGGTATTTTTTTCTCACCTGGAAAATGCTATTACGCACCCCATCCGACACTGAACTCGTATACAAGAAACAGTCTCAGCTGGGTGTGTGGAACTAGTCGGTCAATGCCGGAACACAAACTAAAAACCAGCGTTATCTAATTTTAAGAATACCTCCTGTAAAACAACAGTAAAAACCCTAGAGGAGGATCGTCCTGCTTTAGTTATAGATGAGATTGGTCCAAGAAAGAGGAAAGTGAACCAAGAGGGAAGGAGGCGCATGCCCAGCAGTGAGACACAATGGGCTAATTAAAAAGTGTTTATATGATACTAGCTTTAATTCAGTTTCATTTCCTCGACAAAATAGAGCCTATGTCTTTTTCCAAGGTCCAATCTATCTGTATGCCAAAATTCATCAAAAATGGTTCAGCGGTTTAGGCGTTAAAATGTAATAGACAGAGTTACTTCTCATTTATAATATTATAGTATAGATGAACTCTAATACTAAATGTATGCCTTATATACGATATGGACAATTTGAGTATGATTTATTGCCATTTTAAATTAAGGTATATATTTGGATTTTTGTATGTAATATCTCGGGCTTTTAGCTAAGATATTCAAACTTATACCCATCAAACATGCTGCTTTAAACTAGTTTTAAATATGTAGAAGTTTTATACTATTTGAATGGACGCATTAGGCTTTGTGCAAAATAACCTGGGAAGGTCGCTTTTATTGGCGATAACGCAGCATTATGTATGTACATCGTTTTTGGGATTAACTTTTTCACTAAAAAAAACAATAATAGTTCTTATTATTATCTTTCTAATAAGAATAAGCCTTTTACACTTTCAGATTTGAATAAAATTTATATTTAAGCTTCCCTTATTATCCAAAGCACGAAATGATAAAAGTGGGATCTGTCAACCCTATAATCTCGCTGCGGTGTTTTACTCAAGATGTATCGGCACATAGGACTGTATTTTAGGGAAATTCTACTATTACTTTACGGATTCAGGATGTCATATCGTCCTGACCTTATGTGCTATGAATTGGTAATCACGATCGAAATTTATATGTGAGGTTTCGTATGAAGTACGTTCTCGACTCTAGCATCTTCTTTAACATATTTTATGTGTGTATCTTGTATGATTGTGATTATGGTTCTGATTTCATTAAACTTAATAATCTTGCTTATTTACCCCTTTAAATAAAGTATTAATGCTCGATATCCTTATCTGTTAAAATTTATGAAAAATGGGGTTACTGTGTGGAAATATATATCAAGCTTAATTAAACCAATTTTTCAATTTAATTCTTTGTTAATTCCCTCTATCGATGCCAACCGGGCACAATGTACTTAGCTAGTCTCATTATTTGACGTCAAAACAGCGGAGTTGTGTGACAATTTTTTCTCTGCTGTTAATTTTCATTTAAATGTCTTTAATTGTACGTGTCGTTCTCGGTGATTAAAGAACTCAACTGAGTCTAAGCTAATTTGTCGTTAATTTGTGTCAGTCTATAATAAGCAGCCATTTTTTTGACCTTTGAAAAAATTTTACATCAACATTTTCATATTAATTCAGGAGCATAATTCACCGACGTTATGACCGCAAACCTCATCGATACACGTATCACGTATTCCACGAACCTGTATTGCTCTATGGAATATTATATTAATTCTTAATTAATCCAATACAGTATTGATCATCTCTCTGGTGTAATGTTCCAAAAATCTGCCTCGCTGTTAGAGGATCCGAGTTTGATTGTCGACTGTAAATATACTTTACTGATATATTAGTGCTGAATTATTTTTTGTTTTTTGTACGTAAAACTGTTTATTCATAGCATCTCGCTTAAAGAATTTTACAAAGAGCATATAGTTTTTAAAAGACAAGAGTGAATAGGTAAATTACTAGGTAAACGTATTCCATTGTAGACTGCTTTGGCGCTTCACATTAGGTATAATAGTTGTCAAGCGCTTGTTTATCTGCTTTACCACAAAAAATAATTATTAAAAAATTAAAAAAATTAAAGCCACAATTTCTTGAAACTTTCAATATCAGGTATACCTACCCATACTTTAATTTATTATAGAATATTTAGAGATAAAGGAGGTCGAAACCTAATTAGTGGTCGGCATTTGAGTCGGTCGCTAGGTTAAGTAGCTGTTGCTGCGACCGGGTGATAGGTAGGTCACCCCATCTAACACTGGTTTATATTTGATATCGTCAGGTTGCAGAGATCATGGGGTCCCGAGGATGACGTCAGGCGGCAATCGGTCATCGTAATTCGCACCATAGCCAAATCCCTAAGCGAACCCTAGTTCTAGAACGGGATAGCACTAGGAAGAAGAATTTATATACGGTTATAAGAGCAAGAGACGTACACTGGTATATAATATATGTTTTAAGCCGCACATGTATAACTTTGTATGAAGCCATATCGATATACCATAATCAAGTACGTGACGAGCTTATCAATATGTTAGTTTGCGGCAACGAGGTCGGTGAATTCCTTTCATGTACAAGTTGCAAGGGGATGAAGTTACAAGATTATAAAAACCTACTTATATGTAAACACGGGCCAATACCAGAGGGGCTTTTCTTTGAATTTACATTACAAATAAGTCATTTTATTAGTGTATCGTGGCGTGAATGGACCCGCAAAGGTAGGCCAATATTACGACCTTTTGGTTGATCACCTATGGCTGCCGACGATCATAAAGTGCCCTAATAGTCTAGATTCCTTTGCGGGTTGTTGGATAGGACTGGGAATAAGAGAGTAGACCGAGAACACTGCCGTCCTTGCCCAGTTGTGGGACATATGAGGCCAAATAAATAAGACGTATACAATATTAACCATCCATTATTCGGGCCTTTTCTAAATGATATCTGTAAACGAGTAACCTTAAGGCGGGGTACACATAGTTAGAAATAATATGGAAAGGGGTGAGGGGAGTGTTGTCTGTACGAACATAATACGAAACTTGACTGAAATGAAAAAAAAAATTGTATTGCTCGTCAATTTTTCTTAAAAAAATTCATCAAGTAAATCTGTCAGTTTACTTCCTGTCAAAAAATATTAGATTTGCGATTTCTTATTTTCGCTATATGTAGATAAAAGCAATTTACCGACATCGCTCCCGCAAACTACCGTTCATACGCGCCTCACGTACTTGTTCATGGGGGTATAGATCACACTACTCCCATTTACGATATAAGACGGTGTAAAAATAACCGGCAGAAAGTTTGGTTTTTAAAAATAATAGTTATATTGAGTAAAACAAAAAAGACAGACATCAGACCACCTACTATTTTATATGGATCTGAATGTTGGGCAACCAACGATCAGCACTTACAGAAACTACACTAATGAGGATGTCACGTTGGTCAGCGGGTGTCACACTTCTAGACAAAATCAAAAATGAGTACATCAATGGTGGTTATCACGTGGTTTCAATCATCGAAAAACTTAAAGGAAAAGGCATGTGCAAGGTACGGTCACATACAAAGAGCTAGCCCTGGACTTGCCAACTATCAAAGAACGAGGACGAACACCCACCGCCTGGTTGATGACGGTCGAGAAGGATCTGAAAGAAGCTCTTTTAGAAATGGACGAAGCTCCAAATCGGGGTAAATGGTGAACGCGGGCAAGAAGGGCCGACCCCAAGTAACGGGAAAAGGTATGGAAGAAGAAGTTATATTAGGCAAAACCTAAGTTTCCATTTATTTTTACCATCATAAAAATCTATGGAAGAAATTTGATAAGCATAATACATATTTTTGGCTAAATCTATAGCTATACATCTATAATATACAAGTATAAAATTCGTCGTAATAGGTCCTTTGTTCAATAGCGTATATAAAAGCTAACTTATTAGATATTTAATTATAAATTTTTATTTTATTTAACGAATTTGAAAGCAGATTATACTGCGGTTGAATGCGTGTTTAACATGCGTTAAAGTGAGGGACACTCTACATGATCATACAAAAGAAGTTATATCTGGCTCCGGCATTAAAACTATTACATCTATTGACCCTGCCCTTTCATCGTCTATATAACTCACAACGCTCTGTCACTGTAAATATTTCAGAAGACTAAGCTTACTCATTATTATATATTAAATGTAACTGATATGAAACAAAAGATATAAGGAAAATTTTTGTATGTGGCAACATTTACTACTGTCAAATTAACTTGTTTAATGATTTCGTTGGAGTGCTGATTTTTTCTTTCAAATTCTAACCCTTATTGTTTTAAGTTGAGAAAATATTTCTACAATTCTTGTATTCCAAAGACTAATAATAATAATAAGGGGACAACAAACATAATAAAGGGGACAGCATACACAGATAAAAGGGACAGCACACATAGAGCCTCATGCTGTAATCTTAATTATTGTCTTGCTCATGTCGCTTGGAATAAACCTACGATGATCCCTCGTGAAGAGGGAAAGGCATCGTTTCCTAAACCTAACCTCCTAAGGCGCCGTTAATTTTTACACTTCATCGGCGTGAGCACGAAGTCGTGGTGGATTGTAGTCCTTAATTATTAAGAAATATGGATCAGTAAAATGAAGATTTTAGTATTTTATTGAACGTATATAATAATATTTTATTGAATGACAAGAGGCAAACCGGCATGCGGTTTACCCAGTAACTATCGACGATCATGATCAAGAGACCGGAAGGTTCGCAGGTGCGTTATTGGCCTTTGAGAGACAACTTGAATTTCTCTGAGTCGGTCTGAAACATCGGAGCTGGAGGCAACTGATTTCGAAAACACACCGTTCGAGGCAAGATATTCTTAGAAAATTGATGGAATTATCGCCTAGCATAAAAAAATTGGCGAATATTCGCAGAAGATAGACGCGAGTGACCCGTCTTAGTCTTTTAAGGCCTACGTCCTGCAGCGGATTCATAGAAGTCTACATGATGATGATGATGATGATGATAGTCTAGCACTGAGGCCCTAGCACGAACATTTTAAACCGTTCGAGTCGAAGATTCGACTCTGAAAATATTCGTGCCGGGCCCACATCGCACGCTCCTCAGTGCCAATGTGGGTTGCATTTGCATTGATTAAAAGCGTGACACGCCAAAGACTTGCCTCTCGTGGGCCTGGCACAAATATTTTCGCCCTAAATACAGTCGAATCTTCGAATTCGAACGGTTCGAAATGTTCGTGCTAAGGCCTCTGATTGCGTTGTTTTGTCGGTTGCAGAGCCACTGCCTGTCGGTGCGGCGCACGTGCCTGTTTAGCCGCGGGGCCATCGCCGCCGTGCTCGTCACCAACATCGTGTCGCTCGTGCTTGGCGCCGGCATCGGGTGAGTCGATTTTGATATATATACCATCCATAATTTGACTTATTATAACTTGACTGGCCCGTTGGCGCAGTGGCCAGTAACCCTGCCTACTGCTCCGGGGGTCGTGGGTTCGATTCCCACCTCGAGTCTGGGTGTATTATATTCTTGCAGATTCGATCCTATTTCAATGAAAAAAATAAATAACCAGCTACAAAATAACGTTAAATATAACGTTCTCACAATAATTTAACCAAAAAGAAATTAATTGTAGCCAGTAGTAGTCGTGGCTACGATTCTAATTTGGTGACGTCGTCAAACCGTCGCCCAGTGAGATACCTGTCCTATTTGAATATGATTATATATTAAAATTTAAGACAGTAGTGTGTTTCTATACGTATCTGGCGACGTCGCCATGGCTTCTCGGTGAGGTACGGCTCTTAGTCGTAAGAATGAATTTAAGTAATTCTATTTCAGGCAAATAGATGGATTAAGAGCATGGAGCGTGACAATGGACTACAGATAACAAAACTAAATGACCCCGCATACCTTCGCATGCTAGAGAATTGTATACGCCTGGGGTGGCCCATGCTCATAGAGGATCTGGGTGAAGCGCTCGACGTCACCCTCTCGCCCGTGTTGCTCAAACAGACGTTCTTACAGGTGTTAAATTATCTTTTCCTATTGCTAAGTCAAAATCCATTTTGAAGTAGGCATTATGACCCCGTTTCTCCAATTCGTAGAAGAAATATTGCTTATTAAATGTTTGAATAAAATTTTACCAGGCCCAACTGTCCTAATAGATACATGGGCGTCGAAGACAGAAGTTTATAATTTAATTTGCAATAACGATGAGAATCAATCAGGCTATCACCGGCAATATTCGAACTTATTGTCATATCACTTTACGTGCCGGCTAATATGAGATAAAACCAATTTGTTTTTCAATTTAAACTGTCAAATTAACGCGAACTCGCTTTTACAAGCCACTGGTGAAATTAATCTCTCTTCAGATTAAAATTTCCTTTTTGTGGCACTTCTCTTATTAGGCTGGGAGGCTTCTTATCCACTTGGGTGACAGCGACATTGAATACGACACGAACTTCCGCCTCTACCTCACCACCAAGCTCGCCAACCCCCACTACCTGCCCGAGATCTGCATTCAAGTGACGCTCGTCAACTTTACCGTCACCCTGTCCGGCCTTGAGGATCAACTGCTAGCGTAAGATTTATCAAATCTATACTATATATTCTTAACGCGACTTCGTTCACAAAAAATTTTGTGAAATTTTAATGTATTAAATCTTTTGCCACTAACAAGGAAGCGTTTATAAAATTAGCTATCTGCCTCTGAAAGATCCAACAAATAGGTTTTGCCTTTTCGCAAAAGTATCTGTAAAATGAAACAGACAGACAAAAATCTAAGATTGTTTTTTTCGTGTAAGTACCGTATAAAAAGTGTCCCAAAATCCTACGATAAGCGGGAACAAGGTGATGGTCCTCCTGGTCATGATTAAAAAGATATCGTAGTGAAAAATAATTGTATGGACACTATTATGGCAAGTTTTTTTTTTTAAATTTGATGCCACTGATTAAGATGTTAAAATGATATAATACTCTAGGGAAACTAATCAGAAATATATATATGCTTTTCGTCCTTAGCAAAAAAAGTGGAGGGTTTTTTTTTCTGAGTAGTCACGACGACCAAGGCCATCCTCTAGTTCCCACTTATCGGTGAATTTTAGGACATGTTGTATAGAATAGGTAACAGTTCCGATACCCCTTCTTTTTATTTATTTAAATAGGTATGCCAACAACGTGTTCACAAAACTTAATTTAAAGAATCTTACAAGCTATCGTATTCAATGTAGTGTGAGAACGCTCAAGTGTACCGTAGAAAATTAATTGAAAACGGATATTGAATTTTGCACCGGTTGCCTGACCCGGTTTAAATGTAATTCCACACATGCTCCGGTCTACGTGGACAGGTATCTGTAAAGGTTGACCTCTCCGGTAGGCCGTACCGTGAAAGGCTTGCGACTCCATGAATTATTATGACTATTATACTAGAAAGTGCAGTATAGCGCTTTAGACGGATGAAAGGGCTATAAAGAAAAAGATAAATGAAAGAGAGAGAAGGCACACATGTATTTGGCGCCATGATTTCGTGTCTTGTGTGGTTACGACCTATAACCACACAAAACAAGGTTATGTTTTTTTTAATGTTAGATATAGACATGGGCTTGACTGCAATCACACCTGATGTTGAATGTGGATGCAGTCTAGTATGTGATGCGCTTACCTAAGATTTATTTATTTACCCTAGCCTACTGTGTATAGGTTTTATTAAAGGTTCCTGTTACATTTACAATAGATAGTAGAGATCGTTGGCTGGTCGAAATTCATCCACAAACCTTTTTGCATACCACAGAATTATGTTGTTCTATTCAAAGACAAATTAAATTTGACAATTAATATAAGATACGATTGTCACGTTTACGCTTTGACAACATCCAATACATGAGTTTTTTTTTTTTTTTAATAAATATATACAGGAATATATGACACACGGATGTATGTTCCTAAGGTAGACAACTTAATGCCTGTGTTATAGGTAACAGCGGCGGCTGTTAACTATAACACTACTATGGCAAAATATTTGTGTATAACAGGCGTATTATACCCAAATATTTTTTTTAGAAATTTATAATTATATACATATGAATTATACACCCAGACTCGAGGTGGGAATCCCACGACCCCCGGAGCAGAAGGCAGGGTCACTACCCACTGCGCCAACGGGCCCGTCGATGAAATGAAACGATAATTGACAGCACAGCAAAGTCAGTAATCCGGGCTCATAGAAACTCCTAACTCAATATCAGTTCCCTCTTTTAATTGCAGCCCAATGAAGCGAGACTAATGCCGCTCCGAAACTTCGCGTCCCTTCGCCTGGAGTTAATCAATAAACCTGTGTGACCCGAAAATATATATATATAACACACACATCTAAATAGAACATCATTTTAGTTAGGGGGTAGTATATTGTTAATAGAATTTTTCGATAAGGGCACACTAAGGAATTCTAAAGGTTCTCGCAAGCTTATGCAGGTGATGTCGCTAGAAACGGCTAGTATGTATATACACAACTGGACGTAACTTACATACGTATTCTAAGAAGTCAAAGGTGGCTATATATATATAAATTTTTAACTAATTAGTTTAAAAAACATTAGTTATGATCAGACACTGCAATTCTATTTACGGGCTGGCCCGTTGGCGCAGTGGGCAGTGACCCTGCCTTCTGCTCCGGGGTCGTGGGTTCGATTCCCGCCTCGAGACTGGGTGTATTATCCATATGTATGTATTTATATATTTACAAAAAAAATATATATATATATGTGTATAACAGGCGGCTGTTACCTATAACACAGGCATTAAGTTGTCTACTTTAGGAACAGACGTCCGTTTTCCGATATCGCGTCGTCAAATAGTAAATACCTTTTGACTAATGCTATTTGTTTGCTCATAGTAAGACGTGTATGGAGGGCGTGCCATACATCTCTTAGGTTACCGTATTAAAGTCGTTGACCACAAAATCACTTAGCACAAAGTGATATCGCAGTCGAGCACTAATCTCTTCACAAAGCGACCGTTTTACGGTCAATGCAATCGAATTTTAGTATGTACTTAAATTGAGTTTGTAATGGAAAGTGAAAAGCAACCACTGTTTGTTTGCTCGTGGTAACGTGAGAGGTTTTAGTTGTGTACGCCGTTGTGTGAATACTTTCGACGCCTTTGTTTCATTGTTTACATGGGAAAAGTTTTATCGACGAAAGATCATTCGGACCCATGACAATAAATACACGATAATATAGACATGAACGTGTAATACATACTTATATAAACACTCGGAGGGCCTAGCACGAACTTTTCGAACCGACGTAAGTCGACGGGTCGACTTTACTTAGGATGAAAATATTCGTGATAGGCACACAGCGGACTTTCTAGGCGTCGACACGGGTTGCGTTAGCATTGATTAAAAGTGTGACACAATTAGAACATTTTCCAAAAAGTTCATTGCTCAAAAAGTTCCCACTAGGCCCTCAGATCGGACGGCAAGACATCCCTTCCAACTTTCAGGGTTGCCTAGTGAGCATCGAGGTAAAATAAGCGCCTTATCCTTGATTAAGGATTCACGTCTGAGAGCCGAATTTCAAAATTATTTAAGTATAATATAGTGCTTTATTGGGATATTACATAGGATTCAGAACGAAAATCTCTGTCGAATCGTGAGTTTTCCTCTTTATTAAAATTAGACACAAATCATTAAGCAAAGTTGAGTCTGGCAAATAATTTGAAAAATTCACTCCGGCATCGATTAAAGTGATTCACGTATAATTCCATAAACACCGAAACCTATAAACTGTTGAATCACAAAGCAAAAACAAACGCCGTGGATTCGTTAACAGCGTTTGAATGGAAAAAACTTAAAAATAACCGTTTTTTTTTCTAGTAAGTATTCCCCGTATACACACGTAGTACCTAAAATAACACTTTAGAAAACTTTATTTTCTTGGGGTAATCACCAAAACCACTCATATTTATTTTGATGGGTTTCCCCTGGGAAATAAACGAGTATTTGGGGTTACCCCTATTTCATCAAAAATTGGGTACATATTAAATTTACTTTAATATTTGAATAAAATATCTATGCAATGTTTATTTTACAACGCATTAAGTAAGCTTAGCTTCAATGCAGCCGAACAAGGACTTGTCCCGCCCACTTAAAACATAAAACCTGCGCTAATACAAAAAAAATTATGAATGCATACATATGTATTATTATCCGGTCCCATTGCATGAAATTTAATGTATGTGTGCATGCAAAAAAAAAGTAACAAACACTGAGAACGTGTCTATAGGTAAAATGATTAATACAAGAAAACAACAATACGGGTTGTTCTCGCTGCCTTAATTTGAGATGTATATATGAATACATTAATTAACGATTAATTTTATTTTATACAGCACTTCGGTGCAGGTGCACCACTTTGATCGTGGTTTATAATTGTATGTAGGCGGGCCGCACTTGTAAAATATAATTATTTAGAAATAAATGTGTTGCCATCTAAACAGGTAGATTCTATAAACGATTTTGTCAAGACAATATTTTAGTATTGTGATAAAACGTTTGCGCATTTATAATGTAATCGTTATCAATAGATAAATCATATAAATATAATAATAATAATACGTTTATTTCTTTCTTTCCACAAACACATAACAATATACAGTTTGTAAATGAGATCTAAATGTTTGTGGATATATGGATTTTTAAGAATCATTTACAAAACATTCGCGGGCCAAATGCGACCAGCGGCACTAGCACTGCCAACTGCTGACGAAGATGTTTAACATTAACGAAGATTCTCCATACTAAATTTAATTGTATTTGCTGTAGATATCGGACTACAGAAGGCCCAGATTAGACAGGGGCTGAATTACTGGACTTCCAATGTACGTACTTGGATAAATTTTAATTCATGTATGTTTACAAAGTACTCTATATGTACATCAGTGATAGCCTGTATATTGTCAACAATGACATTAAATGACGCCTATTACCATTGTTACGCTCAGCGACCGTTTGAAGGTCGATACGTTTTAATTAAACAGTAGAATAAATGTAAGTAGAATCATCTTTATCATTTAAAAGCACTAGCAATAGTAAGGTAACATTTAATTCAAGGTAATGAAGATACTAGAAGGCACAAGTCGGTGTATATATAAGGAACTACCAGGGGCGTATTTAGTTTAGGGCCACCTGGCAGTCTGTCGACTGCGAGGGGCGGGTCAAGCTACAAATTTGGTTTTTTGACTTTATTTGCCTGAAGAAATTTAAAAAAAGAACAAAGGCTGCAACTCAATGTAACTTGTAAGTTTAACGGACACCGAAATGCGGGGCAATATCTTGGTTTTAAATTAAAATTTTTTTTCTTTTTCCGTTAATCTATAAGGCGGAAAATTGAGGAAAACTCTAGGAGTGGGCCACTAGGGTTAACGGGCGCCGAATCATAAAATACGCAACAGTGAACTGTTTCATTTATTAAAAAATGAACAAAAAATGTAATGTAGAGTAAATCAATCAATAATTTTCACTGTCAGCGCATAATCCAGGATGTTTTTTATGAAGTTTATTTTCTTACTTCATAAGTAATTGTCATTTTTAGTGACACTATGATAATACGGCAACGACACAGTACTACCTGCTAAGCTTTAGAAATGTATGATAAGATAGATCTTAAATGGAAAGCTTAAGTAATAACTAAAGTCCTTGATTTACCAAAGTGTTTGAAAGCCCACCACCCACACCGCATTACTTCCACGCAGAGTATTCGTTAATCAATTTCACACGCGAGTGTAAAATCTTGTATATACGTTACATAGTGCAATAGCACCTCTCATTGACTCCTTAGATGGAAAACATTTGGAAATAGATCTATTTGATATTAGATTTCAATAGCTCAACGGTATAAAGCATGGACTGAAATCCGCAAGGTACCCGGTTCGAACCCCATCGCTATTGGGGTATTGTCGCACCCACTTCTGATACAAGATTTTAATTTAAGCTTAGTAGGAGGAGAAAAGGGGAATATTAGACATTGTGTGTGTGTGTGTGTGTGTGTGTGTGTGTGTGTGTGTGTGTGTGTGTGTGTGTGTGTGTGTGTGTGTGTGTGTGGTTAAGTGACATTAGTGTGGCTTGACCTGCCTTGCCCTACCTTAAGAAACTTGGGATCGTTCTGTCATTTCTAGATAGATAGAAGAAAATATCTGCATTTATCTTCAAACGAACTGAAGATTATTCTGTAGAGAAAGCTATTATTTTAAATAGGTACCTGAACTGCTGATTGTCTTCTTTTCACTTGTGCTTGATGGGGAGGTGTGCTAACTGGTTGCGGAAATTCTGATCCTCGTCGCTGTAAAGATAGGCATTTCAGCAGCAGAAAGGCTGATATAATCAATATAACAAAGTTCTGGTTGATTTTGTAAACTGTCATTACATTATATACTACAGAAAGGGTTTGATTGTTTCTCTGCAATGGCACTGAAACTACTGGACCGATTTGAGAAATTATTTCACCGTTACAATCCTACATTATCCCTGATCAACGTAGGTGTTACAATATTTTGAAAAAGTTAGGCATCCGTATGAAAACTTCTACAATTTAAATACCCTTGCGAAGATGTTGCGGGCCGCTAGTGTTAAATATTTTAATCATAGCCTCGTATCCATGTATGAATGTAGTAATTGACGATCAACATGTTCGGCAACATTGCGAAACAACGCGCGACGTTGCCAATTGGCGCGCAACATGATGGGTGGCTTGTTGTGTGTTTAAAATCGTTTGTATTTTTTTGTCTTTTTGATGTATTTTCGATTAAATCAGAAGTTCTTATGGCGACATGTTGCCGACGACTGGTGGTTCGATAGACGACGATTCTAATACAAATCAACGATCAACAAATTTAAGGTAGTGGATACGAGGTTTTAGGGCAACATGTTCAACAATGTTGAACTAGTGAATATGAGGCTTTAGAGCAACATGTTCAACAATGTTGAGCTAGTGGATACGAGGCTTTAGAGCAACATGTTCAACGATGTTGAGCTAGTGGATACGCGGCTTTAGGGCAACATGTTCAACAATGATGAGCTAGTGGATACGAGGCTTTAGGGCAACATGTTCAACAATGATGAGCTAGTAGATACGAGGCTATACGGCAACATTTTAAAAATGTTTAATGAGCAACATTAGCCGCTCGTAGTTAGGCATTAGGGAAGTAAATATGTAATCTTTAGCAATGTAAAGTACGAGATCTGATTTAATTGGATTTAAATAAATTGCTTATATTGTGTAGTGTAAATTTAAATATTTGAAAAAAGCTTACTTTAGACAATCGGTCGGTAACTCGGAGAGTCTCTGACTCTCGATAGCCTTCAGGGGTTCCTACTCTGGCAGGAACAACTAAAAAAAAGGTGACAATGTATTAAAAAAAACAAGTGTACCTCATAATTTCGCTCTGTCCGTCCGTTTGTCTGTCCGTAAGGTGCCCGCCCCCCCCAGCATTTCTAAACTAGTATACATAGAGACTTGATATTTTTCATGTCGATAGAACATGCTAAGAACTCATTAGGAAAATTATTCTGAACGGAATCGGACAACAACTTTTAAAATTATTTAACAAATACGTTTATAGCGTATCAGGTTCCGAGGATGACGTCAAACGGCAGTCGGTCATCTAAACTCGCCCCATAGCCATATCCTCTGTAGTTTCAACGGAAGCTGATACTAGAAGAAGCTGATCTAACTAATATTTCTATACTGATAGACAATACATAAGAATATTCAAGAAAATAGGCGCAACCCTTAACCACATATGCAAGTCCACTGGTTCTGTATTTCCCCTATATAAATATATGGTCGAGCAAGATAGTGCTTTACCATTTTGGGTGAAAGTTCCTATTTAAAGACATTTTGTTAACGGTAATTGTTAGAAATTATCGTAAGGCATAACAAGCCAAAAAATGAGCCTTTTAACTCATTTACGTGCAAACGACATTCGATCTTAGCGTGGCAAACCAATTTGCTGGCCGACTATACATACATAAGAGAAAAATCTAACCTACTTCTAGGGTTCTAGCTTTTGCATCGGACAAATAATATGTGTCTACAATGTTTTAACTGTAAAGCAATAAAAAAAACTAGTGATACCACAATAGGAAAGATAGTTTGGTGTTAACTCAAAGTGGTTGTACATTTTTGTCCTTGTGCTACAATGTTCTATTATACACGGATCACTGAAATGATCATTCAAATGAAGTTACGTCTGGCGCCGGCATAACAATTGTTAACCACCCAAAAACTAAAACAATAAATAAACGCATGGGGCTGCTCCCTTTTGTCAATTGAGAGCTGTAATCCGATGCACGCGGTATGGCAAAAACACAGGCATTTTGAGGTAGTATTTTAAAGGGAATGGGTCATATTGCCTGGAAACAAGGTTATAATCTCGAAAAACTTGTCGTCACAGGCAAGATAGAGGGTAAAAGGCCGCGTTGGACAGAGGGTATGGAAGGAAAGAAAGACGTGAGGAAAGACACACTAACGCCCACGATGCGCTGCACACGGCGGAAGATAGCAAGAGCTCGCGTAACATCGTACGAAGAAAGTTATCAGGCAGGTATCACGCCCCTTAGCATTGAGGAATCGACTCAAAGAAAATAAATGGAAATAAGCCATTAAATACATGTAGCTATGTAAAAATATGGTCGTATAGGCGAAACGGCCATATCGATATGTTTACAAAATAACTATATATGTTAAACTTATATAGAACTTACCAAAAAAATCTGAATCGGATTGTGACTGCTTCGATGGACAACATTGTCTTCTAGATTTTTTCGACTTCTGATTCAAAGGGCATGTTGGTGGACAGATAATTTTACATGAGGGTGGACAAAATTGAGGGTCGGTACAAGAGTTTGACTGACGAGCCGTTGAAGCCTTTCGATTTAGTACCGGTGTAGAAGATCCACTAGTAGAGCAATCTTCAGAAGATCTATCCTTGTTTAATTCCTTGTTGCAACATCGAGGAGAAGGGGGAGGGGAATGTTTCGAAGATGGCGGACATTTTGGACTAGAAGCGCGTTTAGTATGATGGGGGCACTTTGGAGGAGGACATTTTGGTGGAGGAGGAGGAGGGCATTTTGGTGGACTAGGAGGGCGTGTTAGATAGCCCATTTATCGAGGAAGGATATAGACTATATATCATCACGCTAAAATTGAACGTATTTTTTTAACTTAGTGTGGCTGGGGACTTCGTGTAGCTGCGCAAAGTTTTGTAGAACTTTGTAGTCTTCAAGGACAAAAATGTACAAATACTTTGAGTTATGTTTGGCTTCGGCATTTTGAATCCTTTTGTATCCGTCCTAACTGCATGGATTCACAAATTATAGCTCTACATTCAGATACCAAAAATTTTTGTGAAAGCCAAGGTCTTCTTTCTTGTCAAAAATCGTTATGAAGTGACGTGTCAAATTTGAAACTGCTGTTTCCTTTTAATTATTTTTAATACATGTTAATGTTTTGAAGATATGTCAACCTGTGACAACTACCAGGGAGTAAAAAAATCGTATAAGGCCTGTGATGTGATTAATAGTTGACTCCTTTCGGGTTAGTATCTGAACTTAGACCTTTGAATTCCCGAGGTTTTATTACGACAAACACCAAGTTACTTATAATATAGTTTGCGTTCAATGCTCATTCAGTTTTGAGTTTTGAGCGAATGATCTAACATGTATTTGAAGAATGATTTATTTGGAGAATGTTAGTGACACCAGCGACCATTAAACTCTCGAAACTAATATTTTATTCGTATTGAATTAACAAATACTATTCAATTGAAACCAATAAAAATTAATTTAATATCTATGTCTAGTCTGTTTAGTTCTTAAAATAAAATAATTGAGTTTTATTTTAAATAGATTCTTTAAAAAATTAAGGCACCATAAACAACAACTGGACAAAAACTTGATATTTTTTTTAAATCAAAGGACAGACAATAGCAGGACTAGTTCCGTCACATCTGTAGAAAACATATACAAACAATGCCTTTTAATAATTAAAAAAAATAGTCGAATACGAGTTATTTATTTCATTCCTTAATAGTCTAATAAATCAATTGATCAATGACTATTATATTAATTGTTCATCTTATCGGTGTAAAATAACATGTTAACAAAAAAGCCAACTTTATATTGTTATAGCTGGACCAAATTAAAATGGAACCACACGGGAAGCACCAGCTTTCAAATAAAAAAAGATTCATTAAAATCGGTTCAACCAGTCGAAAGTTCTGAGGTAACAAACATTAAAAAGAATACAGTCGAATTGAGAATTTCCTCCTATATTTTTTTCAGTCGGTTGAAAATTAAAATAATTCAATTATAATACTTAAATAATGTATAATATATATAGGCAATAGGCATATAAAGTATTAATTCAGTACGCTAATAGTCTATTAACATTACCGAATAGAAAGGGACAAATCCCTACAAATTACGGGTTCACGAAGCACTTGGAACGCATCCAACACTCATAACTGTGTCACATCGTGGTAAACTTTATAATTATCATATCACAATGGATGAACACTCGTCACTAACACTTTATTCCGTTCAGAAATTATAGTTTTGTTATATGCAGAGTGCGGGTAGGTCGAACGGCGTTTCTGTGTCGACTGAAGGCGCCTTGCAGCGACACCCGGCCGGTTATTTTTGTGCTGCGTGTTATACATGTAAAAATCATTTTACAACGATCAACGACCCGATGATTTTAGTTCAAATTTAGTCAAAATATACCTACGATAGCGAGCGATGTTTACTACATTGTAACAACGACGACAGGCGGCTGTTATCTATAACACAGTCATTAAGTTGTCTACCTTAGGAACAGGCGTCCGTGTGTCACCAAGTCCTGTATATATTTATATTTATTTATATATTTATGGCCTTAAATATTGTCACTTCAAAGTTATGTGACAGTAGGACTATATTTGTCGTTGAGTCAAAATTTTGGCGTTTAATAAAGTTAGTTGGCGGCTTAGAAACCAAGTCACGACTTAGGCACTTCTAGTAATAACACTCACACACCACCCACCACCCACAATCGCCGTCGACTTGAAGCTTCATTTATTTTCCCACAATGTATTACATTTAAAACTTCGAGAGTGACGAACAAAAAATTGAAAAGCAATGGATGAATCTTCGAATGAAGAGGGACCACGGTTTACATATTCAAATAAATTTTCCACCATTTCGTCCCCATTTCACTGTGTTCGAAAACTTTGATTAAAGAGATTAGGCCGCTTTACCTTCCTCCTCGGTTCCACTGATAAAAGCTAAAACGTGTTTACATTATACGAATTATAATGACGTACGTCAAATTAAGCTTAGATTTTATATCAATACTACATGGAGTCCGGCGTTGACAGCCCTAACGAAATAACTGCAATTGACAGGTACCGTTTTGACATTTTGCCGATTGTCAATTTTGAAATTGTTAAGTTCAAAGGAAAGAAATATCATAAAATTAAAGAGACGGTCTTTCCAAATAGCGCTGATACACTCTTCATCTACTGTAAATTTAAACGTAACGTACAGTTATCCTTGTTCGTGAAATCACCAGTGGATGTTTGCGACGCACTGAAAGTTAGCGTTGCAGAATCAGTTTGGCAATACTACTCATAAGGAGCACAGAAAAGTGACATATTTTTTTCTTCTATAATGTTTTTGGTTATTGTTTTAGTTATATAAAGTATGTAGTATAAATTCTTTAAAATCGTGGCATCTAGCATCTTTATTTTGAGGGCAATACTTTAAAGACACCAATTTAGATACCTCATTATTTATGACATAACTTTTTAATGTCATAACATCAGTGCGTTATCACGAACAGACAATGAAAACGCACCATTATTTGTTAGATCTATGCCCAGCGGAAAGAGAATTCCTTAGCAAAGTCCTAGACATTTCCAACTTGTTCCTATAATTGACGAACACTGACCACAATCGCTAAAATAGAGTAGCAATATCAAGGGATTCCTTAGATTAATTAATCTTGGTTTTGTTGTTCAAACAATATAACTTAATATTCTACTGAAACGTAATACAATACCTAAACTTTGATATTTAACTGATGAGAACGAAGCCTTGCTCTACACTTTCAAATAATATACCCTAAGCAAAATCTATTTCTGTTTACAAAATGAGGCAGAACTTTACAATATCGATATCCTTATGGCAAAAATAAACACAGATCCTCTAGAGTCTAGACAAATGCATTCTACTGTTTAATACTTTAAAGGTTACCATTAGGTCTGACTGCAATCTATTTTCTTTTAATTAGAGGTAGCGCCACGCTTGTAGCCGAATTGGGGATCAAAAAAAGAAGTATTTAAATTTCGATCAGTTAATAGTATAGTAATAGCTCCAGCTAAAACAATATGATATATTTAAAACGTAAAGGTGCAAGATCTTTGCCCAATGTAGCCGTATCAGTATCATCGAAAAAAAAAATTCTTGGAGTAAATTTGTATTTTTAAGTCATGGATTTAGAATTATAGGGTATGGCTGCTGTTTTCACAGAAATATCCCGAAATGCAGGGTATGCATTGCTATACGCTATAGCGATAAATAATCATTGAAGTTCTGCACTTTGGTTGTGTTATATTGAGGTTTTTTTCTGGTGGGATTTGTTTGGTGGTAAATATTGGTGGATTAATGTCAATTCATATATTTTTCCTGTTGCTTACAGAAGTGCACCTCTTCCTATAGTTGCTATTGAGTCTTAAAAACTTATTTAATATTAATTTAATGTAAAAATGTATAATGAAAATGTCCACTACTATTATGCTAATCCTTATGAAATATTATACGCGCCAAATTGCGCTTGTATCCTTTAAGCGCTCGCAGCGCTCGGCTGACGAACGATAATCTCGCTCAGAATTCTTTTAGAATATTAAGCCGCTATAAAGTGGCTAGCTGCGGAACTCTGTTTTTATTTACTATCATTTTAGAAATATTGTATTATTAATACGTGAAGTAAATACTTTATATATCATTTTACTAAAATTGCGCAGGCGGAATATGAAATGTGGCACAATTTCAATTTGTAAAGAGGAGGGTGTGCCAATGCTAATATTTTTATAAAATATGCATTATTAACATATTTTTGTTTAAATTTCTGTATAACTTTTAGTAACAAATTGTGTTTACCTGGAACCATTGTTTTCGTACTAAGTTTCTGGAGGTGGGCGTGATAACTGATACGCAGTTTTAACTTTTTCAGTTGTCATCGTTGTCCCAATTTTAAGTTACATTTCTTACCGTTTTTCAAAAATATTAAATTATAAAAATTTAACCACTCGCACACGATTGCCAAACGATCTACACAGACATGTATCCATTTTATTATAAGATTGTGAAAAAGAAGAAGTCGTGACGACTGTTTGTACATTCATTGTCAAAAAGAAAAATGTCGCTGTATTAAGAATTATTTTGTATATAGCTTTTAAAAAAGCATAAAGCGCGTAATTATACATATTTGAGGGTGATTATAGTCTAGCTGGTAACCTCTAGTTAGAATAGATTGATTCAATTGATTAATATTAAGACTTTCTGAATTCTGCGTTATACTAACCTTCTTTCTATAAAGAAGTAAAGTACTTCTTTATAGAAAGAAGTCCTCAAAACAATATAATAAGTTTTACCAAGTGTTATATACACCGACTCTAATTTTCTGACTGTGTGACGTATCTCCCGACCGTACCAAATTACAACCATTACTAATTAATTTCGGTGTGTGATGGCTCGGAAACTGAGCCATTTATTACTTAAATCGACCTTTAGATACCTATTGCTTAATTCAAAACATTTTCAATTAAAGTGTCTTAAATACGAATACTAAATTGAAAATCTCGTAGTATTTGTATAAGTAGACAAATGACACTTTGCGGGAATAAAAGCGGGAGAAACTCAATGCGATGTTGTTGCGAGAATTCCGCACCACCGAACCCGCCACTAAAGCATAGCATTACACTGTGTTGTTGTCGCGTTTCGTTCGGTTTGTGAGACTTCCCGGTGGCCTTAACTCGTCATTAAGGGCCGGCAGCGCATCGGCCAGCCTTCTGGTCGTGCAGATGTCCATGGGCGCCGGTAGGCACTTCGGTGCCTGCTGCCTGCTCTTTTGCTCCCTTGTAACATAAAAATAAAAAATTAACCTTTCTCTTCTTGTAAGTGTTTGAATCCACGGCCATAGCGATTAATGATTAGGAAGACACAATCTTTGCATTGTTTGAAAATTAATCTAAAAAGGAAATGGCTAAAAAAAAGAACAATTTATTTGTTAATATTGAAAATATACAGGAACTTAATTATATTCTGGACCATAATCAAAACAGACTTGTTTGTGAGTAAATTTGAAACTGATGTGTCGTTGTAAGCTTTTAACAAAAGATTGAGAATTATTTTTTTCTTTGCAATGAAATTGTTCCGAAAATGTTGTCCTCCTTTTAATCTAGAAGTAAGATAGCTAAGCAGAAATATTTTTTTTTTACTTCATATTCTTTTTCAGGTGCAAATATATATAACTCTTTTGCTGGACCATGTACGGTATTAGATTTCTTATTTGTCAGAATAAAGTTGGATTGGGGTGACGGAAAAGTTGTATTGTTGAGGGTTTGTATAAAAATATGTCAAGATTTTCTGCGTTAAATGGGGCCAACACCAAAAGAATGGGGAAAGAAAAAAATCTCATCTTATCTCTAACCTTTTTTCTTGGTATACATACATAATGTAGAACTATAAAGGCTGGTCCTGTAGGTGGGCAGTATCCATCTATTAATTGAAGAATTAAAAATGTATTATATAAATACGTACACTGGCAATACTACAAAACTAGGTACTCCTCCTGCCAATATCTGTGGGCGTACAATACTAAAAGATCCGACATTGTCCCGCTAGATGGCGTTGATTATCATAATAGACTTACTATTACTATTAAAATGTAGATATAGGTGGCATTGCGTAACATTTTGCAATTTAAGTACTTTTCATTTTAAGTTTAGGGATAACCAATATCTGTTCTGGTCTTCTTTAAAGTTAATAATTTAAAATTGAAAGTACAACACCAAGGTGACATTGAATTAATGCATAAACGCGAATTATATGAAACGTTTTTTTGAAGAGTAAATCAATAAACAACTATTATTTTATTATACCGGAGCCAAACAGCTTAAAGTGCTTGTACATTTTTGTCCTTGAAAACTACAAAGTTCTACAAAACTTTGCGCAGATACACGAAGTCCCCTTTCCTCGACTACACTATGTGTTCATTGAAATGATCATTCAAATGAAGCTATGTCTGCCTCCGGCATAAGTCGTAAGCTATTAAAAATCTGTAATAACTATAATCGAATCTTGAATTTATATTTGGTAAAGTAGTCCTGGATTTCTTTAAATAAAAAAATATTTGTTTTAGGTGCAAGTTGATGAAATAGACTTACTTAGTCGCTTTCGAAACCAGAGCGAACCAATATTTTTATTCATTTGGGTAAAGTTACTTACTAAAGTTTTATTTTTATTACGTCTAGTAACTTATAGCTGTAAGCTAAAAAAAAAAACACATAATAATATTCGTATTTCTTAGCATTCTATACATTCAACGTGCGTTGGCTGCGTAAGGAACTATATCAGTGCTTGAAGCCGACCTAGGTTAAGAGTACTGTTTATAGTAATCAGGGCTGGATTTAGAGGTCTGGAGGCCCTGAGGCACCAAAGGAGTGGACGCTTCTAATTATTTTCTTATAGACAAATAAATTTTTTAATAGATGTGTTTCAATAGTTTATTGCGATACAAATTAAATTTTGTTAAATAAGATATGTGGGTATAGTAAAGTATAGAATTTATACCAATTTAAATTATTGCGTTAAGAAATGAAACCTTACGAGCCTGTTTTGACAAAAACTCATTAATGATTTCGCTAAAATCCCGCTCCCGGAGTTTCTTGTTTGATTTTCTTGTTTTCAATGTTAAGTAAGGATAGCATTTATAGGCAGTTTTGTTTCATCGTGGTTTCAAGTCAATTTTTTTATCATTTTCATTTTTGAAAACGAGCGCTCCTCAGTGCAATTATTTAACACTATCAAAACCAAATACACTTGCAGTGTGATTTTTTTTCCCTAGAAATTCGATATTATTCGATAGTAATATTTAAAAATAAAAACGAAAATATAAATGGGATCTAACACGCCGTATGTTATTTATAGAATCGCAAAATAACTAGAGTGTTTCGCGGAGTGGATTATATAAGATTTTCAGCGGTTGCAAAGAGAGAAATCGATTTTTGTAAATTATATCATGACGGACAGGTCCTCGACAGAGAAACCTTTGAATTAGACGAAGCATCGCCTGAAGAGAAGGTAAGGAATAAGGGTTTTAAATACGTTATTTAGGTATTTATTTATTATTACAGGATAACCAACAGTAAGTACAACCTTCACACAAAAAATGCGGTTTACAAATATAAATTAATTTAATTTTTGCCCTACTAATAATAGATCATTACAACATGCTTAGATTAAAACAGTTTTAGGACTAGTAAACATTCATAACAAAAATACTATTGAATGTCTGGACAGTTAGATATTTACAATTAATTTAATATAAGTTTATGAATAAGATCTAAATGTGAATGTCTGTACGAGGTTTGATGTTAAATTGTTTTTTGATAACGAGGAATGGCACAAAAGGAGACTATGTGAGAAGAAGCAAGAAGCTGAAAATATGGCGACCCGTCGAAGTGTCCGTCAAGCAGCTCGGAAGCGCCATAGAGCGGAACAGATGGTACCATATTTGCAACATCTAAACTTTGTGCTATACTGGCCTCATGCCACCCACGCCCACCCTGAGTTGTACGAGCGATGGGATGTGAATAGTTAAGTATAAAATTTTAATACATATAAATTACGCGTCACGTTGTTTGTCCGCGATGGACTCCTCAACTACTTAATCGATTTTAATCATATATGCACATCGTATGCAGTTTGATCCAATTTGAAAGATAGAATAGCTTACATCTCAATTTGGAGTCACAAATAAAAATGAGTCGCTGAAATGTATGAACGTGCATAACGTCTGAATGAATACACCAAATTGAATAATCCGATAGCAATATATATATGAAAGTATGAAGTTAAATGTCAATTTAAAATTTCTTATATTTCTTAATTCGCTCAGTTTTTTTAAAAAACTTTTGCATGTAATTTTTTTACTACGTATAATTTGTTAGATTTTGGTAATATTTCTTAAAGATAAGTTAACAAGGGATTCTCTCACCCTGGAGTAGCTACTTTAAAGAACCCATATTGCTTTTGCTCGATTACGTCACAGATACAGTAAACATTTTATATATAGCGTAATAGCTTGTTCATAACTTTCAAGGGCCCGTAGATTTCTTTAATATGGCTCTATGAAAAAATCCGTTCATAGTGGACCTCTATTAACTATAAACTCCTTGCCAAATATCATCTTTGTACGCCCCACAGTCTTCAAGATTTGATAGGATAGGAGATAGGTGACTTTTGCTTTTATTTAAGTCTAGTTGTTACTCGCGAATTCACCCGCCGATGATATATAGCCTATAAGCCTTTCTCGGTAAATGGGCTATCTAATACTGAAAGAATTTTGCAAATTGGACCACTAGTTCCTGGAATTAGTGCGTTCAAGTAAACAAACAAACTTTACAGTTTTATATGTTAATATAGATAAAGATTTAACTATTTTTATATACTTTATTAAATACTTATTTGTAAAATATTGCAAAGATATTATCATGGTTGGCCGCGAAGAAATACAACTCACAAAGGAACTGGCAGAGGACGTGCTTTATGCCGGTGACGCAGAACTAAACGAGGCTTCCTTGCACATGCTATTGTCCGGCCCGGCTCTTGCTATATGTTTCAGATTGCTTGATACGGACAAGCACTTCGTATGTATGTACCCTTTATATTTATATATTAGCTGTGCTCGCGACTTTATCGGCTTAAAATTAGTTTAAAAAAAACTCTTTACCTTTATTTTCACGTGAAGCGAAAACTAAGTACCAATTTATGAAAATTGTGCAGACTGAGGAATACGTAATTTAGCACAATCGTAGTTCATATAGAGGAAAGTGTATGAATGCTAGTATTAGTGTTATAATATTCAATATTGATATATTCAATTAAAAAAAACCACACTCACGCCAATGTCATTATTTATACCACTTTATATACACATGTACACATTCGACCAGCTGGCGATCTTTAGTGCTATGTAATAGCCGTAAAAACAATAATAAAATTTAATTAAAACAAAGTAAACTATAAAAGTGCTCAAGAGCGTGTTAAGATACTATTAGAAAGAGTTCAGTATCTGATGCACGATAAAGGTATTTGTTAAATATCTTCAAAAGTTAAAGATTTTAAACCTTATCAAGGAGAATACCTTGATAAGGTTTAAAATTTTTTAGTCGCAGCATAAGTCCTAGTATATCTTAAAAAATATTAGACTTTTTCACACTACTTCAAGCTCTTGTACGCAAAATTCTGTATGAAGAGATCACTCCGGCAGAAGACCAGCATGCCTTTAAGACTGCTTATGACATATATAAATCATACAGTCCCTCTAGAGAAGAAATTTGGCGCGTGCGTAGAGAAGAAAGGATAAAAAAGAAGGTACATTACTTTCAGCCTTTTATATCCCATTGTTGGGGTTGGCCTCTATTTGCTTCTACCACTCTCCCTTATGTTTTGCAATTCACTTCTAACCTGTGGTTCTTTTAATCTTATCAACCCTTAGAGTAATGGGCAAAGGGTTCAAAAATATTGAAGATCCTTCCTTGTTGAAAAATTCCCATAGAATACAATTAAATGGGACAAAAGACACACACAGACCAATTAGGTGTATTGTTTTCTATGCGGTTTTTGTCACATTTAATTGGATTCTATGGGATTTTTTCAACAGGGTTTGAATATAACAGACGTAGCTTCTACTAGTATTGCGGTGGTAGTACAATTTTTCGTTCCTATTTCTGACATTATTATTTTTATAATTTCATTTTAACTATTTGAATATTTTCAAAGTAAAATAATTCAGAAATAAGTCATTATTTAATAGGAAGAAGCTGTTTATAAGCGCGCAAGGCGGTTATCAGAAATGCAACGATTGGCGAGACAAGCTATTGAAGACGCTATTGAAGCTAAAAGAGCTGAAAAAGAGCGGCGCAAGTTGGAGCTACTTAAATCTGGGGCAAGTAATTTATATTTCGTTGTATTTGAAGTCACTTATTTCTGTTTTTACACGGCACGTGTAAACCAAATTGTTATATTCCCAACTTCTAAGTGTATCTAGAGTAAAAACTCGAAGCTTATCTTTAAACATGTTGGAAAATCAAATTCCCCATACGGTCGTCTGTTTCGAGAAAGGGATTTGAAGGGAGGAAGGACTTAATCCGTATTGCACGCCAAGCATTAGAGACAGCTTTACTATCGCAATTGTTTTTACTCCATTTGCATATAATTAATTTTACTGTTATCGCGAATGTTAAAATTTAAAGTTGATTCAATCAAGATTACTTCTCTTACGTTCCAAAATATTTAATGTTGCAGACGCGGAGAAAATCACAAAATAGTCCGAAAACCTTTCCCTTCAACTGACAAAATATTTCTTAAAAAAAAAAAAAACTATTGTTTGTTTTATTTTTGCTTTTGTTTTATTGAAAATGTAAACGCACGAGCACTTTTGGAATTTCAAATTTTTTACGCTTTGACAGTTTTTCTTTCTTTTTTCTTAAACTGTCAGAAATTACGGGCTAAGGTTAGAAGTTATTCGAGCGGGCACAACGAGTATGACATTCAAAACGTGTATACTCGTATTCAGTTTTATATGTACACTACAAATATATTTTCTATAAACTTTAGCCTCAAGGAAACTGATTTCGTACTGGCAAGTTGCATGCTGCAGTTGTATGTAACCATAAATTGCAGCGCGGAAATGTGCTTAAAGCAACAAATCCGGTCCCGCTAAGAAGCCAGCTCGAAATCTCGATAAAATCTCTAAGAAGCACAAGCGACGTTGAGATCCGAGAACGGCGTAGTGTATGCGTGATAATTGTAAATAAAGAGAACCATTGTAAAGGAAACCCAACCAAACGTTAATAACTTATATATGTTATATTCCTCTTTGTATATACACTACGAATACATTTTTTATAAAATACTTTAACCTCAAGGAAACTAGTAAGTTGCATACTGCAGTTATATGTAACCATAAATTGAAGCGCGGAAATGTGCTTAACGCAACAAATTCGGCAACGCTAAGAAGCCAACCCTATATCTTAATAAAATCCCGAGATGCTGCTTAATACGAAACGAAGTGAGATCCCGAGCATGGTGCAGCGTAGGCGTAAAAATTGTAGACAAAAAGACACGTGACCATAAGCTAGTAACATGTATACCTCTTTATATACACACTACGAATACATTTTCTATAAAATATTTTAACCTCAAGGAAACTAGTAAGTTGCATACTGCAGTTGTATGTAACCATAAATTGCAGCGCGGATATGTGCTTAAAGCAACAAATCCGGTCCCGCTAAGAAGCCAGCTCGAAATCTCGATAAAATCTCGAGGTGCTGCGAACTACAAAACACGACGGTGAGATCCGAGCACGGCGTACCGTATGCGCCGCTCGGTTAATCAAACTGTCACTCCAAGAATTCCGCGCGGAATCCACTCCGAGCAAAATTGCCGTAACTTTTTGATTGCTGCGGAGAATTCTAAATCTCTTATACGTTTGGAAATTTCTTAATCAAGTCTGTTAAAACTAAACTATACAACTTAAATGTATGGGGTATTTTGCAACAACGATATGACATGTTGATCACCTACAATCTGTAGTGCCAGAATGCTGATATAAGCATTGCTTCAAAACATCTCTAAGTTTTATAGGCCCAAAAATAAATTCGGTATGCAATAACTATGTTATATTTATGTTTTATATACGTTATGTCTGATGTATAGTCGACCAAGAAAATGGTATGCAACGCTAAGGTCGAATTCCGTTTGCACGTCAATTAGTTAAAAGGTTCATTTTCGCTTAATATGCATTACGTTAATTTCAAACAATAACCCTTAGCAAAATATTCTTAAACTAGGAGCTGTCGTACGAAATGGTAAGGCACTTGGTCGACTATACATAGACGATAAAATATTATTAAAAAAAGCTAGGATTCCGTATGAAAACTTCGATAATGTAAAAAACCCTTGCGCAGCCGGAACGGGCCGCTAGTTTCTTTAAACTTATGTTATTATGTTATTGTTTTTTCTTTCATGGATATAATCTTTAACTTAGTTGTTAACGTTCGCTAACATACTTATCTATGTGCAATTTTTAAAGTGGCAACTTAATTGGTGTATCGTTTAATTTTTTAGCTTTTCCTTGGTTTACCACACCTCAGAAGTAATAGCCTCTCATTGTATAAAAAAACAATATGCGAGTGACGCCGCCTCCAAACCTAGCTGTAGAAATGGAGAAATTTATAATGCAATACCATTATGTGTCCCGTCGGCTATTGTTTGTCGTAATATAAATAATTACACTTTAAAATTGAATCCAGTGAAATGGAGTGATTTTCTTGCGAGTGAAATTGGAACGGACTCTCTGCTATGCGGTTACGAGGTTTCATTGTAATTTAGAAATGGTGGGGTACAAAAATAATTTAGGAGCATGCTGAATCGATTTTACATCCCGATTCCGATCGAGAAATCGATTGTGTAACGACATTTGTCTCGTCAATTTAATTAGTAAATCGTGCAGTCACGCTAGGCAGTTTGCATAAATTTGTGTCCATTTTTGCTATCTATTATTCCAAAAGTAAAAACCATAAAAGAGGTTACAGAAAGTGGTCACATCAGTCCGTGTATCTAATGCACCTATGAGGTTGTACATGGTTTGCACTGTACCAGATAGACAACTCAGGTTGATATCGTCCTTAAGCCATCACAAAAAAAATTGCTGTGACTTAGTCAAATTAAAAGAAATCTTATGAAAATTATGAACTCTAAAATAACCTTGTAAACCATTATGTGATGGTAGGGAACCCTTAGCACGCGAGTCTGACTCGCACTTGCTTGGTTTATTATTATAATTGTGTTTCTCAAATACATATAAGCCGTGTCTTTTTAAGTATTTGAAAAGGTTAGTGAAATTTAGAAAATTTTTAACTAATTTTTAGCATTTTATCGTATAATACATTAATGCATACCCATTTTTAATTTATCATTAAATTGACTACTTATTCATATAAATCTTATAATATATTTGAGCGACAATTAGTCCTGATTATGATTTTATAACAATTTTTACTTGTTACTAGAATGTTTTACTAATTATTTATTAATTTTTAGCATTTTATCGTATAATTCATTAATGAGCCTCTGATCAAACAACTATTTCTATGATCTGTGATTAACGAACACTAATTCTTAATTTATAGTTAATGTATTCCCGATTTAAGCTAATGATTACTTATTCAAATTAATTGTATTATATACTTGAGTGACAATTAGTCATGATTATGATTCAATAACAATTTTTACTTGTTACAAGTATTTTTTACTGGTTACTTATTAATTTTTAGCATTTTGTCATATAATGCATTATTGAACACTCATTCTTAATTTATCATTAATGTACATATTTCCGATTTTAGGTAATGATTATTTATTCATATTAATTTTCCTATATACTTGAGTGACAAGTAGTCATGATTATGATTTTATAACAATTTTTACTTGTCCCTAGAAGTTTTCACTGATGATTTATTAATTTTTACTAGAGTGACTAAGTCAAGAACTATTATAAATACATTTATATTCTATTCTTATCTAGTACCAGAGTCCGCTAAAATTGCAAAAGATGTGGCTGTGTGGAGAGTTAAGATGACCGACTGCCGTCTGACGTAATCCGCAAATAAATAAAATCTCTAAATTAAGCTGTTAATAGCGCAATATAATGAAGTAAATTTTACCGCGGATAACGTATATCAGAAACACGGAGGAGGACACATATGTGAAAACCAGAGTGAGAATAGGGCACCTCTCTATCACTTGACCACAGTAAGAGTTGCATAACCTAGCGATGCGATGGCCTCAGATGCCGGCTAATGATTAAACTACGACCTCCTCACATCGACCTTTTCGCGCCTACCATCATTTAAGAGCAATTATTTGTAACTGCATACTATGAAGGTAGGCGATTGTCATCAGTGCTCTTTCTCCTATGGTTCAGCATCTATTTGGTATTTTGTCTGAGTAAGGCTAAAGTTTTGACGATATACAAAAATTACATTCCTTTGCAAATAATTTACATATTAAGACTTTCCATTTGTACAATGTTGTTTTCAAAACTCATCACTGTTGTTTAATGATTTACGGTAGATTGAATTAATAGGCGGTACACAACGTGAAACGCAAATGAAGATGAGAACGTTGAGGCGATAAATTGAATTGCATAAACTTTCATGATGATGGAACCGAGATACATAAAATTTATGTAAGAGCAAAAACAATTAGCAAATATCACTGTAACAATATTGCGGATTTTTTTTGCCAGGCGTTTCTTAGTTTTGTTGTTCCTAATTGTTTCATTGACGGGCCTGTCTTTCTTTTTCTTATATCTTCTAGAAATTTACATGAAGTCTATTATCCTTGTAAATGTTTTCATTACCCAAGTAACAAATAAGGCAAAACAGATGTGCTAATAAATATTAGAAGTAGTGTTTTTAAATCTGTGGTGTTGGCAATTATAGCAGGTTAATTAATTTTTTTTCAAGATTTTTTATTTAGAAGAAAATCTTTGTTACGTTAGTGAGAAAAATTCGCTTTTGCGAAATATTTGCATTAAGTCGATGTTGAGACTTTCGGAATATTCAGAGGAGAAAATATTTTTAAGACTCGTATATTTTAAGCATCCCAGTAAAGCACTTAAAGTCACATCTGGGTATTTGAGTTATACCGAATTGCACATTTTATTACGTTGCACCGACTGACGTTTTACATTTTAAATTTTGAGAAATAGTGGCTCTGTCGCCTCTGATAAATATTTCTATCACGCGCTTCAGAAATCTCTAACTCGGGTGTCTAAGAAGCTTTCTGACGGTGTTATACCTAGCTCGTATTTCTTTTGTTGTTCCAAATGGTAGAAGAGAGCGTTTTTATATTGTTTTTACGAGCTGATCACGATCAAAGCCATTGAGAACCAGAGTTATTATTAAATTAAATTACTATTATTATTTTTAATCTTATTTATTCAATAGTCTTAAATACCCATCCAAAAAAAACTTAAGTCTTAAACAGCATTTTTTTCTATAACAAGGGCAAACGGGCATGCGGACAACTGCAATATGAGAGGCCTTACAGATGCGCTGCCGGCCTTTAACGTATGAATATGCTACTTTCTTGAAGGTTCCTAAGTCGTATCAGTTCGGATATACAGAAGCTGGTAATTGATTCCACAGGGGAATTGCGCGAGGTAAGAAGTTTCATGAGAAGTAATAATTTTCTCTTTATAAAAATAAATCTAGCTTCTAATTGACAGATTTGAGCCAAATTAAAATCGAACCATACGGCTTTGTTTGTTCTAAATTCAAATTATGCATTGTGATGCGGGCAACGAATACATAGTAATACATTCTAGTGTGTAATAAGCGATATTTTGACAGGTCCTGGTACTAGACCGGGATAACACTACGAAGACTATTTTTGTAGCGCGGTTTCTAGGAAAGTCCATAGCAACATTGCGTATGACTAGCTGGTATCGCGCATCTCTGTCGCACCGCTGCAAAGGCGTGCCGCGTACTGACGCGGACACCGATCGACGGTGCGATATATATATATAGGGTTACACTCACTCTTTAAAACCGTAAAATAATAACCCTACTTAAAAAAAAAAACAAGCAAAAAAGGCAGAGCATAAAATATTTTGAGTTAAATTTAAGTCACCGGCATATCGTTGAAAGGGAAACATCGCAAGGGTTTTTAAAATATGTAGAATAAGCTAACGTAAGTGGAGCAACCTAATAAGGAGCCCAGTTTCCAATAACAAAAGCTTTTGGCTACATATTTATTAAAAGAAGACCCAGATTCTGTCAATCTAGCTGCTCAAATATTTAAACTCGAATGTGTGCCTCAAACACACAAACCTTGTTCCGTACGTTTTTTATGAATATAAGAAATACTTATAGGTATTTCTAATATGTACGTCAGAGCTCTTTTCCTACTTGTGGTATATAAAATGGGCCCTGGAAACGTTTTCCCTGCTTCATCTTTAAGAATTACAAAAAAAGCAATCAGTTATGCCTAATAAAATTAGAATAAGTTAGATCTCCGTTTAAACTTGTTTTAAACGCCTTTCTTGGTAGTTAGCACCACCACAGCCTAGCGAATACCTTATGCAATAAAAAAGAAAAAAAAAACGATGATCATTGGTAGTTAATATAAATGTAAATAATTTCCCCTATACAGACAGAATTGATAAAAGTAATTTCATTCTTGGTTAAAGGTACTGTAAGTTAATTTTTAAAATATAAATTTGGTCGTTACTTCAAAATACTTAAAATAGATGACGTTCTTATTAGGCCTTTTGAGTTTTGAAAGAGTATCATTTCTTAAAACGTCTGCGTCACGTTTTATGGAAAAGCGATTGGTTAATTGCTTACTAACAGGCGAGCCAAAATTTGGGAAATGCAATATCTGTCCGGCCCTATAGACGTTAATAAAATTAGAATTGGAAGGCAACAAGGTATTGTTAATTTCTGGACAAGTGAGGCGTTAAGGTGTGAATCAATCTTCCAGTAGATCGCCTCCTCTCTTTAACATACGACCGGGTTACAATAGGGTGGGTTTGATAATTTTGTGTCATTGACGTACATCGTTTAATGCCCTGTATTAACTACATTTGTATCTATAACAGAATTTATAAATAACTCCCGTATAGACCTGTTACGCGTAGTTCAACTGTTATCGAAAATCTCTAAAATTTTTACTTATACTAACGTGGTTTATGTAGGCATAATTAGATTCTAATCGACATATTTCTATATATGTATATAAAACACTCTCTCTCTCCTTCTTTACTGTTTGTCCCACATGGTGATGGGGTCATCCTTCCGAATTTTCTTCCGCCACTTCGCCCTATCCTTGACAACGTCTTCGGAAACTCCACACTTAAAGCCGCTACGTATGTTCCGTAACGAGGTAAATTGTTTGGACGGAAAGTTAGGGTACTGGTTAGAAACTACTGCAGCGATGCTGAGATTTTACTTTAACGAAATGTACTGAGACGAAATTTTTTTAAGAATACTTGGCGTAGTTTAGCAATGGTTAATATTATTTCTACTCATATTCCCGTTAACCCTTTATGCTAAGAGATTGAACGACACAGAATAAATACCCTGGCTGGATATCTGTGAACACATGGAACGTAATGTATTTAATAGTATATAATAATAAATCCAAACAATTACTCTCTTAATTTGTTTTTTAAGGAACGCCACAAATAATGAGTATATTTTTTAATACAGAAATAGTTTCACTGGTTATGTTAATTATTCCCGCGGTAACGATGGTACTCGGTTATGATGCCGAATGACAGGCTTAACACACTTGAGCTGCTTTCGGATCAATCATGGGAGATCAAACCACAGTGTGATGGCGGAGCACCAGACTAGACACTTTCACACGTGTCCACTTCGTCTCTTCCCCGGCAGTATAAAGAAACTGCATAAAATGCGGCCAGGCTAATGAACCATCGAGGTGAAATTATGATGATCCAAGCAGGATGCCATATACAATGATGGTGATCCCACGGTGACGTTTTTAATAGTAGTTAATAACAAATCCAAATAAATATTCTCAACAGACATTGTTTTGAGGAGATCGTGGCCTAATCAGTGGTCAGCATTTGAGTCGATCGCTAGGTTAAGTTGTTCTTGCTGCGACCGAGTGATAGATGGTTGACCCATTCTAGAACCGGTTTATAGTTGATATCTGACCTCGTCCGTGTTTCGGAAGGCACTTAAAACAGTGGGACCTGATTAATGTCACTGAGTGATAGTACACGAGTATAATTGAACCACGATGGCTCAAATGTGCTTCGTTTCAACGTCCTCTATCAGCCAATCTAAGAATTATTTCAATATCTCCCTCTAATACTGAGATTTGTCTTTTTAACAAAAAAAATATTTTGGTTAACGGAACCCTAAAAAGAGATGAAGACAAAAGACTCAATTCATTGTAGAGAGAGATTTGTAGGTTTATACCGCAATGCTCCAATGCACACAAATTGAATATTAAATCTAACTCAACGCGTCCCAAAAAGCAATCTCATTTGTTCTCAAAAATTAAACCAATAACAGGATTAATGCCTACTTTATTAGCTATGGGACACACTGCATATGTAAAAGCGTGAATAACGCTATCCTTCAAATAAGGCTGCCTACAAACCCACGTGTAAAGCCGCTCGCAGTGAGCCAGCGATACACAGTCTATTTCTTATTACGCGCAACTTTTTCGAATCAGTGGTAACTTTTTATAAATTGGTCGATTCAAAAGAGCTTATAAAATTCTATTTCAATAAAACATTTTTTTATTGATACACAAATTATTCATATTCAAATTTCGCTCAGCAGAGGACATAGTTAATAAGACATATGATAACAATCGAATTAGGATGTTCATTTCAAGATAGTGATAAATAGAGGTAGCGCCATGCTTGTAGCCGAATTGGGCCGGCGCGTCCGGGTACCAGTACCTCTTTCTCACATGAGTGGGGTATCGTACACTCCTAATACAAGCTTTTATTTTAAGCTTAGTAGGAGGGGAAAAGGGAATATTAGACATACCTTTAAAAAAAGTATTTCTAATATTCTTAAAAAAAAAGGTAGTTGAATTTTGGAAAACAATTTAATGTTAAAAATACATGCAAATATTTGTTATTGACCCCAGGAAATTGATAGACTTTGGTTAACGCTATATGCCGGAGGCATTCTTTAAAATTATTAAGACAGTTCATTAATTTCCTTAATAGAGTCTATAAAGAAACAACTAAAAAATCTTTGACTATTTCCAAATTATTTAAACAGTATAATAAAAAAAAATTAACGCTTTTTGAGAAAAAATAATAGTAAATAAATAATAAATGTATTCATTAAAACCATACAAAAAATATAAAGTTTCCATGTAACACTAAAATTTCAGTAGACTTAACTTGGGGTATATTTTGTTTAGTATGCGTTACATAGATGCTTCTGTAGCTGAACTAGAGTTATCTGTGTTTCAGCTGCAGTGCCTAATCCCCTAGCTAATTGTAAATAAATGATCTTATATATATATTATATTTTGTCAACAGTGCTAACGGAAACACGCGGAAACTACACGGAAAGAATTTATATTCCATTTTTTTTTATATAAACGAATCAGAAACAGAGAATCTGTATAGATAAAATATATAATATGTTTCTCTCTGCTATAAATAAGTGAATGTTTTCATGTGTGCGTGTGTATGTGTGTGTGTGAGAGAAAGAGAGAGAGTGTGTGTACAATGTAAAGTGTATATATTATTTTATTTTTGTGCAGAAAAGTTATTATTTTAAAACGATAAGGAGATATTCCGTTTCTTCATATGTTAAGCAAAATGTAAAGAAGGTGGGAGGTCTCATTCATTTGTTTAATGAACTAGATATTTTCTAATTGCCTTCACGTGGTCCAATCCTACTATTATTTATATAGACAGCGTAATTTTTACTGCATTATGAGAGTGCTTGCTACATACGATAATTATTGTCTTGCTTCATGTACGGGTAGCTTAATTTTTCCTGTCAATCTTGGTTGTGTAACCCCTGTTTATTGCCTCTACCAGTTTCAACCTTGAAATTTTTTTATGGGCATCATTTCTGTTTGTGTACACCGGTTGTTAAGAATAAATCACATTATAATCTCTTTGAATCTAGACGGCATTAACTGCGGTATTAGTTTTTTTTTCTTGTTAATCAATTATCACCACAGACTAAATGCCTGTTCCGTTTTTATTACGATATATTCTTTATTTTCTTTCACTCTTCCTATGCGGATAATATGCGGAAATATGTCAGTTGACGCGTCAGTTTCATATAAACATTATAGATGTTGGTATTTTTCGAAGTATTCTGGCTGCTCCTGCATCTGAAGCAGCCAGAATGCTTTATAGTTTTAATTTAAATTAGGGTATGATGAGACTGACATTATCGTCATTCACATAAAAGTCGCGAAATAAAAATAGATTAAAAAAAATCTTCCTTTCTTAACTACTAATACTGCAAATTAGAGACATACGGTATAAGTTCATAGGGTTTAACATTCTTTGTATGCGCAGCATAATCTTTGTATGCATATAAATACACACATCTGGATAATATACCCAGACCCGAGGCGGGGAATCGAACCCACGACCCCCGGAGCAGAAGGCAGGGTCACTGCCCACTGCGCCAACGGGCCAGTCAAATTTATGTTTCCCACTTACGCAAAATAAAATAAATAAGTGATTCAAATTGCCTAAATTGACGAGAGTTATCACTTAAATGTATGTAAGTTGATAAATTTTTAGTTTTTCAATCTTTACTGGGTAACCTTTAATGTTACTTTAATATTAGTAGGTTGATAATTTATCTATGAATGTCTATAAAACTACAAACAAAAACAAAAATTGGTGAGCCAGACATAGCTTCATTTGAATGATCATTTCAATGATCAAATAGTGTGGCCGGGTGCTATGTGTAATTGCGCAAAGTATTGTAGAACTTTACAGTCTTCAAGGACAAAAATTTACAAACACTTTGGACTATGTCCGGCTTCGGTATTAGAGCAATTATTGCAAAAAACAAATTGTTTTAAGAACTGGAGATTTAAAAGCACTATGGAATTAAAAGTATATGAGACGCTTCATTTTTAGGGTTCCTTAGTACTACAAGGAACCCTTATAGTTTCGCTCTGTCTGTCCGTCTGTCCGTCCACCCGCAAGGTGGTCCTCCCGCTAGCATTTCCAAACTATTAAACGTAGAGACTTGAAATTTTCCTCGTTGAAAGAACATCCTATAAACTCTTAGGAAAATTTCTTTGAACGAAATCTGACAACAACCTTCGCAGTTATAAGAATCATGTATCAGATACTGGACCCTTCTATAGAGCGTGTCTGGACACGCTCTTGGCCATTTTTAAATACTGTATAGATTAAATGTGTAAGATATTATATAGATTAAATATAAATATTTGCGTTATAACGAGTCTATACATTAGCTGTAAGTATTTATGCTATAAATTTTTCTAGGTATGTATAAACAAATAAGAAAAAAATTAAATGGTACAAATATGAACACTTAAATCTTGAGATTGAAAGCTTAATAGAGCATTATCCCCGTAATGAAACTGAGTAAACTGGCGTGAAATAAATCCAATAAAAGTAACGCGAAACAAAAGTGCTCGCCGTCTTTCAAATTCAGTTACCCTAATGTGAACTCGTTTAGGTTCGATATCTCAACGGTAGGGACTGACTAAAGTCTGTAAAAACTTCAGTTCAGACCACAAATTTAAAAAAAAAAATCGCTCCTATGTCGCGATGTCCAGTCATAGCAAAAGTTTCACGAAAGGTTATAAACATCTTCCAATGATCGCCAACGCTTATGTGCATTCACTGGAAGTGCAGATGTCACTGAAAATCGGTGTTAAACTTAAACTCAATGCTATTTAAAATACTAGCCGTTTTCTGCGACTTCGTCTACGTAAAACTGTGTAAACTTGCCCTTTGGTTTCCTCGATTTGAACCTCGATTGGGCCCACGATATCTACAACTTTATGAGTAATATCACAAATTGACATTAATCGGGTCCCACTGTTTTACATGCCTTCCGAAACACGGAGGAGGATGGATATCAAATATAAATCAGTGCTAGAATTGGTCACCCACCTATCACCCGGTCGCAGCAAGAGCAACTGGTACCTACCAGTACCTCTTTCTCACATAAGATCGGCGTAAAGTGGCGGCAATGCTGTCACTTCAAGTGATGGTATTGTTGTCGCCTTTCGTTCGGTTTGTGAGAGTCCCGGTGATCTAAATCCTTCTAAAGGCCGGCAACGCTTCTGCGAGTTTTCTGGTGATGCAGACGTCCATGGGTACCGGTGCTCAATTAGGTGAAGAACCGCCTTCTCTTTTGCCCCTTGTAATATAAAAAAAAAATTAAAAAAGAATACCCTCCTTCAATTCCTTTTGCATTCCGTTAATAACCTCCTCGAATCTTGTGTGTTCCAAGTTGACTGACTTGAATCTATGAAAGGCGGGTCGTCTTCTTAGAACGACTTTCCTTTTGATTGACAGTATATGGTTGTGGTACAGTTGCGTACAGCTTGTATAAGTTGATCTTAATGGATAAAGACGTCAGGTATATAAACTCAGTTTATAACATCCGACTCCTGTGTCATGTCATTTATATAATTATGGTTATGATTAAACAAGGTACTTGTTACGACCTTTTCAATTTCACTAACAGCTAAGTGTGACTTCCTGACGCTGCCGGTGACATTGTTGGCAATAATGAAAATAATTTGTGTTAATTCGGTGACCCCATTAATTATGCTTTGTGGAAACTTCTCTCGCACACGAAATTCATTCGTGGTTTACGGCTTACGCCATAATGAAGTCTGGACAATTTTCCATGCTGTAGTTGATTACAACAGTGAAATTTAAAAGTGAAATTGACTCAAGTTTAGTGAAAGATTAAACAATGAAGTGGATTTTCTACGTGATTGTTCTTATATATATGTTCTATAGAACAGGTATTTAATTCCTGCGTATACAGGCATACCAGTACTATTAATTTATACTGAATTTTTCATTATTTAGTTAGTGTCATAAAATTATTGCTGGACCACTGTCTTAGGCCGGAGCCAGACGTAACTCTAAGTATTTGCACATTTTTGTCCTTGAAGACTGCAAAGTTCTACTAAAGTTTGCGCAGCTACACAAAGTTCCCGGCCACACTACATGATCATTCAAATGAAGCTACGTCTGGCTCCGGCATTTCTCTGTGATGCATAACATAATATGAATTTGCCCAATTGAAATGATATCCTTGTATTTTTATTGTAATTACAGTTTATGGCTTAAAACCAATATATAAAGAAATCCCCGGATTATCGATTGATAAATTGAATTATGAAGAGGATAAAAATTATTTTAACACTGGTATACGACAAACGATTACATGCAAGGGCACCAATAAAAACCAAAAGGTAACTTGATTAAGTACGAGCTTTTGATTGTTAAAATGTTTCTTTTAATTCAATATTAACATTGTATCTTCTAGAACTTAGACTTTCGTGAGCGGAATTCATACTAATTATAAAAAAACGGCTTTTAAACTCACGCGCATGTTATATCGGGATTTCCCGACTAGTTTTGAACCCGTCCGGGGTCCTTCCACATGAGCTCGCTAAAAGCGGTGTCGCGGCGGGAACTGAGATATTTATTGATGGCAATGTGGAGTCGATGGAGAAACTAAATCAACACTTGAATAAACACAGCCATAGAGTTTTCTGCACTCTTAAATTATTACCATGTTAAGCGCCGTATATACTACATTAATTTATTACCAGGACCGAATTGCAGATGCACATCGGACCCTTTATACTTGCCCAATCTTTAGAGCTACCACTTGTTATTTAATTTATTTATTTAATTTTACATGGCCCTCTTCAGATATTACAGTTTAGAAATTATTTTAACTTTATGTATTTTCAAAATTATTATTTACACTTAAGTGTCCTGAAGATATCTTTAATAGAGCATAAGTAAAAGATTTTGGACTATAAAGCCAGAGCCAGACATCGTTTCATTTGAATGATCATGTAGTGTGGCCGGGGACTTTGTGTAACTTCACAAAGTTTTGTAGAACTTTGTATACTTCAAGGACAAAAATGTACAAGCATTTTGAGTTATGTCTGGATACGGTGGTAGCATCGACTTTGCAATAATTTTAAATTTGTTTTACAGCATATCTACGGCGGGCGGAGACAAACGTTATTATAATTGACTGGAGAAGACTTGCTATATCTCTTTACCCAACTGCAGTCAGTGGAGTCCCAGCTGTGGGTCGTGGGCTTGGGCAGTTCCTCAACTTCCTTAACAGAGTCACTGGAGCGCCCTTCAACACGATGCACCTGATTGGTTTTAGCTTGGGTTCTCATCTTGTTGGAAATGCAGGAAGAGAATTGGGTGGAAGAGTGGCTCGTGTTACTGGTATGTTAATTAGATATTCCTTTACTATTTTATAATAATAATATGGTGGATGGACGATCTGGTTAGGGGCGCGGGGAGGAAACAACTCTCTATATAGGAATTCAACCGTTTTAGCAACTAGAAAATATTGGCTGTACCAAGTGAAATCTCACAGTCACGTTTTGCTAGCAACACAAAATCTGGAATTTGCCGAAATTTGGGTAATTTTAGGTATTTTGTTCATTACTAGTTGTTCTCGCGACTTCGTAAACGTAAAATTAGGATAAGATTTTTGGCGTTCTGATACGCCTATAGCCTTCCTCGATAAATGGGCTATCTAACACTGAGAGAATTTTTCAAATCGGACCAGTAATTCCTGAGATTGGCGCGTTCAAGCAAACAAACAAACTCTTCAGATTTGTATATTAGCATAAGATACTTGTAGCCCCTAATTAGCACTTAATTGTATTAATCGTAAAATTATTACCGTCATTGCGTTTTTGAGCGAAAGTTTTTGAGCACCTAATTGTTAAACTCAGCAGTAAGAAAGCCCCTAATTTTGGCTATTTTAAAACGAAAATTCCAAATTTTGCGTTGGTAGTTATACTTAGTTAGATCTCAGGGACTATTATTATATATATAGTTTTGTTTTTTTAAATAATATTAGAAGTTTTTTTGACATAATTGTGTCTAAGCATGATGATATTATTGACTGGCGCATTGAGCAGTGACCCTGCCTTCTGTTTCGTGGGTTCGATTCCCGCCCCGAATCTGGATATATTATGCATATTATTTATATATTTATATATTTAAAAAGTTGTTTATAACAGGCGGCTCTTGCCTATAACTCAGGCATTAAGTTATCTATCTTAGTAACACGTCTTGTTTGTGGCCGTGTATCATATAGTAATCTAGTGACAATGATGTAATGCGTTTCATATATAGTAAATATATATGTTAACCATTTTACTGCTTCTTCGATTATTTATTATTTATGACAGCTAATAAAGAAGTGATGGAAAAAGGTTCTTAAAAAGGTTAATTCGAAAACTAATGTTACCTTGAAATAAACAGCGTTTAATAGAACCAATACTGTGTTGACGCTCAAAGATTCAGGGGATATGAGGTTTTGAATTAAATTCCGCGTTTGCTGCCTCACCTGAAAATATTAATATTAAATATAAAGAACTTATGATTTTAATTATCAAATAATAAGCGTTTGAAGAAAAATTAAACGGATTTTCTTCTCCTTAAGAACGAATTCCTATTGCATGATGTATATAGCATACCATTTAAATAAATGTATATTCTCTGTACAATATATATATAAATTCATGTCCTAATCAAATGCTGCCTTAATGTTAACTGGGGCAAAGTTGAGTAATATACATAACAAAGAGAAACTAGGATTAAAAAAGTCTAATTTCTATTTTGTAATATGTAACAAGGGGCAAACGGGCGCTTCACCTGAGTGACTACAAATGCTCATGGACAATTGCATCACCTGAAGGCAAGCAAATGAGTTGCTGGCCCGTGGTATTGATGAAAATAGGTTCATTGTTACATACCCACTCATTTATAGTTTCTGCTGCAGCGTTGGAATCACTGAAATCTAAATTTTCAGCTTCGGCGTTAAATGTCACCCTTGTGTCTTGTAAGAAGCTTTTACTGAACGTGTATTGAATATTTCCGTATGCTTTATTAGTTACGACGGAAGTTACGTTTTCTTGATTGTTCAGCGTTTCTAAATAACCCGGTATGAAAGACCGTATCTGTAAAATAGATGGTTTCATCAATGAAATTTTATTTATTTATGTATTTAAAATTTATGTACCAAAACAAGTAGTATAAATTAAGTTATAAAGAATTTTGTGCACGCAAGATGCCTTATCTCTTAAAAATACTTCTTTCTTCCAGATCTCTGTTTATTCTTCTTTTTCTTAATTTATTTATATAGATATAGAAAGATATATGCTTCGTTAAATTTAGTTAAATGTTACAATAGCGACAATATTGTAACAACTAAATTTAACGAACTGTACTCACCTCGGATTGGTTATTGACGTTTAGTAAAGTTAGTAGTTGTTGCAGCGAATCTCCAGTTGCATACAAAACTAATTGCGCTAATAATAACAATACACTTAGTGATGAAAAGATTATGCTGACCCCTGGTGTTCTTTTTGAGGCTTCCTAAAACAGATTTGAATGATTAATCAGTTTAAAATGAAAAAAAAAGAATTCAAGAATAACCTAAGAGGAAGGTAATATTATAGTAAAACTTACGTAAAGAAAGTTTTTGGTGTAAATAATATTTCCTTCTGTAAAATCTTCCAAGCCATTTTCATCGTTGCCTTGCGACTGATCTGTTAAAAGAAAAAGGATACAGAATTTATGTATACCATGTCCATATTCTATGTATACAACATTAAATCTCTAGGTCACGTCATAACTTGAGAACGGCTGGATCATTAATTATAATGTAACACTAATAAAATGTTTCAATTAGAATCAGTACTTTCACAAAGTTTTGTAGAACTTTGTAGACTTTGAGGTCAAAAATGTATAAACACTTTGAGCTTTCTGGCTCCGGTATCAAAACAATCTAGCATTTCGTATATACAATTTCGTATTTATATAAATATAATGATTTAGGAAGTTTTTGTCAGCTATATGCGCCGTGGCGAAGCAAGTCATAACTGGAAAATATTAGGGGAAGCATCAGAATTGAAAATACAGGGCAGGCAAACGTTTTAAAACCACCACCTATTTCCGCTAATGACAAATAGAAGAGTATGTGCATCAAAATTAAATTAAATAATTATAATATTGTAAATGTTTTTTGAAAAACATTTTTTAAATAATAAGTTAAATAGGTTTAAAATAAAATTTACATAATTAGTTTATTTAATTGAATATGTATTTGCAAGAAATATAAGACTTTTTATTTTCTTTTATTTAAATGGTTTTTGAGATGTAATAAAACGTGAATGAATGAATGATTTGATGATTAGTTATAGATGAGACTGCCGGCTGGCCCAGTTGGTAGAGACACTGCTTTACGCTCCGGGGGTGTGGATTCGGTTCCCGCTTCGAGTCTGGGAATATATCTATATAAGTATGTATTTGTATATTTACAAAATATACAACAAGCGGCTGTTACCAGTATAACACAAGTATTACATATCATAGAAACAGACGACCGTGTATCTATAGTCCTATGTGTTTATTAAAACTAAACTAAACTTCAAGAAAAGAGCATACTCATTTCTCAAAGGCCGGCAACACATCTGCGGTCCTTCTGGTGTTGCAGTTGTCCATGGGCGTCGGTAGTCACTTGGATGAAAGCCGGCTGGTCGTTTGCCCCCTATTACATAAAAAAAATTAAAATTAAAAAAAAAAACAATCATAAAAACAAATCACAATTAAAAATAATAATTACGAATGTAAATCTCAATATGAATACTTCTCTATTCATAATTGTCGATAGAAACTTAAAATTAATTCCGATTTTGGGAAGTATAAAAGCTAAACGTGTATATTGATGTAAAAAACGAATTACAATCCCCTCAAGCAAAGTCTTCGCTGATTAGAATATTAGGCCGTTGATGACAAATTCGACGACAGGGAGGATTGGGTGTCGATAGCGGACGCCTTACCCCCCGAACCTCTTTATTAGCTTTCAATAACGCAAGGAAGTGAAGGAGACATAGACAAAACATGCATAGCTTTTTACGTTGATAAGTTTTTGCCCCTCTTATATACATGCCCATGTATATATATTATATTACAAGGGTCAAACGAGCAAGCAAATCACCTAAGTATCTACCGAAGCCCAAGGACATCTGCACCGCCAGGGTTCGCAGATTCTTTGCCGTCTTTTAAAGAGAGGTTTAGGCCACCGGGAACTCTCACAAACCGAACGAAACGCGACAACAATACCAAAACTTGAGTGACAGCATTGCCACCACTTCACGCCGATCTTATGTAAGAAAGACTGGTACCGGGACGCGTTGGTCCAGTTCAGTTGCAGACCAAAGGACTGCAATGGTGGCAAGAATAATTTTTAAGGTTTGAAGATCTTAAATAACTAAGGTGTCTTAGAATAATTTTGTTACGAAAATCTAAATTAAACGCTTTTTTTTTCGAAAATAAACAAATTTGTTATATTCTAGACGGAGTAAGACTCGGGCTACAGCCAATTTATAGTCAACCAAGAAATAGGTTTGCCATGCTAAGGTCGAATGTCGTTTGCACGTCAATCAGTCGGAAGGCCCATTTTTGCTTGTTATACATTACGTTAATTTCTAACAATAATCCTTAGCAAATTTTTCTTTAAGTACGAATCCAAAATGGTAAGACACTTTCTTGGTCGACTATATAATAAACTTCTAGTCAGTGTCCTGTAGTCAGTTAAATCGACTTTTCTACCTATGACATTCAAGCTATAAATAAAATAATAAAATCTATCATTCTTTAAAAAACCAAAATGCAGATTGACAGAACTGGCCATAACGGGACCACTCGGGAAGCACCAGCTTTCAAATAAAAAGGAATATTAAAATCAGTTCACCCAGTCGAAAGTTGCGGTAACAAAGAAAAAACTACAGTCGAATTGAAAACCTCCTCTTTTGAAGTCAATTGAAAAGAACCTTCTATTCATCATATAAACACATGCATATGCATTTATCTCCCATTCCAGTAACAATGGGGGCTTAAATTTATGCTATTTTCTGCTCATTATCATTTCGTATTTGAGCTGAAGCTCGGAGACTAGATGAGCACGTTACAGTGTTAAGAAATATTAAAGAGGGCGCGAATTACGAATTCTCCAACAGCTGTGCCTTAATAATGAATTTCGTACTCGCTCTAGCTTCAAATCAACCGAGGACTTTGCAGATGCGCCTTCATTCGGAGCCGCTTTGAGGTTGTTGCCTGTTTCATATAACTTGGAATAAAATATGCGAGACCATTGCTTCGTTGGCATGATCTTTGTATATTCGTTGCTTTATATCTTGTTTTTTTTGTTGACATTATCTCTATTACCAATCATGTAACAGAAATTCATAGCCATTGAATAAAGTACGCACTCGATTCAATAGCTCTAATGCTGGGTTACCTTTGAACCCACTCATTTAAAAAAAACACACACAAGATTTAAATTCTTACTGGACTACTAACAAACTCGTCTTCCTTCCGCCTACGCAATAATGTTATGTATTATTGGTCACCACCAAACCTATCACAAAGCACCTATTTTCTACTTAGAGCCCAAGGCATGTTGTATGAAATTTTATAATAGCATTGTTTTTATTTTCATATAAATTTATCACATAGATTTAATGTATCTCATAAGTTTCAAATAAAATGTATGCATTGGATTAAAAAGATACTGACCGAAAATAAAATTCGCCTGAATAAATCCGAAAAACAAAACGAAATGTGCACATTCTGTACCAATGTAAAACTTTGATACTACACACATAGCAAGAATTG
>JANCMC010048901.1:0-62394 GCA_024363005.1 Charaxes varanes | reverse complement strand
TAAAATACGAAGCGAAGATGATAGAGTTGTCTGGCCTTAATAAGCATAAATCTCATAAAGGCATCAAATTCAAATGATATTTTAGTCAAGTAGACTTTTACATTAAATTGTAAAAGTTAAGAAGTTCCCATATTTCTATAAGAAGGGAACTTCTTACCTTTATAATTTTCACACTCGAATTGAATTCGTGCGTAAATTGAACAGTTCATAAAGCATAATGGCGAAGCCACCCTACTAAAGGTATATTGTATCCTCAATATTTTTTCTGGAACATCTCGCTAGTCTCGAAATTGGGTTGTTATGATAATTTTATTACTGTCACTAAGTAATAAACCGAAAAATACAGGTGAATCGATGTTCATAAAGTGTCCTCGGGACACTTTTTCGGCTACTGGCCCTTTAAATGGATTTGGAATGGCTCATAAATATGGTATAGAGGAATAAAATGAAATAGATGTAAGTTTTTTCTTATCTTTTTAATTTCGAAAGAAGGCTACAATCATCAAACATAAATACCATCAAGTTAACTTTTGTACCTTTTATACATGCTTATAAACGTAGAAATATATAGTGTTAACCAAGTAATCGCATGTTAAGACAACCAGGAATATGTAACGAGATGGCTTTGATGTCGACTGGAAAGATACACCAAAGCCATACTAGATGGCGCTGTAGGGACGGCTCACGAACACTTTACAAACGTTGTAAATCACCATACAAATTGACTCACGCTAGCAAAGTTCCTAACAAGCCAACGCGATATACCATGTAAACTTAAATAAGATAGTATACATTTCTTATTCATTAAAATTACCGTCCGACCCGGCTTAAAGGCTAACTTAGTATACTTAAACTGGATGAATCTATTGCTTGCATTTCAAAAACTAAAATTTACTATTAAAATTACATAAAATAAAATCTCTCCGGTCCGTAGTACCCGTTCAGAAATTGAAGTTCTCAATATATCAAAACATATGTATGTATATATGTTATATTTAGTTAGTACGACCTTAATTTAGCTAGTTTATGCTACATACCCAAATAGCGTGTAGCTTGAGAAACGACCCCCATATCTCATCTTGGTTCCGTACCCAAATAATCACTTCTGATCATTAGTCAAGCGCTCCCCTGTTTGCATGCGAGTAGGTGCCCAATATGTCTTACCTTGCCTGTCTAAGATTAACACTAATCTTATGTACCGCTGCATTCATGGGATTATTTGTACACGTCATAATATGACAATTTATCATCTTTAATATAATTAGACCAATAGCTCAACGGATGGACTGAAATCCGCAAGGTATCCGACGCTGCTGATGTTTTGTGGTACCTACTACTGACAAGCTTTTAATTTAGTAAGAGGGGAAACGAGAATTCGAAAAGAGAATTACACTTATCCAAAAATTTTTGCTAATATTTAAAAGAAAACAGGACTTTCTGCAACTTATAGATCTGCAACTGTAGGAAGGGTCATCGGACCCTTCCTACAGTTTTCAAACGATCACCTCCTTTTAAAACTGGCTGTTTACAAGAAATATAAAAAAAAGAAAGATACGAAAAAATAATCGTCTACTAACAAACTCTGTACTTTTTTAATTCAAGTTTATAGCAAAAGAACAGGAAGGACTCTCAAATAAATTATTCGAGACCCCTTAATCCGATAGTTATTTAAAAAGTAAAGCCTACTTAATGATGGGCAGGCTGTAGTAAAACCTCTACGCTCTCTTAGTTGGAAATGATAATTAAAAAAAAATAACAAATCAAACAAAACTTGTTCTAAAAAAAAATAAACAAGGATGTCAACAGAGGAAGCTCTACTTCTGTATTACAAAATTTGAGAACCTTCGTAAGTCGGTGAACGAAAGATGATGTTACCGTCGGGAGCAAAATTTCCATTTGAAGCAAAATTGCGAAGATCCATTACGTCTTATAACTTATTCATTTATATTTATATCCAGACTCTTAGCGTGTGAATAGTCTAGTGGTATGATCTATACCGTTCTGCGTCTAGACACAGCCTACGAAGAGACCTGTCCATTCACAAAAACAAAATGAATAGAGAAATAAGTATTTTTTTATGAATGCCGTTACAACAGATTTAGACAAAATAGAAATATATATAAATTAAAATATATTTTTTTTTTTTTGAAATAGCCGAATTAGACTCTGCTTTTGTTCATACTCATTCACCCATCCACTGGGTGTCATTCTTCCATTCATTCATCCCTAGAATTCGTGATAAGCGCAACATTTTTGGCAGCCATTTTGAATTAGTAAACATTCCGTATAACAGACAACATAGCGGCAATCCACATAATACCGTTAACACAAACTCTTGATGTTTGTAATTTAGATGAGGCATACAAAACTAACTCATATACTGTCAAAGAGAATACGTAAGTGTAGAGTGAACATTGGTTTACTTATAGTGGGATATGTCCTAATATCTTAAGGACAGCTATAAGAACATTGTATAATGTTTAAGAGATCTCTTTCAAGTGTCAACTTACACTCACCTTCACTGCCAGTGCTATCTTTCCTGTCCAACCAGTTTCTGTCTGATCTTATCATATAATGATGTTCTTCTTTTAACCTACATCAGGGTGGTGGTGGTGATCCATCTCATCTCTTTGATTATTATTCAAAGTCTTAATAAAGCGGGCCTAGATGAATAGGGAGATAAGAATTAAGACGTCTGTTATCAAAAGAGATAATTCTTTATCCCTGTACCGTCAATTGCTACAAACATTAGTACTAATGACTAGTTGAAGTCTTATACTTTGCTCTCGTAGTTAAAATATAAGTGTAGTGCTGTAATTTAGTGTAGATGATGTTTGATTTATAAAGGGGTGGGGCAGATTGATAGTTAAGCATATCGTAAATATCTTTCTTCTTAATCGCTCTCTCTATATGTATATTCTCTCGTTTTATTCGAGGATCTGTGCTAAGTTATATGTTTGTCATTTAGTCAAAGTAACGACGGATTGTATCAAGTGTTTGCTAACTTAATATTACAAATTTGGCGTTCCTTAGCACTACAGCTACTAGTACAGTTTCAAAAACACTCCCTGTCTGATATATAAGTTATTTGCAAAAAGATCCTGTTTTCAAATAATTTTATTTAGCAAAATTCCCACGGCATCAAAAGTGTTCGCTATTTAATAAACTTGTTTGACAAACGTATCCATTCCATTCAATAAATTTTACTTCACTTAATTTATAAATTTAGAATTGTACTAAATATAGCTCCGCTCTACTACCTTATTATCTCCAACGAAATTTCCTTTATCTTAATATATTCAATATTTATATGCAAAAACCTTCAAACTGTCGAGCGAGTTTTATAAAAATAGCTCAGGTAACATGTAAGAAATGACTCGATTCAGTCACAGCGTTGTTTGAATACAATTAAAGTATGTAATGTATAAACATTGTGTTTTTAAGATGCCTATGCACAGACCTATACAAATACACACACACACAGACACACGCACACACAGCTACGCGCACACACACACAATGTTAATATCGTTTGTATCGTATCGTGTGTATGTATTTGTAACGCTGTAGGATTACTAATAAATCAGAAAAAAAAGAAAATAAATATGTTAAAATAAACTGCTAAACTGTTCTTCGTCCTATTGGATACTAGCCGTATTAATATTTGTTACGGATTTGCTAGTTTTGGGTTAATACTAAGTTACCATCCTTCACAATTAAATATTTGCTACTAACCACATTAACCTCTTATGTTTAAATCTACTGTGTTTACATTACGGGGCTTCTATGAAATTTTACATGTAATTAAAAAATATATATCGGCAGGAAAAGCCCCATGTTGTAAGTCTCGCCCGGCAAACGAATGAATGAACATTTCGTGTGGTTTCGGCGCCCATCGTGCGTTTCCGTCAAGGTCGACGGGGGGGCTACCCATTTCTACGATCGATGGGTGCCCCAAAAAGCCCCTGAAAGTTTGCTCAGCATTATTCGAGCGATTTCAATGTCGAGCGAATCGTGCTGAAATAACTGCCCGATTCCGTGACCTAAGAGTGTTAGGGTCGAAAGAATTGTGATTCGTCACAACAAATGTGCGAATGATTTTTAGAAAAAAAGTTCAACAAATAATAAGGTTCAAACATGATTCACAAATAATTAAAGATAAAATCTTGAAACCATATTTATGACTGATGGAAAGGTAAGTTTAAGATTACGTTTTTTTATGTTACAAGGGGGCAGACGAGCAGACAGCAGGCACCCCGAAGTGCCTACCAACGCCCATGGACATCTGCACGACCAGAAGGCCAGCATGCAGCATGCGCTGCCGGCCCTTAATGACGAGTTTAGGCCACCGGGAAGATAAGTATTCGAAATTAATTTTATATTTTTCTTATTCTTTGTTACTGTGAGACGGAGCGTTTAAAATTTTACAGTTAATAGTTATATTGAACGCATTGAGCGTGAAACGAATCTTTGATTATGCTTCTAAATTAAAAAGTTCCTTAAAATGACTATATTTAAAAGCGTTAAATGTCTATGCAAATCATATGTGTTCTATCTGTATTTTAACAGCATGGAGTTTGCTTGCGATAGTTTAGTTCGCTGCGTGTTTTCACGCTGAGTTCGTATTTTGTGGGTATGGATATTGACTACGCCTCGGAATACTCTTATGACATATGTCAAAGTTTCGATTCCACTCTCCAATGTATGAGTGATCTAAAACTTGATGTGAATTTAAGATAATTGTGCACAATCGTATAAGTTAAGTGAATTTTCAACAAACTTTATAATGCCTGTTCGTTGATCTTGTGGTTTTAGTGTTGTAATAAGTATCAGTGTAGAATGTCAAGAATTTGTAGTGTTGTTGTGATTTGTGAATAGTGCTGTAGGCTCAGTTCTTTGTGGATTAAAAATAAGCCCAAGTAAGTAAATATTTACGCTTGCTTTGCGCGGTGCTTAAGAATTTATCTCTTAATTTGTTTAGTCGGTTGTTTTACAGCTCCCCCCAATAAGAACGAGTGTATAGTGTTACTTATACTAGATTTTTATTTATTCCTTTAAATATTATAAGGTGTCAATATATTTGTGATAGAATATATTTACATAATATTAAGAATTGTTTGGGCTTTTAGTCAGTGTTTAATATTTTGATTATAACGTCATGTAAATGGTAATTGTTTGCATATAATTATGTAGTAATAATAACCATTTTTTTGAACAAATCACATTTAAACAGCTTGAAACCAAGTTTAATCCTAAGTTTTGGTTGTATTCTCTTTTTGGTAACTAACATGTGTTAGTTTATGAACTATAAAGATTAGTGAATCAGATTTTATGTTTATCAGCTGTTGTGGGTACCTGTAACAAAATCCTAGATGTATATTGTTAACAAGCTATTAATTGTGGTGGCTAAGCTGAAATCTTATGTTGAGTAAATTACTACTTATAAATATTTACTTATAGAAACATTTTTTAAGTTAAATGTTATTTATTAGTTTATTATTAATTATATGAATAAAAACTAGTTGCTCTGTGATTTATTGTATAATTGTAAATCAAAAGGCCATAAATAATACATCATAAATGTGACTTTATCCTATAATGTAGTATCAAAGTAGTGATACAATACTTCTATCAATACTTTCTTTTCCAAAGGAGAAGTAATGCTGCATCTTAATATATAAAAATCCAGTGCCACTACAGTGAACTCCTCACCAAATCAACTGGTATTTATGAAAGTGGGGATTTTTTCTGTAATTTGGCCCAACTTGTGAGATAGGATAGTCTTCTTTTAAATTCTCTAGTCTACTAGTATAATATATAATGGTAGGTTTTAAGTAGCAACATTATTCCGTGTAATGCTGTTATTCAATAGACAAATTTCAATTGTAGTCATATACATAAGAGGCTGTATTTTAAGGTATAAAAGCAGAAAATATTTTAAACCTTGAACTAGTGGAAATTATTGAAAAACAAAGCATCTACATAAATTATAATGAACTATTTACCAAAAAAATATGGTTATAAACCAAATCTCTTTGATTTGCACATCCAATAATCCAGTCACTTTTATATCAGTATAAAAATTTAATCTATCTGAGTGTGTTTGTCAGCTCAAATGGTCTGTTGACAAAACGAGTGTGCGGATTAGTGAAAATTTTGTCAACAGTGCTACGTAGACATTAATTGTAAGATACGTTGAGTCAACACTTTCTATTCAAAACTTTGATTTAATAGGCTTTAAATAATATTACATTACATTTGCTAGGTCTTTGATAAATATAATAGAAAAATGTATTTGTAAATAATAAAATACATATACGAAAAAATTTTAAACGCTGTAACTAAAATTACGTTGAATATGCAATATCGATACCGCCCACGTAAATTGTTGTAACCCCAAATTCTAAACTTCTCTGTAAAGCGTTACAAACATGTAAATTGAAATAAAATCTTTATTATATAACACATTTGTGTACACAATTATATATTCAATAATGACGATTGACAACAAACCCCAATATCGCAGATTCACAGTAAAGCTTTACAATGTACTAAATAGTAATACAACAGTCCAATTTTAATATATTATTTTACACAATAGGGTAATAGTCATTATTGAATATTTAATTGTATACACAAATGTTACGTAATGAGGTTTTTATTTCAATTAACATGTTTGTAACGCTCTACTGTGAAGTTCCGAAGTTGGGGTTACAACAATTTACGTGGGAGGTATCGATGTATACGATTCAGAATAAACCGTTACACGGAACAAATAACAATAAATAAGATATCACAGCAACGTAAGTTGTATACCAAGGATTTATGCAGCTGAATACTGTAACGAACGACGGTAAATCTCCTATTGACAGCGAAATTGTGGACTACAAGAGCAGAGATCCCTCTGTGTCTATAGTGTGGTTGCGTTCATATTGGCTATTACTCTAAGCATCTCTGCATGTTTGGCTTATCGCAGCCGTGTACGGCCAAAATTGTGTAGGCGTTTGGACAAGGAGATTTATTCGGCCACATTTTGCTGAATCGAGGCCAATTTTTGTATCAAAAGAAGGGTTTTTAATCCAATAAGTGTTATTTGTACATCTGCTTTTGCCTGTTTGTGCAAACACGATAGTCGAAATCTGCGCAGTTCGTGTAATGATTGTGTTGATTTTTTTTATTAAATTGATTCTCCAGGGATCTCTTTATAGATACAAGTTGGAAAATGGTTTGTTTTGTTACATATGTACGGGATACACAAAAAATAAATTTGGCAGGGAGATAGTTTAATGTCAAAAAACATATCTACTACAATTTCACCTAATACGAACGATGCGTATGAAGTCGCAGGTAACAGCTAGTATAAGATATATTTAACAATTCTGAGACTATATTTAAATACAAACATTATTAAGCTGCTATTTATAAATCTACCTAAAACGGCCTTTCACCCAAAGCGTAACAATGAAAAGGGTGTTGTCACGAGCAGAACATTCGAAAACTTGTAGGCAAGCCTCACAATTTTTTTGTTTAAATCATTTACATCAAATAATATAAAAAAATACTTAATGGATTTTAATAAAACTTTACAATAATATAGTTTATACAACAGAATAACACATAGACTATAAATTTTAAAGATATTGTGTGAATTGTCCAAAATACAACGATAAATGTCATGTAAGTAGGAGAAAGTTCTGTTATCTGCGAGCTATTCTGGTGTACGCTGCAAAAACCGTTTGAATTTCAAGTATATAGTGTATGAAGGAAATGTTTATCTTAAATATTTCTACAAAAAAGCCAGCGATAGCATATATCTATCTTTCATATGTAAGCCATTAACGCCAAACTAGTGAACCATTATGGAACGGGAAAGGGAAAGGAAACGTTGTAGGATAATAGAAGGTAGTAACTGGTAAGTAACCCAACGTTCGGGAGGACAACGTCTGCCAGGGTCGCTAGTATATCATAAACCCAACCCAATGTTGAATTATTAACATAATTTTTATCCGTCAGGCACGAACCACGAAGCGGACCAACCGGCACATCTAACCTTAAAAGATGACACTGTACCTGTAAAAAGGAATTTGGCGGTCTTCGATGGACCGGAGGCGAGGTTTTGTCCCGCAGGTAATTTACAAAGTGTTTAACACTGATAAATAGATAGATAGATAGAGAAATTTATTTGACCAAAACACAAACTTAAAATTTTACAATACAATTTTTAAAATCTAAAATAGTATTCTAGTGTTTCGGTCAAAAGGTCACCGTCTCAGCATAATGTCACAGTCTTACCGTAACGCTGATTTTCAGACATAGATATTCAGAAATAGATAGATAGATCAGTAGAGACATTAGTGTAGTCCCCCCTACAACACGGCAGATTTATTTCGCGTTACGGGAAAACGCGTTGTGTGAGTGTTCTCGTACAACGCGCTTGTATGACCCTGTATGCGCATAATGTATTATCATATATTATAGAATAATATTAATTCGCTATAAGAGTACCGTGTTATAGGAGGGGTTACAGTATTACAATTGTATAATTTTTGTCAAACGTAGTCAAACTAACTTTTCCATATCAGAAAAACCTCTGTGCTTTATATAATATGCGGTTCAATAATGTTTAATTTATTGTCTTATGACAAAAATAAAAGAAAAGAAGATAGATAAAGAGATTTATTTGCTAATTTTGCCTGGTGATCACGTTACGGTGTAACGGACGGATTCTCGACGGACATTCTGAAGTACCATAGAAAAAGTAATTAAAGCTGTAAACCAATCATATAAAAACCTCCAAAACCTGTATAATTTCAGGTGTATACGAGTTTGTGCCCATGGAGACGGGGGATGGACAGAGGTTGCAGATCAACGCACAAAATTGTATTCATTGTAAGTATTAATATGGACTACAACAACAACAACAATAACAACAACAACAACAACAATAACAATAACAACAAAAACAATAACAACAACTACAATAATCATCTAATGAATTTCAGCCCATCACTGGACGTTTGGGATCTGGAGGATTTTTGACTTTCTTTTCTTGTTGACTTGAGGTTTCTATGTTTTGGAATTCTTAAGCTTTACAGAATATCGTTCAATAAGTTATATAACAAAAAGTTTGTCACAATAAAGAACAAAGAGCTGGAGTCCATTGTGTTGCAGATGAAGGAACCATACCATTGCCCTGGACTTGTGGGCGCTCTTTCTAGGGGCCACTAACACTCACCTTCACTGCCACTGTTCCCTCCCTTACCTAGCTAAATCTGTTATGACCTTACTAGTGCGGCTTTAGATGCCCTTTCTAATAAATAACTTATGATCGTTCTTGACAAGCCACGGTCTTTTAGTAGGTTGTACAGGGTTTTTACTGGTATACACCTCCCTCTTACTTCTACCGCGTCTAAGCTGGTTTTGTAATCGTTTTTGTTGAGCTCCTTCGATAGATCTAAGTACTTGTTCGTTTTTATCAGATGGTCTTTAGGGATGTTGGTCTCCCGTGGACCTATAAGCTCTACAAGTACTTCTATTTACAATAATAATAATTATTATTTTCTAGTTGAATCAAGGGCCAGATACAGAAGGCATAATAGCTTGAGACGACACGCATTTTGAGCAGATTCTTCAATTTGTATCACTAAACCTCTAGTAGTTTGGACTTGAGCTTCACTTCCGGAAGAAACCTATTTTTTATATTTTTAAATATTTCTTTTTTATATAAATGCATTTAAAATGCAATGAAATATGTTATAAAAGAGAATAATAATATAATTTCTCTATTAAGCAACATTTACTTTAAGAAGCATTATGATTAAAATCACAAAAGCTCTTTTATAATTACAAGCTTATTTACAAGGAATGTACAAATATCTAACACGTGTTATAAAGACGATTACTTAGTTTGCTCATGCAAACTCGGCCATAAATCTAGGTCAGTGAAAATTTACTAGTTTTCTACAGCACCTACGATAAAATACCATCGTTATTGCCAACGCAAATTTTTAGCTAAAAATAAAATATATTCTTGACTGTTAATAAGAGAAAATGACAAGTGAAAAAATTAGACATCATTAACAAGCTGGTACAAAAAGTATCTAAAGCAACTGCGCATCACGAAGTAATGACAACTGGTAATGATGCTAGATGCGGTATTATGTCAAATTATTTCATACCGATCGGGAAAAGTCAAGGTGACCGATTGTACCTGAGTGCGAGAAGCGTAATGATCTGTATTACATAGATGTGCTCAACTTTGGATGTGGCTCATTAATAAGTGACCATCTTAACATTCTTGTATTAACATTATACTATTGATGAACCGGTAGAATTAGCGGAACCCAAAAAGGGGAAAATATTTAAAAAAATATCAGTTTTATTTACAAATAATGTTTGAACATGAAACGGCAAATTAAATAAGCATGTTTTAACTTTAATTTGCAACACCATACTTAAGCGTTCATTTTAAAAAATATACTAAGTGCATTTTTAATAATTATACCAGTGTGTTTTTAAACATATTTGTAATAAAATTTAGAACTTGAACCTACGTTCTCTCCTAGCTCATCTATCTCTAGTCTAACGGTATACATGGCAATTTAGAGTAATATAATATTTTGGATTTAGTTAGTTTTTTTTTTATGTTACTAGCGGGCAAACGAGCAGGCAGTAGGCACCGAAGTGCCTACCGGCGTCCATGGTCATCTGCACGACCAGAAGGCCAGCAGATGCGCTGCCGGCCCTTAATGATGGGCTGTGTTGAATAATAAATGAATGAATACCTCTTACCCTCATGGGATCGTGAAGTGGCGGCAATGCTGTGTGTGTGTGTGTGTTACTTCAAGTAATGGTATTATTGTCGTTTCTTGTTCGGTGTGTGAGAGTTCCCGGTGGCTTAAACCTCTCTTTAATGATGAGTGTTGGTAGGTTAGTAACTTAGGTGAACCGCCAGCGTTAGCCCCGTTACTAAAAAAAAAAAAACTTACCATATAAAAGTTAAATAACATTCCATTTGTTCTATTTGATTATGCAAAATGCTTCTGCGCCCTCTAGAATAATACTTTTTTCTGGATAAATTCTATGTTGTTCCATACGCCTCTCTATCCTATTCACCAACTGAAATTGTCATTATAATACTAGATGGGTCTATGGTATAAAATTATGTTCCTACATAACATGATGAACGTTTGAGCAAACTTATACAACCATAATTCTAAACATTATCAAAACAAGCCACTTAATTTCCTTGATAATTAAGTAAACCTCGAGTGCTCACGATTCCCACTGAACCGGTCTCGTCCTTTATACGGCCAAATGAATTTTAAACTCAGTATATTATTTTTATCGCTACTGCCATCTCTGTCTATCGTAGGGAAAAGAAGCGAGATAATGAATGGCTTATTGAAATGAATTGGTCGGATTGGTGCTTGATGATATTGCAACAATAAAGGTTAACATAAAACTTAAACTAGATTCCTCGAACTCGTAAATTTGGGAACGTGACACTCCTTCAAAGGGAGTTATTAAATAGGGTTCCGTATTACTGAATCTTTATTTTAAAAACACATAGTGACCTTTATATATATAAATTCTTCGTACCGTATGTAAACGAAAGTTGACTGGGTATTGTAGAAACAGTACTAGCATTTCAGAGGAAAGAAGTCGTTTTAAATATACTTTAAAATATAAAGCTCAAGAGTTTGTATGTATGTTTACTTGAACGCGCTAATCTCAGGAACTATTGGACCGATTTGAAAAATTATTTCAGTGTTACATAGCCCATTTATTGAGGAAGGCTATAATCTAACTAGTGCATAATAAGACCTAACGTTATGTTTCTAGTACCCAATCAATAAGATGGATAAATTTAAAATAGCAAAAATCTAGCTATTACACTTATATAGAAACTACTAGACTTGTCTAAAAATAACGTCTTAAAGAAATTAATTGTATTTCGTTTTTAATATTGTTCATTTATTTTTACATCTGTTTTAGTTTATTATATATTATTACCCCCAATAATGGGGATTACGACGCGGAAAGAGATTATTTTACAGGTAGTAATTTAATTTTCTTTTTAATATTTGGCTTTGTCTTTATTGATGCGTATGTTGTGGTCTTCTATAATTATAGGAGCACACAATTCTTGTATTTCATTATCTTTTTAAGTTGAAATTTTTTGTTGGAGATCCTTAAATAAATGAAAAAAAAAGAAAGTCAGACTAGGTACCTCAAAAATTAAACTTTCTATCGTAGAGCTAGTGCTCAAAGGTCATTGAATAATCTTTTGATGAAGAACCCTTTTCGCGAACGCGACGCTCGCGCTTGACCGATTTTTTGTCGCTGAAGGTTACCATATTCATAAATATTCAACCGGTTTTAAAAGAGTGTGGTATTGTGTTATATGAAATATTTTTCTTCTATACGTTAAATAAACCTTTGACTGACGTGCTATGTGAAATTATTATTTTGTAAAATTTCGGCCAGTGCCATGTTTTATGGAAAATACATAAAGGAGACTGGTTAACGAGCTAATGGCAGGCAAGCCAAAAAAAAACGAACAACACAACGGCTGCCGTGTCCGATAGTTTGACCTAATAATTAAAATAAAAGAAAATAATAAATTGAAGTCATAATGAAAATGAACTCTGCTATTTCAAAAATTTTTTTAATGTATAAGACACAAAAAAATTCCAGGATGGTACCATTGAAGGAACTGATGACGTAATTATGGTTCTTCAGAAAAAGTTAAAGTATGGAGATTAGAATAAACGGAGGACCATCTTCTATGAGGGGCTAGTTGAAAAAGTGGCCTTTTGTAAACGACAAATTATCGTATTCAAAGAAATGGCACTGGTGTAGAATGAATTGACCAATGGCCTCCCAGAACGGCGCGGTATGGCATGAATTTAGCAATGAATTGACTAATAATACACTTTAAAATTCGTCCTCATTTTAATATGACGCCCCCCTTATTTGCGGATTTCGACGGACACTTTAATACACTGAGATGGTTCTCCTTATATTCTTATATACATAAGTTAAAGAAATAATTAGTTGCAATGATTTAATTGAACGGAGACAAAGTTGCTTTAGCTAGTAAAGAAAAATAAAGCTGATTTTAAAGGAGTTGAAATCGTTTAAATTCCAGGAAAATATAAACCGCGGCCAAGACGTCTAGCTATATGGAATTATTCACTAAAGATACGGAGCCTAATTGAATTATAGTTGGCTCTGAGCGCAGTTGGCTGAGCGAAACATCTGCACCATTTTTAAACAAACTTCTCTGTGTATTTTTGTTTATAAATTTCTATATTACGAAAAACGTTTTCGTTTTGTACTCCCTCAACAGTGTCCACATTCCGAATAACCTTGCGTCTTTTATCGCAAGCATCTCGTGGAGTGTTTCAAAGAATTGTTCGTACTAATGCAGGCAGCTGAGCTGAGGAGGTCGTGTTTTATTTACGTCGATCGCTAGGTTAAGTAGCTCTTACTGCGGCCGGATGATGGATGGATGACCAACTCTAACACTGGTTTTCAAATATCCGACTTTCTCCGTCTTACTGAAGGCACCTTTAATAATTTTACTGAGTGCTGTTATTCGTGCGATTTTAGACGTTGTGGGGGATCCGGGATGACTTCAGACGGTATTCGGTCATCTTACCTCGCCCCACAGGCACATCCTCTGCAATTTAAGCTAGGAAAAAGAAGAATACCGACAAAATCTGGAAATTTCAAAGAAAATAACGCTAGCGAAAGATAGACATTGGTAGTAATTTATAATACATTGTTCTATACATATTATTGCTTCTTCAAGTGATATTTTAGAAAATCTCAAATTGATAGAGAAAATTCTTTAACCCGTAAATTAAATAAATAAATATATACAGGACTATATGACACACGCACGTCTGTTCCTAAGGTAGACAACTTAATGCCTGTGTTATACTTCTGAAAATCAGCGGTGGAAGTGGGTACGTACCTGTACACACACTTCCAAACTTAGCTGAGAAGTTATGCCCTTTTGGGGCATCACACTATATATTATTGTCTAGCCTAAGTATTGTTATATAAATAATAATGTTATGAGTATAGTGTGATGTATCAAATAAATGTTTCTTTCTTTCTTTCAGTCAGGATGTAAGAATACAAAGGTTCCTGCTGTGAAAGGAAGTCTGACATGTGGTTCATCCATTTGGTACAAGTCCTATTAAACCAGATATCAATGGGTGTCTGAGGAGTTAACACCCAGAACAGGCACGAATGGCGACTTCCAATGTTGGAGCCAAGATGCCGATTGAGTCAATGGCCCAGGGAAGCAAGTATGTTAACTAATTCAATTAATTTTAGTTATCCGATTATGTCCCAACGCTGTGCAAAGGCTTCCCCCTTTTCTGGAACAATCTCCAAAAATTCCCCGCGTATGTATCCGAATCGTGGCACAATCTCTTTTTCGGCCAGCCCGGTTGCATCGGCCTTTGGTGGGTATCCCGACAGTTGCGATATTAGTCATTCTAATTCCATGCCGAGCCGAATTCAAATAAAATCATAAAATATGTCTTACAAATTGGAAAATGACGAAGTAGTCGTAACAGCAAAATGTACACTCATTTTTAAATTTTCATCTCGCATCTGAAACTTTTTACGAATACATCGTGAAACTCATTTTTGCCAATACGCATTTTCATTTCTGATCTCGTATTCGAAGTGGAATTTTAATTTTATAATTAACATTGTTTTCACGTTAGTTCCACATACGTGAAGGCAATCGAACGTCTTTTAGATACTTATATTCATATTTAAGAAAAGATAATTTATTGCTCTTAATTTTTTTGTAAAACGTAATATTTTATTAATGTAATATATTATTTTAAAAAGTGTAAGTCACTTTTCTAGTAACGGTTATTTAACTTTTTCGAACTAGTGATAAATTTCAAAAGACCTGACGATTCCAAATTTCTTATAAAAGATTACACTGATTGAAGCGATTCTTTAGGCGCGTATTATTTTAGTCCTCGAGAACAATTTCGTCCGTGTAAAAAACGTTCCTTTTTCTGACGAGAAATCTTTGTAAAAGATTAAAGAATATTCCCACAGGAAGCGGATCTTACGAAAATGTCTCGAAAAACAGCGATGTGATTAATTCACTTACACAAAGGACGTCACAACAAAAAGCCACGGATTCCGTGGCTATTTTTTTATGAAACAAGACGCAAACGGGCAGGTTTCGCCTTAGTCACTACCAACGCCCATGTCAACCACCAGGAGACTCGCAGATGCGTTACCGGCCTTTGAGAATGGGTTTGCGCCACCGGGAACTTTCACAAAAGAAACGCCTCGACGACCGCGACAATGCACGTAGACGTAGGCTCTTACTTGCCTGCTGCTCGTTTGACCCTTGTAACATAAAAAAAAATGCGATAATATAATAGGTTAGGAGATAGAAGTGGATACTTAACAATTTGTGCCCCCTCCATCGCTACCTAAGTTACAAAAGTCTCTAGTAACTCTATCTCCCTTTTACTCTTCTCAGCACATCTTCTCCTCTTTTCGTTTTCATTCTCGTTCCCGTTCCCTATCCCGTTCCCTATCCCGATCCCTGTCCCGTTCCCTGTCCCGTTCCCATTCCCGTCCCCGTAAGTTCAAATTAACTCTACATTTTAATTATAAAACGTTTGTATGGGAAAAAGAAAAGGGCTGTTTTTAGGGATTTCCCGGCAATTTTTCGATTTTTCTCACCGTAAAAACCATCCTTGGACTTCAACGAACATTTAAAAAAAGAATTGGTTAAATTTGTCCAGGTGTTGTTAAGTTATATTATATATACAAGAATTGTCCGGATTAGATGTAGTATAATACTATCCATTTCTTAGAACCTGTAGAACAATAGACTTTATGTAGTGAAGAACAATTCTTAAAACTTTTTAAAATTTACTTTTTAAAATTTCTCAAATTCGAGTCAAAACATACAATCTCTTCGACCTTCGTTGCTCAAATTTCCGTGGAAATATTCTATCATCATTTCAAACTTTCAAACCGAATGGCTTTCTAGAATGCAAAGCAAATTAAGAAACCATTATTCTTCAATAGACAGTCATATCGGAAACTCTCGCGACGCATCGTTTGAAGAAATAATCAAGAAAGAGACCAAAGGGAAGGGTGTGGATATGGTTCTTAACTGTCTATCAGATGAAAAATTGCAGGTATACTGTAAAAGTTATATAATATTTAATAAACTGGGGTAAACATTTTTAATAGCAATAAAGGTAAATAACCTAATTAGCTAATTTTAAATAAGAAAATTGAAAAACTAATAAAGAACTGTATAGGATTCATAATGAAGATTGTGCTGTAATTGAACTTAAGTTTGAGCAAATTCAATTATTATTGCTCCATATTCTTCCATTGCATCATACAGGGTAATTATTACGACAGTATAAAAATTCAAGTAAAGAGAATTTATCGTTAAATATATTCAGTTGTACAAATAATTGCCGTCTCTGTAGAATGTAAAGAGCAAAGAATATCATGATCGTGTGCAAAATTCAGCACAATCATTATCGGACATTTTGTTTCCCACGATATACACGGGATTAGCTACTCTTCCACTGAATATGAAAACATTGCACTGTTCGTATTATTGTGCGATATAATTGAACGTTCGGTTTCAAAGCACCATTCAATCTTAATGTGCAATAATTTTATTATGTTATTGGAGGTCTAAGCCACATCTTAAACCACTTTATAAAATGAGTCATTTATTTCATTCAATCATTCTTTTGATTTTCCCAGGCGTCAGTACGATGTGTCCGACACAGAGGTCGCTTCATAGAAATTGGCAAGTTCGATATTAGCAACAATACTCTTATCAGCTTGTACGCGTCACACAAGGAGATTTCCTTCCATGGCATTATGCTGGACGACATCCTCAACGGAAGTGCAGCATTCAGAAAGGTTATTTTAATTTTTTTTTCTAGTAGATAACTTTTGTTTTTTTAACGTCCTGCTCACCACCATGACACCCATCTCACCGCAGAAATGGCCGCCCCGAAGAAGAAGCCCAAAAAAGTAGAAAGAAAGAAAGAAAGAAAGAAAATATTTATTTGCTAAATCATTACACCGCATACAGAAACATGTAAATATTAACGCAACATCGTCCGTGTAAAATTAGGTAAAAAATAGATTTAATTTAAAATTCGTATGACGTCATTTATAGATGACCCATAGTGGAGATAAAAGCACAAACTGTTCCCAAAAAGTAAACATTTACTTTGTCTACCACTAGCAGTGCCTGCGACTTTTTCGCGTAAAATTAGGTAAAAAAAAAAGATTCAATTTTAGCGTGATAATATATAAACTATAACCCTCCTCGATGCTATCTAGATATCTAACATTGAATTTTTTTCGAATATTCCCGAGATGAGAGCGTTCAAACAAACAAACAAACTTCAGCTTTATATATTGAGTATAGATATAGATAATGTAACTAAGACAAAATACCTAATTGAATAGAATTAGGGCGTAATAACACGTTACCAACCATTCTTATTAGGATACCTTAGTCCTACAAGAAACCCTTATAGTTTCGCTCGGTTCGTCCGTCCGTCCGAACTTGACGATAATAAAAACAATCTTCAAATTTTTGTACCAAAAATCTATAGTAATACATGAAACTGAAGAGTATGTTTGTTTGAACGCTCCAATCTCCGGAACTAAAGGTCCAATTTGAAAAATTCTTTCAACATTAGATAGTCCATTTATCGAGAAAGGCTATAGGTTATATACTATCATGCTAAGACTAATAGGAGCGGAGCACCAATGGAGGATGTTTCAAAATGGGCGGTTTTTTCCCCCTTTTGAGATCTTCCGCTGCGTGCGCTGCGTAAACGGTTAAAAATTCACAAAAATTATGTATGATGGAATTGTTCCCCTTTAAAAGTTCTAAATAAAAGTCCGCGACAGCATATGTCTATCTTTTAACGTTGGCACCCTATAACGTTTTTTATGCTAACCAAATTTGTTCTAAAATAATGCACAATTTGCGAAGGTGTTTTTATAGACACGATATTATCTTTATCCAAAACCAATTTTTTAAAACCCTAAGTGATAAAAGTGGTCCACGCAAACGGAGTCGCGGGGTACATCTAGTCAAATATAATGACCGAACCGCAATACATCCATAAATAATATTTTTATGCGTCATAAAATAGATTAATGAGTTATCATAGTTTGGCCACCACCGTAAACACATAACGCGTATTAATGGGTGTCTTGGAGCGTTAAATATGGTTTGGATGGGATTACGGGGATAGGTGATACAATTGGATTTGGTTTTATGGATTTAATGGGGTTTCCTTGTGGGTTTTTGATTGTGATATATCTAGAAATAAGCAAAGAAAGATATTATAAATATGAAATAAATTATAAGATTTTTATACATAATGTCGGGAATAGTGATTTGGTGTGAGATAAAACCTTTTTTTAACGGACGTCACTCAACATCATTTCGAACCGTAACGAGTAAAGGACTTTTTTAAAAGGCCATTTATTTGTCAAAGTTCGGCCACGCATCTAGGAACACGTGAGCATCGGTGGTCACTTTCCAATCAGGTGAACAGTCCATTCGCCTCTTATCGTATATAAAATTAAACATGGAATTAAAAGAAATGAATGTCAAAAGCTACAAGGCATTAGCAAACATCAAGTGGTGGGTTCGTGGCTCGAATATTTTTACGCGCTGTCCCAGTACGAGTATATAAAAATATATTTTTAGGGTTCCGTACCTCTAAAGGTTTTTTTCACTAACGCGTAGAACCAGTAAATATGACCATTTATATCACATTTGCCATACTAAAAAAATCAAAAAGGGAATTTTAATTCCCTTATTGAATGGAAATTGGTAATGGAAGGTTTTAACCTATAGGGTTACCAATTCCCAATTGCCAATTGTCAAAATAATGAAATTTGACAAGAAGCAATATCTTAAATTGCACCTAAGTTTAGGAAAAACTTTGAAAACCGTAAGTATGTTACATCAAATTAAAAGAAATCCTCTGAAAAGTATACATTTTAAAATAACCTGGTAAAGTATTATATGAAGGTACGGAATCCGGTCCGGTGCTCTTTTATCTCGTTAATGCTCGAGTATATAAATATATTAAGCCCATACATAAAGACACTGTTATTTCGGACACTCACCGTTTTCACTTTACTCTCCTTGAAGTACACGCGCATTTCGATTCACTCGCACTATAACTGTCTCATGAAATTTATGATACACTTCGCATAAAATTCAAGAGTGCTGTATTCTTCGAACCTTTGTTCAGTCAGATTTAATAATAATTACTCGCAAACGAGAAGATATCTGAAAGCTAATTCATATTTCAACAAGTACAGAAATGAACTCACTAACCAGACAAGGAATGTATAAAGTGCTAATCCTCGACACCTCAACGTTTGAACGGTAGACCAAAACTCAAAAAGAATAAATGGGAATAATATTAAGTTTACAGGCTTTAATACAACCTTTCAACCCTTAATATACTCCATTAAAGGTGTAGAAAACTCATGTCTTTATAAATGCTTGTAATATGTAAGGCCAAAGTCAAAAGTTGGTAATCCCAGCGGCTTAACCTCTGCGTTGATGAATCGGTCAGGACAAGTGATTATGAATATGTATATATGTAGATTTATAAATATACTTTTGTATATATCACGTTCAAAGATACGCACGACACAGTGAAACCCAATACAGACATGGTTTCGAAACAACTTGCCAAAGCCGCAAATGTAATACGAGACAAGGATCAAATAATTTCGCAGGTACGACATGCCGTTGCGAAATCTAGACCTAGGAGCGAGCGCGGGCCAGATAGCGGCGTCCTTGCAATGCTAGAATGTTGATCTAGATTAATTTTCGTGTGACTCCCACTCGAATACCCTGAGAGACGATTGCAAGATTACATATAAGATCAAAATTAGACAAATCAACTAATCCAACGCGAACGAAGTCGCGGGTACAGCTATTTGATGATATAAAAAGACTCAATGAAAAACTAAATTTCAGAAACATTTTTTATACCAAGTGCTATACCGGTCTAGTACCACAGTCCGCTTAAATTGCATCAGATGTGGCTATGGGCGAGTTAAGTCAGTGATCTCTTCAGACTCAGGCCATAGTTAAAAGGGTAGAAATCACATTCTGACGCTTGGTTATGTCTTGTCCCTTTCTAGCAAATTTTATAATCGAATAGAAATATTCGATTATATAATATAGAAAGTATTCCTGATATTACACAAAATGCGGCAATCTCTTAGACTACTCTTCGGCACAAAATTGTCCCTCGCCTTATGTAGTATATTTGGTGATTCTATATATCCCGTACTACCACTAGAATTCTTAAGGTTGGCTAGAGTTATGGATAATGTAGCTTTTACCTGCAAGATATAACACAATATAACAGACGCAGAGTCTTATAACTGAAAAATAAATTGTTTTTCTCCTAGTTTTGCTTTCTCGTAAGTTCGAGCTTGGCAATTCAAACAAAAGCTTTCAACAAGTTAACAAATTGATGCAGGATTTCCAAGAAGATGATAGTTAAAGTCTTACTATTTCATACACGTTTCAGAGCCGAAAAATACTATTCCATTTTTTTTTTTTAATTAATTACACCTAAAGAGCAGCTACCTTATTAAGGCCTATTTACATCGCTTGAGCGAATGGCTTATTCTACCCATACTCTATCAAGTTATTTGAGTTTAAACAGACATAGAGGATACTTTTGTTGTTCTGTTTGCGATTCTAATTCATATTCTAGTTTTTGTTCCTTGATATTTTGGTGTAAACCCTAAGAACGAGTTTTCGTTGACACTTAACTGGATACACGAGAGCATTTTGTACAACAACTCCCAGTAAGTAGATGCAGGCTCGATACTTCAGTTCTCATTTTTTTTAAGTTCTGTTAAATATTAAATTTTAAGTACGACCTAACTCTTTAAATATAGAATTAAATCGATATCTTGTCGCGAGTCAGTACGCCAAGTCTGGTGACCATATATGGGCCGATCGAACGGCCGAGGTTACCCCCCGGCCGGCTTCCGAACGTGGACCCGTTTGATTGGTACTCGATTGTAGGGCATCAGATCAATGTGACAACATACTGACACAAAATTGTCGTCTCGATAGCTCAACGGATAGAAGGTTCGACTGTAATCGGCAAAGTTCGCGGTTCAATCCACGATTCTGCTGGACTATGTTCGCACCGTCTCCTAGTACAGGCGAGATAAAACGAGAACATTGGGTAGTGTAATTATAAATGTATAATCTTTCCTTCTTTGTGCCAGGAACTATGGTGATTTTAATTACCTATCACGTTGTTTTAACTATTAAAGAGTTCACTTTATTTATTTATTCCTATCTTTTTCAATTATTACGAATACCAAGTTACGCCTAATATCTTTGTTTTCACCCCAGTAAGCTAAAAAACCTATACTTTTATAATTTACTGGTACCTTTTATAATTAGAGGTAGCGCCATGCTTGTAGCCGAATTAGACCGGCGCGCCCGGGTACCAGTACCTCTGTCTTACATATGATCGGCGTGAAGTGGCGGCAATGCTACCACGTCAAGTGATGGTATTGTTGTCGCGTTTCGTCCGGAACCCGGTGGCCTAAATTCGCCATTAAAGGCCGGCAACGCATCTGCCTCCTGGTCGTCCAGATGTCCATGGGCCTCAGTCAGCACTTAGCTACTCGCTGACTGCTTGTTTGCCAATTGTAACATAAAAAATAAAAACTGGACTTATATAAATACCTACAAGACTTCCAAAAAAATCCAATAAAATATTATTAGTATGTTTCACAATTGTTTTGCTACAAGCGTTATTGAAAGTCGGAGAGATAAATCGACGTAAAGATTTAACAGCGATTCGATACAAAACGATCGCTTTCCATAACGTGACAAGCTGGCGGAAGTGATACCACGCGTGCGGCCGCGGCCATGTTTTCACTAATTAAAACAACCGATGCTCCAATCAAATAATGCTTGATTGAATTTCTACCATCGTCGTATAACGTATTGTGCCATTTTATATGAGACTAGCCACATGCCCTGGCTAGGCATGGGTCAAATTGGAATATATATTTACCAAAATAAAAAGTAGCCTATATCGCAGAATAATAATATATCTTTCTAACAGTGAAAGAATATTCAAAAACAAACAAACTTTACCTCTTTACAAAAATTTTTTGAAACTATGATTTTATATGTGATTTTCCTTAGTTTACTTTTGTCTATACATTTACCTATTTTATTTCATTAAGATATTACATATGTTAGTGTGTGTATGTTTGTGTATAAGTACCTATATGACCTTTTTCCTGAATTCCTCAAGACAAATAGTAGCAATAATAACTAAATTATTTTAAAAGATACTTAAGTATAGGTATTTGAAATTTCCTACATCATTAAATGAATTTAATGGTAAGTAATATATAACATGAATTATGTCATTTAACCTTATCCGAGTATACAGTGCAATATGAAGCATATTACATCACGCATATGTAAAAAACGAGTATTATCTCATCCACGCCGCAAAAAAGGAAGCAGCGCGGGTAACATCTCGATATACAATTATACCTGATTGAGGCATCTTACATCACGAGTGCATCTATTGAGAAGATACGACTTTCACCATTCATGATTTAAATTCAAAAGATGCCTTATTGATGAACACTTAAAAGTTATGTCTTTATGGACAATCAAAATCAAATATTTAAAACCTACCACTAGTTCCGAAAAATTAAGCCACTGAGTAAAATCAACAATAAACTTCTTACAAAAAACGATTTCAACGCCGTATCACAATGACCGTTTTACCAAACACACCTTGTTTTAATGCCAGAGTCGGACATAGCTCAAAGGGTTTGTACATTTTGTCCTTGAAGTCCACAAAATTCTACAAAACCTTGTGCAGTTACACACAGTCCCCCACCACACTACATGATCATTCAATAGATCTGTCTGGCTCCGGCATTACAATCATCGAATTAACAAAAACAACTGATACGCGAAAACAAATCACGCACGTTGACACGATAAACGTCCGAGTCCTTTGACAAAATCAAGAGCACTACTAATGAAAATTATGACTAACGTGAAACCACTTCAACCTAAAGAGCATCAAAGATAAAACACACAACACGAGTAACGTCGAATCACTTAACTACATCAATCAACGTAAACGAATCAATCGCACATAATAATACGATCAACTTGGAATCATATTTCTATATCAATAACTTTCGAATCACAAATTTTATATTGATCAATGACAAAATTGTGTTATCACAACTTTTAATCACACACGTCTGTACGATTACGATTTTAACACAAACGAAAGCTGACACGAACGATGTAACATCGAGAAACTTTTGGTTAGAGTTGAAAAAATGATATAATGACTAATGATGTATAACCAAATTATTGTTATCATAGCTTTTGAACCAGACGTCAAGGCAAAGTCGCATTTAACACAAACGAAAGTGACCACCGATGATTTTAGATCGACAATATTATTTAGTGATGCAAAAACTGTTATATTGACGAATTAGATTGTAATTACGTATAACCGTATTTATTATGTATTAACACAAGCCAACATGCGCGTCGGTCGCGCGTCGTATTCGCTACTGAGCGTTCGCGGGCGTAAACGTCTTTCACTTATGTTAGTTTGATCATAGGTAAAGGTGTGTCTATTCATGACATCGTGCTTAGTTTAGATTGACGTTAGAGTTAGACGTAACTTACCAGCAATCCATAACAACATTAAATCATCTTGCTTAAATCAGAGAGTGATCATAAAGATAATTATAAACTTAATATACCAAAATATCAGGGGCCATACGACATAGTCGATTTTCTGACGAATGAAGCCTTATATTCTGAGTAGAGCTTCATGTACTAAATGAGAAAGGTGACAAAAAATAAAGAGCTGCTTAACTTATATTTAAATGGCTGATTTTTATATAAATTTTGTAGAATATTACTCTGAAGTAATATGAAAACTTTCAGACGCTTAAGATTGCCCAGAACTTTCTTCAGATGCTTTAAAGCTCTCCAAAAACTTAATGAACCTTACTTATTTTTGGATCCGACATTTGAATATGACATTGAGTATTACAGTATTACAACTATTACAAAATAGATTTTAATTTATAAGCCAAATTGTAATGACCAAAGTGCCCCCAAACACAAAAATTATTCTGCAACGCATGGGTTAGGGCTTCTGCGCTCGTAGTCATGGTTAAATATCTAAACCAAGTACCTCGGAGCATTTCCCCGTAATACATGCAGTAAAAATCGGACATAAGTATTTTGACTGACTCCCAGGCATTATTTTACATTATGTTATATTATATTGTTAAGATTCCTTTATATACGTTTATATAAGTCGCGGGTTTGAGCTAGAATTTAATAATAAAATAAATAATCTATATTACGTAGCATAATAGGTGTAAAAAGGACCGATCGAGTCCGAAACACCACCCTGCGTTCCATCACTGGAGTAATGGATGAGTTTGACTTTAAAATAAAAACGCAACACACACACAAGCAAGCGTTGTAATAAATTAGTGGAGGGGCATGCATTCTTAGATTGAAACCTCTACACTCTTTTTTTATATTACACTAGCTTGGCCGACAGGCTTTGTCTTGCCCAAATTTAGATTCCTCTCTTATTAGCCAATTAACAATTCTCCTTTATGTATTTTCCATAAAACATATCGCTGACGGCATGTTTTATGAAACGAGCGATCGTATCATCACAAAGCGCCTAGTAGAAAAAAAGGAGTCTGGAGTACGGAGATACGTAATCGGTCAAACTTTTATCAAACGCGATGAATGACAGATAACAAACTTCAGGGTACTGCATAGCCACAGCACGGATTCAGTATTCGTAAACCAATCAATGATGCAGTACTAAAACTACGCAATCTTGATATTATATCTACTTTTTCCTAACGTTATCCCCGTCAAGTACCAGGGTCCGCATAAATCGTAGGGAATGTGGCTGTGAGACGAGTTAAGTCAGGTGAATGTCTACAATCTCACGACTAATATGATTACACACTAATATGACTGATTACTGACTAATATGACTGACACTTGACTAACCCGTTGGCGCAGCGGGCAGTGACTATGCCCGTGTTGAAAAATGATACTCGTTTTTGCGCCGGGTCAAAAACCTGGCGCACACACGCTCCGGCCAACCTGAACGGTTGGACTCCCCGGTAACCGTAACGTTGGCAGCCGCAAGGCCATCGACACTCACGACTCTGTCCTTGGGGATGTAGAAGTCGGAGACGGCGGCGGCCAGGTACAGCACGGCGCGCGCCCCCGTGCGGGCCAGCACCTCGCAGGCGGCGCGCAGCAGCCAGAAGTACTCGGACACGGTGGTGAAGGACACGTGCAGCAGCGCACCGGCCGCGTGCGCCGCCTGGTAGCGGGCCAGCACCGGTGCCAGCACGAACACGCTGTCCGGTTTCACTAAACACGTACAGCTCTTAGTGTCAGAAATTTTGGCACCCAGCTGTGGTATTTGCGACTTAGTCTGCGTTGAATTCAATTATTATATTCACTTTTCGAGGGTTTTATTGTGCGGAACCATAATTATTTTGCTCAAAGTAAGGTAGCCTTGCACATCTGTATGGAATAACGATCTCTTTGGGACTTTATAAAACGATGGACTCTTCTGGTATTTCAGACTAGGGATGTATTAGGGATAACTGACATTTTATTTAATATAGTATAAGTAACATTGTAAATTCGAAATTATTTTAAATCTAAATTGACTTATAGAAATATATAAAACCCTTGACATTTAACATTATATAATAAACATGAATTGATAATATTATAATTTGGTAAGATATAAAATTAAATTAATTTCGAAGAATATTTTTACAAACGCCCTAACATGGTAATATGTAAAATGAAATAAAATAAATAAATAAATTTTACGGAAGCGATACATCGGAATCGAAAGTTTATATTTGATTTATCGGAGCGAAAATCGGATTCGGAGCCAATAAATAGCGTAGTAAAAATGGGTGTTTAATTCTTTGATTAAAAATATATTTTTAATAAATAAAATTTAACATGTATATCAAATGGAAAGCCTAAAAAAGGTTATATTGAGCCAACCTTAAACGATAGACATATGCTGTTGTGGACTTTTATTTAGAAATTTTAAAGGGGAAAAATTCTGTCATACATGATTTTATCGAACCCACGACTCCGGGGCGGAAGGCAGTGTCACTGCCCATTGCGCCAACGGGCCAGTCGAAAAAAAAAAAAGGTTTATTTAAGAGAAAATAATTTAGATCTAAGCTAGCCTTAGTTGTCTTTAGAACATTATTATTAGAAAGCGTTTGTTACTATTTCAGTATGCTGGATGACCTGAATACAGAATTAGAAAATGCCGATTCAAAGTTAGATTCGACGCTAAAAAAAGTCGCTCGAGTTCTTCACATGAATAACGGTAAGCCATATATACCTTTAATATGCCATATAGCCATATGTAGTTATTACATTTCAATTCTATTTAATTTAAAAAAAAATACATATATTTACTAGCTGTACCCCACGACTTCGTCCGCGTGTACCACTCTTATCATTTGAGGATTAATATTATGTTTATAAAAAGATCTTCACAAAACAATGCATAATTTTAGATCAAATTTGATAAGCGTAACAAAGGTTTTACTGAGCCAACCTTAAAAGATAGACATATGCTGTCGCGGACTTTTATTTAGAAATTTAAAGGGGGACAATTTTGTCATACGTAACTTTTGCGAAACTTTAACTATTTACTCTCAAATGGGAAAAAGAACCCCCGAATTTGAAACATTCTTCATTGGTGCTCCGCTCCTAATGGTCTTAGCCTGATGACATATAGCCTGTATGTAGCCTTCCTCGATAAATAACCCATGTAACTCTGAAAGAATTTTTCAAATCGGATCTGTACTTCCTGAGATTAGTGCGATCAAACAAACAAACTCTTCAGCTTTATTGATTAGTATAGACGTGTATAGTGAAATGACCCATCTTTTCAGATCGGCGACAATGGACGGCGATCGGCATACTTGTTGGTCTCCTAATTATTATTTTAATCCTTTTCCTTATCATCTAAGCATTTATGTGCGACTAGTTTATTATTTATTTTTTTTTGTTTAGCGCATAGTCATAAATATATTTGTTGACTATTCTCAAGTAAAATGTAACAAATAGTCCATGTAATCATATCCCGATTATAATCTCTAGGCCAAGTAACTCAAAGGTCGTTTGTTTATTCTGATTCTATATTCGACGCATTCAGTAACTTAATGAGCATTAGTAAGGTAGGGAAAGGTTCGTGCATTGTATTCTATTTATACAAATACCAACCAATAGTAACGCAAACATCATCTAATCTTGAGCTGTAAAGGTACCTCGCCTCCGTCTCCGCTAGCGCGAAACTTCCGTAAGAAATTTTATCTTTTTTTACGGAGTTATAACGGAGGTGTATTATACGAGAGGAGCGACTCCAGGCGATACGTCCACTCGGTTGAGAGTTGCGTGTGGAATGGTGAAGTTAATGCTTTGCATTGCTTGGACGGCGAGGTGCATTCAACAGGGAGCGTGTGTGTGTGTGTGGGCCATATTTTATTTTAGTGTGTATCGGCATTACTTTGCAGTACTTAAATAGTTTTTGGTATTCGTTTTTGTATAAATTTCAGCGTTGATCACAAATATATCCATTCAGAATTATAAAGAAGTATAAATATCTAAGTACATCACTAACTACTGAACAACTAAAAGAAAAAATGTCGTCCAAAACACTGCAAAAATACGTTATGAAAATTAAATAAAAAGTATTGTGCCAATAAAGGTTGGTGGTATTGCCAAAACAGCAGCAATAACGTATTAAAATCACGTGCAAACCGCGAACGTGTACCTATAACAGACAATCAGGGAATTGTGTTCGGAATAGCAAATTATTAAAACAACTTCATGAAGAGCTAGTTCCAACGGAGCTTTATTAAATGGATCACAATAATTGCAAATGCAGCAAAGTCGAACCAATCACGTACAAAGCATAAACGTATTTCTATTTAAGTATTTCATTGGAATACAATTGGAGATTTGCATTTGGAGTAATAAGAAAAACATAACATTAATGACCCCCGGATTCCAAGATGACTACGGGTATGTACACAATAAATGTATTACACCTTTAAGTTCCCTTATTAAATTGAGATGATTACGAGTTTTTAAGTACTTAAAAATATATACTAGTAGCGGTCCCGGCAGACGTTGTCCTGCCTGAACGTTGAGTTACTTAATATTCACTACGTTCCTGTTTCCTTTCCCTTTCCCGTTATATAATGGTTCACTATCTTGGCTTAAACATGAAAGGTATACGTTGTCGCGGGCTTTTTTGTAAAACTATTTAAGATAAATATGTCCTTCATACTCTATATACCTACGTGTAACTCTTACGGTTTTGCACCGCACGCTAGAAGACCTCGCAGATGGCATAATTTTCTCTTACTTTCTTGACATTTATTGTTATAATTTGGACAATTCTCAAAATATCTTTATAATTTATAGCCTATGTATTATTCTGACGTATAAAGTATACTATTGTAAAGTTTTATTAAAATCCATTCAGTAGTTTTTCCATGAAAAAGTGTCAAACATACATCCAAACATCCATACATCAGTGTGTACAAACCTTCGCTTTTATAATATTAGTAGTAAGTAGGATAGTAGGAAGTAGCATTGTGCATATAAGTTTGAAGAAAAAAAAATCCTGAAGAAGGAAACAGAGTTTAAGCTTCTAATAATATAAACACTAATCCAATACATGTTGAAGCCCAAGATGAACGGAACTTTGTTACATCGATCGCGTCGATTGCCAATAAAACAGAATTGAAATCACGTACGTATTCCGAACATGTACTTCTACCATAGCAGACAATTGCTTTTAGAACAACGTAAATCAAAAAAGGTTCCAATACCGAAAAAAAAACGCTGCCGATATAGCAGTATAGATTGTTTTTATATTGACAAAGTCATCATCTAGATTCTAGAACATGTTTCTTTTAACCGCACATAACAATACAATTGCGCACTCAATATTATTAAACAAATAGCATGTTTATGGAAAAAGGATGTTGATGAAAATCTATGATTCTTGATAGTTTTGTCTTGACAGTTGGGTCCTCTTCCACTTAGCGTTATCCTAGTCTAGTACCAGGGTTTGCTTAAATTGAATAGCATGTGGCAGTGGGGTGATTTGAGACGTTCAGTCGACTGTCACCTGATATCAGCGCCTTTTGTAATGCTTGGCGTAAGAAATACAATGGAATGAATCATATTTTTTCCCAAAACCATCGGCCATTGTAGTATACCAATTATTTTCTCATGCTTTATGACCAAGCCTATCTATAAAGATAATTTTAAATAAACCTTCCCATTTTTTACGAAAACAACAATAGAACGCACGTATTTTAAACTTAACCATAATTCTATTTAGAAGATTTTTTAAATCATTGTATTGTTATTATGTACCAATAAATTAAATTAACCAGTTACTGAAATGAAGCAATTAATTAATTGCGATATTTTTATTTCAATGTAAAGTTTACCCTTATTTCTTAAATAAAAATATTATTTTTTATTGACTACACAAAAAAAAATTGTTTAACTGTCTTTAATTTGGTAAAACTTTAAAAATGATTTAAGCTTAACTTTAAAACATGCTGCCATCTATCGGTGAGTAGAGTAAGCACTTACATGCACGGAGGGCATCGAGAGATGGCGGCAGTGTCGCTGCACTACCTCCTTGCATTGCCGCTAGAGCGGCGTACGATTCCGCATCACAAGGAAGGATATCACTGTATTTTCTTTTCCGATGAATTATCGCTTTCCACATCTTGAATTTTATTTTCTTCGGCCTTTGTAAACTCATTTATTTACATTCTTTTACACAACTTCCGTTTTATTACACACAATAAAATTTGTGACGTTTATTTTTTAAACTTTGATATTCTTTTTTAAACTTTAGTAACTAATTTACCTTGTTGTAGATAATACTGACCTAATGTAAGTGAAATATTCAGTTACGTTTGAGTGCGTCGTCAGTTACTTGAATCGTTCCTGACAATTGACGAATAATTCACTGGGCACCCAGTGCAACAAGACGTAACGACTTTCAATGGCCACGGGGGCAGTGCCCTTAGTATATATTTCCTTACGCAAAGAAAACTCTTAAACTTTTTTACAGGATTATTCTTTCTACCCAAAGAAAAATAAAACATCAGAAATTGAATTTATTTTAAGGATTTTTAATATTAAGTACATTAATATTAAAAATGAAGCATACAATTAAAGACGGGTATTAATTTAATTTCAGTAACGAAGTGTGTTTGTATGATTTTGTAGTAAACAAATTGTAGAGCTCTCAAGTCTTTAAGCATCTTTATAAACAAAATCAAAGCTTTTTCTGATTGAACTTTATCTTAGACGGTATGTACTTAATTATTTGACTCCGAATAAGGTTAATAATAATAATCATTTGTATCTGGAGCCCTAACCACCGGTTGCTTGGGTCCTTGCCCCGTTGCCGGCGGAGATCTATTTTTTTATATATTTTTAAATGTTTTTATTTTTTTAATTATATTTAAAAATGTATGTAAGGCTAAGATATTTAAATAAATGATAGTCATCATTTGTATGAAATGTCAACTTTTAAGAGTCACAAATTATAATTAATTAGATTCTGAACTTTAATTCAAATTTTTCCTACATTTCCCGATAAGGAAATAATGAACTATAGTAAGAATTGCATATAAAAAGTATAAAATCTCTGTTATGAAATTTAGATGCTACTTCGCTCTTTGTACCCGACGAAACATTTGTTTCATCCACAGCTAGTATTACATAATGGGCGATGACTCAGAATGAGGTCCATATAGCGGTATGGAGCCGTCATTCTGTGGCCGTTGATTTTATGGTGACGCGATGTGACATCGGTCCCCCATACGGAGACCTCCGCGGTTGTCGCTCAAGCATTTATATGGGCGAATTTATGTTCAAATACTTTACAACCAAATTGTTGCGATAAATCAAGTTAAATTAACGTCGTTTGTAAATGAGCAAACATAATGTACGGCCTCTTCGGACGACAGGCGAGTATATAAATATAATCATAAAATATTTTTTACTGTACCATAGGTAATAAATTATATATTAATAGAGCAATAAAAACTTATATACAAATTTATTATTTACAAAATAAAATATAACCGGAACTTTGACAAAAGTGCAATGATGGCGCATGCTATTTCCGTATGGTTTTAAAGATATTTACAAAATGTATGTATATTTTCTGTGCATTTGTTAATATAAATGAAAATAAGTGTTTGCGTGTGTGTGTATTATTTTAATAATGTGAAGTGTAATTTACTTATATTAACTACTATCTATAACTCGTGACTTCGCCCGCGTGAATTCAGTAAGTTTGTTAAATATTGAGGGCTTTTGTTTTTTTTTGGGCGGTACCCTTTAAGAGAATTATTTATATAAAAGTAAAGAGTCTATGTTATTCCTTGTTAAATCAGCTATCTACTGGTCAAAGTCCGTTCCGAATCGGTCCACCCGTTTCGGAGATTATCCGGAACAAACAGACCGACAGACAGGTAGATACACAAGCAGACAATTTTTTTTTGCTATAGTTATCGTATCGTATATCGATCATGTGCAATTAGTAAAAAATAATAATTTAGTCGTTACAAACATGACCTTAAATTTTATTTACATGTATATTATGGAAATGAAATTAATTTATTTGCTGACTATGTTATTAGGTTTTTAACAAATTAATTAACTGTTATAGTATTCTACAATATGCAAACATTAGATAACTCATTAAGAAACTCACATGCCAACTGAGTCAATGAGCTTACTAATCATAATATCAAAAATGTCTAATATAAATTTCGAATGTCAAATTATACAGAATTACAAAATAAAAAAAATGTTATCAATACAGATTACATAATATACTTAAAAATGACTATATTAGAAGTTTATTAAGCCACGCAGACTTGAGTAACAGCGTGTAACATCGGAAAATCTTCGTCAGGTTTTTGCAACTATGATATCGATTTTGTGATTGTTCCTTATCCAGCATTACGCTCACACACGGTGTGGAGAATTAGCATCTAATGGCAGTCTCGATGGACGGTTGTATATCAATACAAGGTCGACAATTAATTTATTTAGGCGCCGTCTGAACCGCGGATGCGATGTGTAAATCAAAAGAACATACTGCCGCCAGCCTCGAACACATACTGTACGTCTTAGCGAATACACGAGCTGAATAGAAAACTACGTAAATTTATGCCGTACACATTAACACTTCGAGTTGGCAAAGGTTATGAGGCGTTAAATTTGCGCACACAATTAGAAGATTAGTCAATCCTTGACATCGTACTTATATTAATACGCAATTTTTTCGTCCTGTTGGAAGTCTCACAAACGGAACGAAACGCGACAACAATACCATCACTTGACGTGACAGCATTGCCGCCACTTCACGCCGTTCTTATGTAAGAAAGAGGTACTGGTACCCGGATGCGCCGGCCCAATTCGGCTACAAGCATGGTGCTACCTCTAATTAGAAAGACAGGAATATGGAAAAGGGATGAAGTAAAAGGATATAAAGGTAGATGGGGAGGGGAGTTAGGAGGAATTAGGAGGAGTTTTGTGTATGAAACAAAGAGTACTTAAATAATATTTCTTACGTGCATATGTATAACAACCAGGAGGTTGTAGTTTATGCAGTGGCCGGTATTTGAGTCCATCGATAGGTTAAGCAGTTTTTTACTGCGACGGGGTGATAGATAGGTGAAGTATTCTAGCACTGTATCAAATATCCTACCTCCGACCGGTACGTAAAACAGTGGGTCTCGATGTCATGAAGCGATATTGGAAAGATTATGGGTGCTTCAGGGGTGAAAAATAAGTTTGCCTTTATCCGAAAGCTACGATAAAATTAAGTAAATTGGATGATAACGGCGTTGGTCAAAAAAAGACGAAGAATTTAGTACAATTTTCTTTTTCCCTGTATGCAGTAATCAATAAAAAATAATTTTTCTATTTCAAACAGCGTTAAATATCTATTTTTGTATTGTTGCTTTATAAGACAACATAAACAGCTTAACCACGATTTTAACCTTATACTCTTATACTAATATATAAAGCTGAAGAGTTTGCTTGTTTGAATGCGCTAATCTCTGGAACTACTGATCCGATTTAAAAAATATTTCAGTATTAGATAGCCCTTTTATCGAGGAAGGCTATAGGCTATATATCATCACGCTAAAATTTTTCACCTAACTTTACGCGGGTGAAGTCGCGGGTAGCAACTAATACTAATATATGAAGCTGAAGAGTATTAGTTTGCATGAACCCACTAATTTCAAGAACCACTGGTCCGATTTCAGAAATCCTTTTAGCGTTTGATGGCCCATTTATCGACGAAAACTATAGGCTATATACCATCGCGCTAAACTTTTTCACTTAATTTTACGCAGACAAAATCGCGGACGCAGCTACTGTTGAATATAAATGCGTTGACATAGTTTTTCAAACGGAATGGTTATCTCGTAAAGTAATTTAGAAGCTGTAATAAACAGTTATGGCTATTAGAAAACTTTTGACGTTTCGTTAAAAGTTACGGAAACGCTAGCGGGCGGCGAGTTGAGAATTGTTTACGAGATTTTATACCTGTCCTACAGATGAAGTTGTTTCTTTAAATTAAATGAAAATGTTTTCTCCATCAAAAGGAGAAACCGGTTAACGTTTAATGGAAAATTCCTTGGCTGAAGCGACTTTGCGCTTTTCGTCCAATTGATTCCTTACTCCTTCCTTCAGCCCGATGACGTCCACTGCTGGACGTAGGCCTCCTCCATTGACTTCCACAGAGCTCTAATTTTGTGATAAGGATATCCAACGGCTTCCCGCGACCTGAAATATATCGTCAGTCCACCGTGTAGGAGGCCTTCCAGGTCGTCGTCCACCAGTACGAGGACGCCATTCTAAAACCTTTGTTCCCCATCGGCTATTGTCTTTAGTTGCGAGCGATATGCGAGTTAAAAGGAATTACGTTTAACTGACTAAATACGTTTTAGTTATAAAGTGAGATAAAGATACAGAGAGCATCGTTTCAATATCCTCTATTAACTTATCTAAGAATTATTTCGAAATCTCCATTCAACATGGAGATAGAGTTATTTTTGTAGTTTTAACTAATATAGGTTTTTGTTAAAAAGACAAACAAATATTAAAATATTATTAAATTACATACGACTGTCATTCTTCACGTTAACTATAATTAAAATAAGTAATTCGTTTTAAGCGAATTATAAGCGGAATAAGTCGGAAACGACAAAACGTTTATTGTCATTTCCCAAAAATCAGTTTTTTTAAGTTAGGTCAGTTTACGATTAACCATGCGAGTAGGCACTTACTTCTGTGTGTTGTGTGGATGCGCATTCCCTGCCGGGTAGAGGCGCACAATGTCGACAAGAAGAGGTTCCATGGTTATCTGTAACAACACCAAAGCTATCTTCAGCTACTTATATCGATACCTCCAAAGTAAGTGTCTGTAACCTGAAATTGCCAACTTTACAGTAGAGCAAACAAACAGCTAAATTGTAATATAGGCTATACTTTTTTATATATTATTGTATACAATAATGTAATCGTCATTATTGAATATGTAATTGTATACAAAAATGTGTCATATGATGTCGATTTTATATCATATTACATGATTGTAATTCTCTACTGTGAGTTTGGAAATTTTGGAATACAACTTACGTGGGAGGTACCGATATATCTTTTGTACTTCAGTAACTTTTTACCACGACTGCAATGGTCTTTGATGAATTTTAATTAGTGACTGTATCTTTGAATACTTAAGACTAGCCCATTGGCGCAGTGGGCAACGATCCTGCTTTCCGCTCCGAGGGTCGTGGGTTCGATTCCCGCATCGAACCTGGGTGTGTTTATATATTTCAAAAACAATATTGGTGTATAACAAGCGTCTGTTGCCTCTAACACAGGCATTAAATTGTCTACCTTAACCAGATTTGAGGAGGGTATCGGTCCCACGACCCCCGGAGCGGAAGGCAGGGTCACTGCCTACTGCGCCACGGGCTAGTCGAATCTTGAATTCGGTTTGTTTTGTTAGTAGTTCTACTAAATTTAAATTATCAAATTTTTGTACCTATGTATACATTTTTATCCTTCCCGGTAAATTAAAACTGCTGCCAAACATAATTAAAAACACGTCACGCTACGAAAATATCGGCTGAAGGAAAATAAATACAACTTTATCACTTATTACCTACTTAGCAATAGCTACTTTATGATCGTTATTTCGTATTGTTAATTAAAATTAAATGTTGCTAACTTGGCTTTAGCTGAAAATCAGCATTGTACTTGTGCTGTAAGTGTGACACGAAAATAATAACAATTAAAATGTTTATTACTATATCTTATAATATTTCCAGTATTCAATTGAAAAAATATAGATTTTTAATTTAATATCATGATATTTATATATAAAATATTTATCATATAATGTGTACTATAGTACTTTACCTTCACAATTAATCAAATGTTTTCACTTCAGCAGCTCAAACAAGTAAGATTTGGATCGTGGGGGTTCCGAGGATGACGTCAGATGGCAATCGGTCATCTTAACTCGCTTCACAGCCACATCCTCTGCAATCTAAACGGACCCTGGTGCTAGACCGGGATAACGCTAGGAAGAAGAACATAAGGAACCCTTCTTAAAGCGTGTCTTGACACGCTCTTGGCCACTTTATTGCTTGAAGTTCTCTAGGTTGTATCAATTCGGACACTAGAAGGGATAGAAGGTTCTACGGGTTTGTTTCACGATATAATTCGGGTATATTCATCAGCTATGTCGTCTTGAGATCGCGAACCTAATAATAAACACAAACTTGTGAACACAAATAACAATTTCAACGGACAAACGGAAATTTGCATGAGACCCGAGCTATTGGTTTAAATTTTGAACTATGATCCATTATTCAACTGGGATAATTTGTACTTTGGTGGTTTATTTCTATTTTTAAACGACTTCAAAAATAAGAGGGCTCTCGTTTCGATAGCGTTTTCTTTTTAACGGACTTCAAAAAAAAGGGGGAGGTTAGCCATCTGCATCAATTTAGCGGAGAACCTATTTGGCATGGTACCGACTTCAGCACATCAGTAAGTGTCTAGTAAATCGTATGTAAGTACTCTTTATTTTTTCCTTTTTAGTTCCTCGCCTTTTTGTTTTTGAAGGCGGTTTTCTTTTTATTTAAAAATAATTTATTTTAATTTGTTTTGTATGTATATTACGCGATTACTCCGCCATTTCTGAACTGATTTTGACTATCCTTCCTTTGTTAGCTAGACTACTTCAGAGATGGTATAATTAAAATCGGCTCAGTGGTTTTTGAGAAATCAATAAAATTCTAACTGGAAACTGACGACAGCCTTAACAAAGGCTTTTAAAAAATTTCACTGGAGAGGTAACGTAAAAATTGACTGTAATATTTTTTATTAAATGTTAAAATAAATTTGGCAGCGCCACATATTTTGCGTAACGTATAGAGTCAGTGAAGCTACGTTTTGTAGAGTAAGGTCGTGTAGAGTTAGAGGCGTGGCTGTAAAAGAGGTCTTATAACTCTTTGACAGTGCAAGCCATTTGGTCTCGTCGTGTCACGGTCACACTATCCTATATTCGTAAATAATTTTGTACCAAATAATATGATAATTTATGTAACGTTAAATTTACGGTCTCATATACAGCAATTAATCACAAAACGGAATCAGTGATAAATCCTCGTAATTATAGCCAGTTTGTAGTTGAGGTTAAATTTGTGTGACAACGCTCTATTTGTTTAGTAAATTTATAATTTCTAACAATTCTGACGTTATAAACTCTTTGACTTTTATTTTGTATATGAAATATTTTAAATTTGTGGAGTTTGCGCCGATTGGTAGGTTAAGTTGGTTGAGTCGATTGCTAGGTTAAGCAGTTCTTACCGCGACAGGTGACTCATTCTTCTGGTTTTCAAATATTTGTGTAGCGGCCGCTACATAGCAAGATGGCAATGATGTCGAGTGGAAAAGGTTACACCAAAGCAAACTAGATGGCGCTGCACGGATGACGACGACCGCAGTACAAAAACTAACTCACGCAAGCGAAGTTTCTACTTGCGATCACTATATATAGACCTTCGAGAGCTTTTTAAGGTGTTTATTAAAGCTCTTCGCTTTAAGACCATTGACTGAGACAACGATCGGGACAATGTCTACTGATTCAACACTCCACATGGCAGTAATCTCATGAGCAAGGTCTAAATATTTAGTTAGTAGTCACTTATGTGAGTACCAGCTGCTTGTTATATATAAAAAAATATATATATTTTTCAGCTCTAATGAGATTATTGTCATGTGGAACAGTTATATCAACAATCATTGCCCGGCGCGCTGATCGATTATTATTATTATTATAAAATATGCATTATATATTAAATTATTAAAATAAAACCTCACGCACACTAATGCTAAATGATTTACGTGATTTACACACACATGTACACGATGATGTAAAGGCATAATCGTGACAAACGTGTGTTATACTAATTGTCAAATAGAACAATAATTATATTTCGTTGTACTACTGAGCATGTTACACGCAAAGATGTTTGTGGCCGATTTTCGACCACAACTCGATCTCTAGTATCTTTAATTACGTCGTTTTAGGTATCAAAGCGTGAATGCGATTCGTCGTTAATGCAACTAAAGGAGGAATTTAGAACGTACGAGTTGTTGCGTCGAGAGCACGACGCGCAGATAGTCCAAATAGCCACGGAGGCCGGTCTAAGGATTGCCCCCGACCAGTGGAGCGCCTTGTTGTACGGAGACACCGGCCACAAGAGTCACATGCAGAGTATAATAGACAAACTACAAACGCCGCAATCGTTCGCGCAGTCCGTACAAGAGTTGTTCATAGCGTTGCAGAGGACGGGCGACCCGGCCCAGCTGGTTGTCATGCGTATGGACCTAGACAGGCTTGCGAATATCGATGCTAGTCCAGGTAATTTAAATAATAACATCCCAATAAACTTACAACATTAATAAGGAAGTAATCCGTGCTTTAATTTAACGTCATCATCAATTTCATGTTTAATTGTTATTTGGTATAAATAAAGTATATGTGAAGTTTTGAAACTCTCCAAAATAATAATATAGCTGATCTGAAGATCATTTTAGTAAAAATTTAATTGACGAATAAAGAAATATGATTATTTCTTAAATAACTAATAGTATAAATGAATTTCCCGACTAGAAACGAAAAGACTTCGCTAAATCTAACTTGTTTATTATAGATAAATGCGAAGGGTCACCTTCCTCGAAATCTCGAAAATAACGAGACGCACAGAGATGAAATTTGACAAGGAAGTAGTTTATAGCTTTAAGGCATCCGATAAGAACCGATTTTTCGATAGGACCATGTTAAAGATATCTGAAGTGCTGTCGCAAGTTTACAAGGACGTGGTTGCGGGAAACAGCTAGTTTAAACCCTCCTACTATGCTTAAATTAGAAGCTTGTCTTAACAATTGATGCAAAAATACCCCAACGATAACGGGGTTCGAACTGGCTACCTTTTGGAGTCCATCCCTAGTACCGTTGATCTATTGAGGCTCTAGGTTTTTATTAGCTTTTTCAGTAGAAAAGTGATTATGAATAGTATATTTGGCTGGCCCGTTGGCGCAGTGGGCAGTGACCCTGCCTTCTGCTCCGGGGGCCGTGGGTTCGATTCCCACCTCGAAAAATTACACATTAAAATAATCAATATCGTGAATAAATAAAATAAAAATCCAACAAGAACATGAAACAATGGTATTCTAAATGGTTTCCTTAATAACATTACTTTGGATTACCTAAAAAGGCACTAATATTTAGGCACATTTCAAACAAATATTTAATTTAGGAGACCATTCAGTCAAAAGTAAAATTTGTTATAACAGTGAAAATTTACTAATGAAATTTGCTAAAATTTGAATTAAACATAGCACTTACTTATTGAAAACAGGTAGAACATATCCAAAAGTGCATAGAACTGTGAGCAGACGAATGCCCCACAGGGCTACATCTATCTTGTTAGCTATAACATGGGCCTGCAAGGCAGGGATGCCTTTTGGTGGGCCTGTATCACCTGCCTGGGGGTTTGTTTCTGCCATTTTCTAAAAACATATAATCTTTTTCAATAAAGTTACATTTTAATAGAGGACTGCTATACATATTCTTATAATATACTTCCTTCTGTTTATTGTAAAATTTTTCCATATCAACAACAGTATTTATGCTTGTCAAACTGTTCTATTTTGACCTTCACTGAGAAATCACCTTTGTTTTGTCTTCAATTAATGTGACATTGGCATTAAAAATTATACCCCTTCAGCTTAGATAACAGCCATAAACCAAGAATTTAATAAATAATTTTATATATTAAACAACTATATAAAATCATTAACTAGTAATAAAAGATGTGCGAGTTGGAAATGGTTTACTGTTATTATTTTTAAAGTGCCATGTAATGTTTTACTTTTCATATCATGCTAGTGTGTCAGGGAAAGCCCAGCTTTCACTTTCTTTTTATACAAACTAGCACAATAACAGCTCAATAGTTTTTATTATTTCAACAATTTTCAAACTTTTGCAAACCAAAGTCTATATAACATTCAAGTTTTTTGTAAAGAAAATTGATTCAGTAATTCTCAGAAATATTATTAATATAAACTGTGAATGATAAAGCATAAATTTAGGACAATTTTTTAAATTATTACAAATGATTATATGATACCACCAGGACAGCACATCTTTATTTTGTAAATTTTAATATGTACTTTTTGTATCGTACACTAATAACATTATTTGACAAAACACTATATCAATAACAAGATAAGTCTGTCAAAGATAATACAGATTTCATCATTTTTAAAATAAGCAGTACATAGATAAATACATAAAACATTTTAGCTTTTCAAAGATGTTTCAACTTCACATTTTAAATGTAGGTCTCAAACAAAAATAGACAATTTAGAATGTTCAAAGCAGATTCCCATTTCGTATCTTCAATGTTCCTTATTCAAAATGATCTATTTCAACAGCAAATTAACATTATTTCAAGATTGCAAAATTAAAAACCATATAAAAATAAATATTTTAGTATAACTTAAAATAACACACTAATACCCATTGATCACACTAAACAATGGTCACCAAAAAACTTTAATTTATATAAGGCTAGGTATAGTAAGATAGTACCCACAAATAATTATTTCGCAACATTCGATAGTTATCTTTAAAAAAAAAATAGGTCGATCTTGAAAACAAATTCTTTGAATAAAAGTATCATCTTCAAGATGAATAAAGTAGTCACATTCTGACATTGGAAATAAAAAGTAAGATTTATACTTTGATCATGACGTAAAAAACATGTTTGGAAGGATAATTATGCAGAAAAATATTGATGGTGTTATAATTGTGTTCTTTAATATTTAAAAAGAAAAAAGTAAATAGGAAACGTTACTTTAAAAACTTACTATTAATTAATATAGCGTCAGAAAATAGAAGTCTGTTGTTTTATTACTTTCTATCAGATAATTTTACGCCAGCGTCACGATAAAATTCTTGAACATGATTTGCTTTACGACAAATTGACAATGACGATAAATGAAACTCATAGAGATATGCGATATTCTAGAAGTGAAATATACACGTAGGTAGTTATTTTAGTCTATGCTCTACAGTGACCCGTATCATTTTATATTATCTACACATAGGACTGGCAGGCTATTTCATACAAAATATATGGAGATTAGAAGATAAGGAGAACCATCTCAATGTATTAAAGTGTCCGTCGAAATCCGCAAATAAGGGAGCGCCACATTTGAATGAGGAAGAATAGTATAGGTAATTATTGGTCAATTGCTACATTTATAACTTACCGCGCCGTACTGGAAGGCTATTGGTTAATTCATTCTACACCAGCACCGATGTTCGTGAATCTTCGAACGATAATTTGCTGTTTACAAATGGCCACTTTTTCAACTAGTTCCTCATAGAAGATGGTCCTCCTTATTTGTAACTCCATAATTTAAATAAAAAGCAAATATGACATAGAGATGGGACATACTTGCAAAATTTAATACCAGGGCTTCCAGGTATAGTATATCAAATACCAGGGTCGAAAACCAGGATTAAAAACACTCGAAAGTAAACTTTAATTTGAGATATTCGATACTATCTGTATTCCTTTTCTATATTATATTTTCCTATTCTATATTTTTAGAATGTATTTATTTCCAATATTTATCTATTTCGTTTCAATTAAATCTTTTTCCATTATTTTCCCAATTTTTAAATGACTGGTTTAGAAATATTTACCGGATAAAGTACACGACACTTTCAAAGTATTTTCAGCCGAACTCCGAAGCCAAGCTCTGGTATTAACACCTGGTCGTGTAAATACGTCCCATCTCTAATATGATTTTTTTTCTTTTCGCCCATAGCGCAGGCCATTTGACCATACCGCGTCTCTATTATGACAATTAAAGTTTTCTGTAAGTTTTATAATGTCGGAGCCAGACGTAACTCAAAGTGTTTGTACATTTTTGTCCTTTAAGAAGAAGACTACAAAGTTCTACAAAACTTTGCACAGCTACGCAATTCCCCGACCACACTACAGGATCATTGAAATGATCATTCAAATGAAGCTATGACTGGCTCCGGCATAAGAAAAATAAGAACAAGTTATTATGACTATGTGATTGTATAGGTATAATACAAACTTTATGTAAAAATCATATTTTCTGACAGAAATGTTTTGTTCAAGAATAAAAATCGCAGTTGGAAGATATTGCAATATTCCTCAATGTTACAAAAAGTACAGTGTAATCGCTTCTTTATTAGAAAAAGCGAATATTGGCGATACAACTGAAATTAAGGTTATATTAAGCCTTTCTGGGTTTTAGACAATTAATCATATATGAAATGATATAAATGTATTGCTTTTGTTTTCTAGGGATGGGTTAAAAGTCTTCGCGTTCAAAAAGAACACATATTTGCAGATGTTAATGACGGATCATGTGCTCAAAAATTACAAATCCTCATTCCAAAGGCACTTAATACCGAGTTTTTAACGTACGGCAGTTCCGTACACATAACTGGCAAGTTATCAAAAAGTCCGAGAGGACAGCTAGAACTTGTTGCAGAGGATGTTAGGGTACTCGGGAAATGCGTTGTGTTAGATGGCTATCCGTTTCAACCTCGTACCACTCATCCCCCCGAGTATGTGAGGCAGTTTTTACATATGCGATCACGTACAAATTTAATCTCGGCAATATTAAGAGTGCGTAATGCACTAACTAAGCACATACACGACTACTTTGCATCTAAAAACTTTCTTCATATTCATACTCCAATATTAACATCTAATGATTGTGAAGGAGCAGGGGAAGTGTTTAAGGTTCAACCTGACAATGATGAGATTGTCAAAGCAATGATGCAAGAAGGAAGAAATCGGGACAGTGTTTATTTTGGTACAAAGACATTTTTGACTGTGTCAGGGCAGCTGCATTTAGAAGCAATATGTAGGGGAATGGGAAATGTTTATACTCTAGGGCCAACTTTTAGAGCGGAGAACTCACGTTCACGTTTGCATTTGTCCGAATTTTACATGTTGGAAGCTGAAATCGCTTTCTGTGATAGTATAGAAAAGTTACAATCCATAATTGAAGATTTGTTAAAATATTTATTTATTAAAAGTAGGGATACAAATGAGGCTGACTTATTTTTAATAGATAAGAATAATAAGGAACACAGTTGGCTCAATAAGAAGTTTATCACATTGACATATAATGAGGCTAAAAATATTCTAGCTAAAAAGGGTTTGAACATAACTGAAGAAGGCATTAATAAAGAACAGGAATTAGCCTTAGTAGATTATTGTCAAGTGCCAACTTTCATAGTGCATTGGCCAAAAGAACTGAAATCATTTTACATGAAGGAATCTCCCTTGGATATGACAAAGGTTTGATTACAACATATGCTTATGTGATAGATGTCTTATTTAGTTATATTCTTATACAGGTGTAAAAGACATCATATCGCAAAGTTTATGATAAGGCTACCTTTAATTTCCTAAATAAAATCACAAAAATAATTCATCTAGGAAATGAGAGGTTACAGATATTGCCATCCTCATTCCATTCTTGTGCTTGCAATGTATTGTGAACATTGGATAGCAATCGTCAACAAAATGTTGATATGCAAAACAAGTCAACAACCTGCACCACACTACCCCTGTTATGGTTATCAAAGTACTTTTAAGTTTTATTTACAACAGTTTGATTTAAAAATATTGAAGGAATTTGCTTCTGAATTAATCATTCGCTTTGGGACAGATAGAAATAGTGGTATACATTATTCAGTTAAAAAGATGGTAAAAATTAGTACATTTCAAGAAAAAGAAGACAAAAAAATTCACCACTGGGAAGTCTAGAATCTTGTTCTGAACCCATGGGAAGGGTATACAATATGATGTCTTTTACACCCTGTATATTACTAGCAACCCTGTTAGTTATGCATGTATTGTACATATACACCTTCCTCTTGAATCACTCTGTTTATTTGTGAAAACTATATTAAAATCTGTTACATAGTTTTAAAGTTACTCAATAATTGGGTCATACTAATGTTAGAGATATTTTGCTGAAAATGCTATTGAATTGCTACACATACACATATATTCAGGATCTCTTCATAGATAAACTAGCAACTGGGAAATTTGCACCAAACCTAGTTTTTTTTAGAGATTCGACTTGGCATAGATAGGCATTGAAGTAAGGTAATATTGCAAAGACAGGATGCCTACTAAATTCTTGTACTTAGCAGTATCCCAGTCTAGTACCAGTATCTGCTTAATTTGCAGAGGATGTAGCTGTGGGTGGGTGTGTGTAAAGAAGAACCACTGCCATCAACAATCCCCAACTCCCATAATCTCATTCAGTGACATTAATCGGTTCCCACTATTTTACGTATCTTCTCAAACACAAATGCTAGCCACTGATTAAGTGACAACCTTCTCAAACTTGCTAAGTTGTGTATTATAAAAAATATTAAGATTATTATTTACGTTTTAGGTTGATGCTTTGGATTTATTAGCACCAGTCACAGGTGAAATTGTTGGAGGAAGTCTTAGGGAAGACGACTATGATAAACTCCAGGATAAACTACCCTCTGATCAATTAAGATGGTATTTGGAATTAAGAAAATTTGGCAACATACCCACAGGAGGATTTGGTCTGGGAATAGAGAGAATATTACAGGTCTTATGTAATGTGTCTAATATAAAGGACACACTACCCTTTCCAAGGTGGCCTCATAATTGTGACATGTAAAACAAATATAAGTTATAAATATAAAGTTTGTCACACCATACCTTCAATAGTATAAGTGTTAAGTTTAATAATTACTAGCAACTAAATGTAAAAATTGTTACTGTTTTAATGTAAAATTGTAGGCTATGTATTTATTGTTAACTAGTGGACACAGCAGATGATGTCCTGCCCAAATGTTGGAGTACTACTATTTTCTGTTTATCGAGAAAGGCTATAGGCTATATACCATCACGCTAAGACTAATAGGAGCGGAGCACCAATGAAGAATGTTTCAAAATCGGGGGTTCTCTTCCCCATTTGAGAGCTTTCGCTGCGTGCGCTGCGTAAATGTTTAATGTTTTGCAAAAGTCATGTATGACGGAATTGTTCTCCTTTAAAAGTTCTCAATAAAAGTCTCTGACAGCTTTCTATCTTTTGAGGTTGGTTCAATAACCTTTTTTATGCTAATCAAATATGTTCTTAAATAATGCATTATTTGTGAAGGTCTTTTTTAGATTCATAATATTATTCCTCAACCAAAAAACTATTTTAAACCTCAAAGTGATGAGAGTGGCACACGCGGACAAAGTCGTGGGGAACAGCTAGTCACATTATAAGTTGGTCAAGTCTTTTAACACTGCATTATTCGAATTATTCAATTAAATTTGAGCTGTTAATCTGAATGTGTTATTTGCAAGTATGGATAGACATGAGGGCTGTTTACCTACCATAATGTCGTATATTTTTTCTACACTTTACTTACTTAAAAAGTCGATTAAAGGTGTAATTTATTACTACAGATTTTGTCGACCCGGTCGTAAATAGGAACTTCGAATTGACCTTAAATTTGTAGCCTGTAACGCCGAAGGGCTCTCAGAATATTGTTCCGTTTAAGTGGATTACAGCGCTCAAAGTTTTAGGGAGCGTTTAGTTTGGAGCTCAGAGGCTTAAATTCGATTATATATTCATTTACAAGGTCCATTTGGATTATGTCTAAGTATTCTTTCTTATAGAAGGTTTCTCACGTGGGTGTGTTGTGTAGGCAGCAGCTTTAGACGTTTTGTCCTCAAATAATGCGTCCTCGAAGCAAGATCGCCTTGACTGTACCGGACTCCTTGACTGTAGTTTGTCACAATGTCTACATACTAGTACATAGTATATAAACTGCGCTTAGGAACTTCGCTAAGTCTTTAATCCAATAACGTCTAGCACCATCTCGTGTTGAAGTAATGTTTCAAAGGGCCTTGTATGAAATTTTCGATGCTTCCACTTTACTTAGGACGAAAATGTTCGTGCTAGACCACGACCTCAGGAGGCAAGTCTTCATCGTGTCACGCTTTTGATCAATGCTAATGCAAACTGCGTTGACGCTGAGAGGATCCGCTGTGGTTCTGTATGTTACATTAATTGTCAAATTTTATTTTTCTTTGAATAGGACAATAAATGTATGTCGTTGTACGCAAAAAGGTTTTTCTTGTAATCGTAGATAAATATCTCAGTTTCTGTTGACTTTATTACTGAGTTTGTTTCTTTTATTTCTTTTGTTTCTGTTTTTTCTTTTGTTTCTCTTACTATTGAGTGTTACTGACATACATTGAAGAAGAGGAACTAAAATTTGATGATTGACCTATTTTGTTTTCTGTTACAGGTAAGGGAAGAAAATCTCTCCGTCGGAAATACATCAGTAAAGTAAAGGTACCTAATACATAAAAACACATAAGAACTTTGTGATACAATATTACGCTACTGTGAAAACTTACTCATTTGAATTATACCACTCCAATAAATGTATGAATAAATTGAACAAATTCCAAGAAAGTTTATATGGATACGCTTTAAATTAATGATTTTTTAAAACATTGCCATTGAATTTTGATCACGGTCTTGACGTTCCTTTTTCCCCAAAATCATTATTTTCTTTTAATGTCTCATCCGTAATTTTATAATTAATGAGACGATGTAAAAGAAAATCATAGCAGTGGTTTGATGTCGATACTGCTGGATATCTATTTTACATAATATTTTAAATGTTACCATAATCATGGTTAAAAATATCATGAGGTACTTTTTAGAGCTCCGTAGTACTACAAGGAACCCTTATAATTTCGCTCTATCTGCCCGTCCGTCTGTCTGCCCATAAGGTGATCCCCCCCCTAGCATTTCCGAACTATTAGACGTAGAGACTTCAAATCTTCCATGTTGATACAACATGCTAAATACTCATTAGGAAAATTATTTAACAAATACGTTACGATACGGAACTCTTCTATATAATCGTGTCTTGACACGCTTTTGGCCATTTTTAAATGAATAAAATGAACATTAGTTAGTAAATCTAAAATATAAACTTTCTTTATTTAAAATAGCTGGTTCATAAGTACTTATGTATAAATTATATAACTTTTACAAGTACTTGCATAACATTTACATCAATTTTTACGCAACCATCAGAGCCGCAGAAAATTAACCATACCCGGATTAAGGGCGCGTAATTTTATTATTCACACTCCAGGGTTACATCCCTACATTCATGTCACGTCAAGCATCGCCCTCCAGCAGTAATTTTTGACAGTACGAGAGCGTTTCTCTACTGATACCATCCGCTTGTGATGTTGTACACACGACTTTATTACACAATAAAACAACTCTTTCGTTTTATTCCTTTGTAAATCGTGCTCAGAAACTTTTACACGTTACAGAATTGTACATTAACGTTGTATGTTAGATTTTATGTCCTCAGATATCGTGTCGGCACGAAAGGAATACTGTTAGTGCATGCAGCAAAGATATCTCAATATTATACAGGGCTGGCAGAACCAACGCTTTTAGATATTGCAAAATTTTCTTGCGAGTTGAAATTTTTTCAGTTTTGTCATGTTACAAGGGGCAAACGAGCAGGCAGATAAGTGTCTACTGACGCCCATGGAGTTGTTGTCCGATTTCCTTCAAAATAATTTTCCTAATCAGTTCTTAACATTTTCTATCAACATGGAAAATTTCAAGTCTCTACGTCTAATAGTCTAGAAATGCTAGTCCACCTTACGGGCGGACAGACAGACGGACGGACAGACAGAGCGAAAATATAAGAGTTCTTTGTAGTTCTACGTAACGCTAAACACGATGAATCGTTTTGAGAAATGGTAGTGATTGCCTTTGCACTTCGCTTATTTGGTTATGGTGGAGACAATAACCGTCCAATTAAAAGTGTGCAAGTAAAATCTTTAAAGAAGAAAATTTAGAGGTGAAAATGTAAATTCAAATCTGTCGTGTCATTCTACCGTTACGTAAGTTCCCTGATAAATTAGTCAGTTGCTCTTGTCGAGTTGAGATAAGTGGATCAGACAAAGGATTATCTTGTTTCAACGGCCAAGATGAGAAAATCAGAAATGTTCAAGAATGAAAAAGTGGCGCCCAGTCCTGCCAATTGCGCTAACGATCCAGTCAACATAATCGTACAATATTCTTATAAGTAAACTATATAAACAGACTAGCTGAACTCGGCTATGTCCGCTTGGACCACGCTTACCACTTACGGGTCTAAAAATAGTTTCCAACAAATTGCCAACTACCTACCAAATATGCACTTTTTTACCAATCTTTCATTAGAAAAAATTAAAAAAAAAACACAGATTATTCATTTGCTAACTTGAACGATACTACTGCAATATAAAACTATTTGTTACCCGCAACTTCCTCCGCGTATAATCAGGTGAAAAATTTTAGTGTGTGTGATGCGTATAGTGTTCCTCGATAAATGGGCTATCTAGCACTGAAATAATTTTTCAAATCGGACCAGAAGTTCCTGAGATTAGTGCGTCCAAGCAAATAAACAAACAAACAGACTCCTCAACTTTATATATTAGTATAGATATTGATGTTTTTAAAAGTTAGTAAAAATTATGTTATATGATATTTTGGCGATAAAATTTTAGACCTATAAACTAATTTTACGAGCGTGTTCGTGCCCTCATTAGAGAAGAGCCCGCAAAAAACTCAGTCGAGTATTATTTTCACAATGACAAAATACAAATACGATACAAGAGGAATATACTTTTATATCCCGATGTCACAATTCGCAAACAAATCAAACATTCCGAGAACATTTCAAATTAGAATCCAAACTCGATATATATAGATGTAATTTTTTTCCTATTGGCAAACAAGTCAACCTTTCGAGAATATCCAATTCCCGTTTCGTATAAGCAATAAATAAGAGGAAAAGCCTTTCCAGACAGCGGCCGGCGGGACGGGGGGAAAAAGTAAAAAAGGCAGCGGATCGAAGTCTTCGCCCGTCGGATCCAATAATCCAACCGTCTGTCCGCCGCCTAATGTGATCGTAGCCTAATGAAAAACGCTCACGCCAAATCCATAGTGTAGGTGACGTTTTAGTTACATTTAAATGTATGTATGTAGTCGTAGAAAAAAAAGTATTGATAACAGTTTAGCTTGAATAACTGACCCGTATGACTGGCCTGTTGGCGCACTTGGCAGTAACTTCCGCTTTGGGGTTGTGGGTTCGATTTCTACCTCGAGTCTGGGGTCTATATAGATAAGTATATATTTAAATATGTAATGAATATTAGTGAATCCATCGACTGTTACTTATAACACATAATATATTAAGTTTACTGACTTACTTTCTTACTTACCTTAGGAACAGACGACCGTGTGTTGATAGTCCTATATATTTCTTAATTAATTAATTAACTTATAGCTTTCTTATAAAATTATAACATTCAATATAATATCAAAATATATTAAACTAAACACTATCTAAAACTAACTATACAACTTTTTTTAAATAATATAAACTAAATATCATTAAAAAAAGTTAAAATTTAGTCCATATGAGAGAGTACCTAAAATGGTAGCAGCTTTTGGATCACTCGAAGCATTAATCAGCCGTTTAGCTAATTCTCGATATAGAGAATGAGCTCTGGATCCCCAAGACACAGGGTCTCTACGATATGTAATATTACGTATAATACTGACTATCCATCTTTTACAATTAAGAACGTCTTATGTAACTAAAACCTAATCTATACTGATGTATGAAGCTAAAAAGTTTATATCTTTGCTTGAACGTGCTAATCTCAGGAACTACTAGTCCGATTTGAAAAATTCTTTCAGTTTTAGATAGCCCTTTTATTGCGGAAGGTTGTATGCTATATATCACGACCCTAAAATTGAATCTATTTTTAATACCGAATTTTACGCGTACAAAGTCGCGGGCACAGCTAGTATTATGTAACAACTGCTAATATTATAAGCTTTTAACGGTTAATATATTTAGCTGTACAAAAAATTATTAATACCATGTTCCATGATTAACGAGATGGAATATCCATTATGGCTGACATCAAACTTATATCAGGTCTGGTTTTTATCGAATCCACGGGCGGCATTTGAGTAAATTGATAATTTACATAGATTAGAACTGTACCCGTACGAGTGGATACTGGGTACTGGTTTTCACTAGATAAAGCTAAAAAAAACTGTAGTAGAAAAAACAATTGCTTAAGTACTCTGTCTACAAAGTGAAGTATCATGACGATTATTAATATTTCCTTGGGATCTGTGAAATATACGTAACTTCAATTACATATACTTACAGCATGCGCATATATATGAGTATGTATATGCATTGATAATATTAAAAAAAATTACAAATGTCAAGTTAAAGAACGTAATTTATAGATTAAAAAAAAAGAAAGAAAAGAAAAGAATGAAAGTGACAATTGTGTTTCAGTTCCGACTCGTAATTTACTCCTTACTTAGTGCGTAACGAAACGTTACGTGAAACATTTGATTTCACTACCTTAGAAATTTTCATGTTCCATGCTTAAAAATGAAAATCGATATAAATATTATACTCCAAAATAGTTACTAATAATTCCCCTAATTTAATCAATTTAACAAAAGCAGCTAGTTATTCCGTTATTTTTAGGCAGGAAATGTTAAAAAACAGCTAGTTATTTCGTTATTTTTAGACAGAAAATGTTAAAAACAGGTAGTTATTTCGTCATTTTTAGGCAAGAAATGTTAAAAACAGCTAGTTATTCAGCTATTTTTAGACAGGAATATTTAATTACTTTGAATTAGTTTCTGCACTATTGTCACGTAATTATTCATATAAATTTTATTGATTCTTAAACTTTTAACATAAACTTAATACGTATTTAAGATAGCCAAATTGAAAATGTATTGTTTATTTAAGGAGTATAAACCACTCTAGCGACTTTTCTTATTTTCAAATTAAAAAAGGGTAACGAGCATCTTCAATGTCATATATAATAACATATAGGATTAAAATATTATTTTTGTCACCGCGTTTAAGTCAATGAACCATAATTGCATATGTTTCTATCATTGGCGCATGACGCGCTGGCGAATATACGACCTCGCTTGTATGTTCTGTAGTGTGATATATGACATGTATACATATAAATGAAATGAAATCTGTTTTTATTCCAAACTAGCAGACCCGGCAGACTATGTTCTGCCTCTTATTATTTACTTCTATTATCCTATATCATACCCGTTCCCGTATAAGTTCAAATTGACTCTACATTTTAGATATAAAACGTTTGTATGGGAAAAAGAAAAGGGCTGTTGCTATTTATACCTCAAACAACTGCAAACTCTCCACAATCGGCCTATTTCGCCAAGGGGAAGGAGGCGGGTTAAATCCTTTGATTTCTTCAGATTTTTGGTGACAGACATATGCAAGGTCCTTCTTGATCAACTTCACCGCCCATTCATATAGCTGGTCAAAGTAATCAGATGAATGGGTAATTTTATATGGTTTATAACCTGGAATACAATTATATCTAAAAAATAATTTGACACAATTTTTCAAGTAATTTGTTTGAATGAAAGAATTAATTAAAAGTATCAACTGTGTTTGCAACTGAAGGAAAAACTGAACCTTTGCAAATGAAAAGCAAAACGGTTCCTAAACGGTTTAAATATTACATCATCTGGAATATCCTTTCCAGAAAAAGTTTGCTGTCTTTATATCAGTAATAGGAAACATATATTAATATTTGCATACCATATTAACTATATACAAAATTTTAATCCTTTCTACAACATTGTTTGTTATATTTGACAATAAATTAACCTATTATATTAACCTATAGTTCTCATGACTATGCTTTAACAGCATCTTATATAGTAAATTGTATACACGTGTGTGTAAATTTCATAAATTATTATTGCATATTTTATAAAAATATTTCCATTTGCACACCCTTCTCTACATAAACTATAAATGTGCCAAATTTCTTGCTCCCTAGAAAGTTTTTGTTTCACATATTAATATATAGATGATTATGTACTTTTGTCAAAATTAATTTGCTCTACCTGGTCTCCTTCGTGGGCTACTGTTTCCGCACTTAGGAGCTACTTTATCAGCTATATTTATATAAATCTAACTCCGCATCAAAAAAAAAAAAATAAGGAGTGTATATAAACATACAGAGACTTACCTAACCACTCTACCATATCTTTAATACCAATAAAGAATTTCTCCTCTTCCTTTTCAGGATTGGTATCATCATATCTCAAGAAACATATCCCATCATGAGCCACAGCATATCCAAAGTTTATATTGATTGCTTTCGCATGACCAATATGTAGAATACCATTGGGCTCAGGGGGAAACCTCGTTCTTACTTTGCCAGAAGTAATTTTGAGATGTTCTTCCAATAATTTTTTGGTATTCGGTGTTACAACATAGCCGTCAGTTTTATAATTCTCACCCGGAGCATGGAATGGCAACTTTTTCATTAATTCAGGCACTGATGTTGCGCTATCAATTTCATTTACTTTAGTGTCCCTAATATCTAGAAGGAATATTTGCAAAAGTTAACAAATATAAAAGGACGTTATTTAATCTAAGTCGTCTAATCATGTAAAACATTGTTTTACTGAATTTTTTGTAAGGTTTTAGAATTATAACAAAGGTCTAAGTACCATAAAATCCATCCATCATCCTTTCATACTCTAGTATTATTTTAAGCTTATAAATATTTATATAACACTAGAGGACCTGACAGACATTGTCTTGCCCGAATTTAGGCTACTCTTTTATTAGGCAATTAACCAATCTCTTTTTGTCTTCTCCACAAACGTGTTACTAAATATTTTATGAAATAATAATAATTTATCATCCTACATCAGTCAAACGGTCTAGTACAAACATCAACTGTCATCCGAAGATATGTTCGTCAAATTATTATAGTTGTCCGAACGTTTTAGGAATGATGTTATCGAATATTTTTTATATTTATTCGAGAGTTGGTAATGAACGAATTTGTGTTTGTAATGTTGTTTGTAAAAGTGTACCTGTATGCCTTTTGAGAACTCTTGTATTACAATAGTTGATGGACAGAAGTAAGTTGTGGAGTCGTCCTCTGGATTTTCCTTTACAAAGTTGCAATGGTAATACCTCTTTGAGTCGTATTTGTCTAAAACTGCGTATTTCACGTTAGTTTGCTCCTCCATGTCAGACTTCCATTTGATAAATTCTAGAAATGAAAATTTTTCAATTATAATTTCATACTTAAACAATTTATATATAAATGAGTTAAATCGCAAGATCTACATACCATGATCAATTATTTGTTATTTGCGTACCTTATGAGCTATTTACACAAATGTGGTTTCGTTAGAGATTAAAGGAAGAAAGAGAGTTTTAAGAGCTTTTTTTAAACTCTTAATTCAAATGGCATATGAGAGGAATTACACATGTAGGAAGTTGTAGCTTAATGTGGTCGAAAATTTAGTTGGTCGCTAGATTAAGTAGAACTACAAAACAGTGGGTGCCGATTAAGAGAGAAACAGCATTCAATGGATTCATCATGCTGTTGCTGGATTGTGTTAGAGTAGACTAGAGCAGTGCCTGGGACTTGTGACCAAATTTGTGGGTTTAAGAGTACTTTTTAAAGTGTTCTTTCCCCTGCTTAGCCAAATCTGGTCTAGTCTGGAGTGATATTAATCATAAATCTATGCTAATAGGCGAGGAAGGCAAGGGTGAATCATACAATATGAACAATTTTAGTTCTAATTTTTATACTTTAACTGTGCTGTGCCTAGCTTGATATTAATTGTGAGAATGTAGAGATTGTGAGAGTTCTGGGGATGACGTCAGATGGCAGTCGGTCATCTTAACTTGCCCCACAGCCACATCCTCTGCAATTTAAGTGACCCTGGTACGCTGGATAGAAGATGACTTACCATTACTAGTTGGAAAGAACATGCTCTCTACGCTAGCACCATGAATACTAAGAACATGACTGTCAAAGGCCTTCAGATTGGGAAAACAGCCATCACATGCAGTACATATAAACACTTGTGTATCAGCCACTTCTTGTGTCGGTTGATCACATATGTGTGTCTGTATTGATTTGACTTTTCTGTTACATTTGACACATAGCTCAATTCTTATTGGTTGAATAAGGCTTGGAGAATTCGCTGGACTGAAAAATTATTAAATAATTATTAGTTTTACATTGATATATATTTAAAAACAGACTCATTTTAAAAGAATATAAAGTTTTAGTAAAAAATAAAACCAAAATTCTTATCTAATAGTATTTAATAAATCAATTTTTATAATATATATAACTTTATTTTTCATTAAAACTTTACTGTATCAAATCTGCCAATACAACTATAATTATAGAAACCTGATTAGTATAAAAAGCATAATATTATGCTACAGTTCTATAATACCATAATTTTAATTATATTATTATGTTTAAATTTAGCAATTTTTTAATCAAAATTCTTAATAAATGTTTATTTATTATTTAAAAATCAACTCTATGTACAACGATTACTGATTTTTTTTAATACAACTATATATATATTTTTACTTGTTATTATCCTTTTTTAATGTACTTTTACTTTTTATTGTTTTTTTTTTCTAGTTTTTACCAATTATGTTCATTTATATTTACAAAGTTAGAATTAATTATATATTACAGCAAATAAACATTAATTGTTCGAGTTTTTTCGTTGTAATTCGTGTTCTTCTTTCATTAAGCGTAAGGCCGGCCTTCGAAAAAACTCGTTCACACGGCACTGAAGTTGCTGGGATATTCAGCCGTTTCAGCATGTAGCTGTAAAGCCGCGGATATACCACCCTTCGCTCTTTCCACCACTCCAAAGGATCCTGAGTTCGGTGCAGCAAAGGTTCCTGAATATATTTGTCATATTCGACGATGCCGGCTGCAACTGGATTTTTGGGTACCAGTCGCGAAACCTCATCGTCAAACTCGTCCCAAATTGAGCTTCCACTTGAAGGGCCAGGTTTTAAAGAGACCGGTTCGGTTTCGCATTCATCAGGCAGGAAAATCTGACCTACCCTTTGTTTTAAAATAGCTGCGGCCGTTTCGTAGTTCCTAGGGTCGTGAAATCCACTTTTTTTAAACCTAGGATCTAAAATAGTAGCTTCCGCTAAGACTGCATTTTTTTCGACTTCACCGAAGCGGTGCTTTACTTCAGTTTTCAATTGTTGGACGAGGCTGGCTATTGGCGCAGGCGACTCCTCTGCAAAGGCAAACTTTTGCAACTGTTTATTTATGAGTTTGCATAAGACTATATATTTAGAAGCAGTCACATATTTCTCCCCGCTAATTTCTTTTGTAACTTCATAAAATACTTTTAATATAGGCAGAGATTTTTCTATAATCTGCCAACTTTCTTGTGGGAGAGATAAATCGGTGCGCATAAGAGCGGTTGTGGCTATGATTGGCTCTTTCAACTTTACGAAACGTTCCAACATGTCGAAAGTAGAGTTCCACCTCGTGGTGACATCTTGTTTGAGTTTAAGCGATGGTATGGCCATTTGTGTTTGCACATCCTTAAGTTTCTTAGCTCCCGGGCCGCTTCGGTGAAAATATTCTACAATTTGTTTTACTTTCGAAACAATTTTAGCTAAATCGGTGTTTTTATGGATACTGTCCTGCACCACGAGATTTAATGAATGGGCGAAACAACTAATAGAACGCCATCCACCCATACGTACTGCCCCTAAAATGTTGGCGCCGTTGTCAGTTACAATAGCGTTAATTTGGTTTTCAATGTTCCATTTACAAAACTTTTGACGAAGAAAGTCGCAAATATTGTCACTCGTGTGTCTTTGGTCGAAGTTTATACAGCCAATCATGGCTGAGCATAATTTATGTGTTTTCTTGTCAATATAATGTGCCGTGATTCCAATGTATCCGTCATTGGTGATGGATGTCCATCCATCTGTGGTTATACAGATGGCACTGCTATTGGAAATCGCATCTGTAATGCGATTCTGTACAGTTTGTACTGTTTTTTCATAAATTTTAGTCAGCAAACTCTGAGACAATGTTTTGCGAGTGGGTAAAGAGTAACCGGGATTCAACATCTCTTACTTGCAGTAAGGGAGTAAATATTTAAAATCTTATTAATTTCATTATAGAGTTTGCAGCTAATGTAGGTGTAGTGACGTCTCGCTACTATAGTCCGTCGTGAGATATATGTACAGACTACATGTGATCTACGTTTTTTATTAATATCGGGGTCATAGGTGAGTTCGGAATGTTTTCGTAAAATGGTATTTAAGATGAACAATTTTCGGACTGAGAGAAACTGACAAGTAGAAAATAATTCAGATGTTGGAAAATATACTGGTTTCCTATACATAACCTTTAGTACGGCTCTCTGCGCTCTTTCGATTTTTAACATGGAAGTTTTTGGTGAAGAACCCCATGCCACAATGCAATATGATAATACAGACTGTGCAAGAGCGTAATATACATTTCTACGACATTTCTGATGTTCTTAAAATGTATATTAATTTTCTAGTTCGCTTCACTTATGTATGCCAGCAAATCGTGTCGCTGATTTCTTCTGTAGCATGTAGACAAACCTCAGAGGCTTTAGTACCCTATTTGTTCACAATTTATTGTAAAATCTCATGTTAAAATGTTAAATTAGTAAAAAATACATTTTGTGATACCCGGGACTTAGAAACCAAGTAAAATCTGCTTAAAATAATTTAATTTTTTTTAAATGTAAATATGTAAATAAAACATCTTTTATTTACATATTTAACATACTTAAAGTTGCAAGAGTAAGTAGAACGTTTTCCTCAATCAGTTTTATCGCGAGGGCAAGATGCCAGGGTCGTCGGAGATTGAACCCGCCAATTTTGCCAGATACTTTCGCACTTGAATATTTATCTGCCGGGTCAATGCACTGGCAGAAAATGCTGTAATTACGGCAATGATCATAATTTATGAAATCGTTATTTAACATGTGTAGGAGATTCTTCCTTTATTTACGCCTGTGTACTTATTTTTTGGTTGCTGTTCCACGAATGAGAGACTTAATACTGTACCGATATAGAGTGCAAACAACAGCTTCGAGATAAAGAACTAAAAAATAAGCATTTTTGGCGAAAGTGCATAATTACCGAAATAATTAATATTAGTAATTGATGTCGAAGTCTTCGTAAATTTTCTAATTTTCTGCGAAAATTTATTGATTCCTTCTAACAATTACAAATACTGCAAAACAGAATTAGCGAAATCGGTCCAGCCACTCAAGCTTCACGCTTTTTATTTTGGTAAATAGATATTTAAATTTCACCCGAGCAAATCCGTGGCGGATTGCTAGTTAAGTATAAAACAGAAGTGCGATCCCTCTCACTTCTATATTATACCTTACTAGCACAAGCAAAAATTCTTTACAGCCGAACGTGAGACCTTGCCTTATCTATAAGTTGGATAAGAAATAACATCACCTAAAGCCGTCCTAGGAACATAATTTTATTATTAGGGTTCCGTACCTCAAAAGGAAAAAGGAACCCTTATAGGATCACTTCGTTGTCCGTCTCTCTGTCTTTCTGTCAAGACCCCTTTTCTCAGGAACGGGAAGACTGTAAATTTGAAATTAATACCAAATACTGAAGTCTGCTGTCCCTTGAAGTTGTGAAAGAATCAACCCTCCAAGTAAACACAATCAAACCGAGCACGGCGATATACGTTAAGAATAAAAATGCAGAAGAGCTCGAGATGGAATATCCCGAAGCAGCGAAGGCAATGCATAACAACGGCACCGTACAGACCCCAGGGAAATGGCGCGGCGGAAAATGCAGTTAAAACGATTAAGATAGTTATCAAGCGGGCTTTTGATTTTAAGGAACACGTCCCCATAACCTTATTAAATTTTTTATTCCAATATAGAAATTGCGAATACGCCACCACGGGTGTATCCGCCAGCCGTCGCCTTATTGGGCAGATGTCTTAATGTTTTGCGTCAAATAAATATTGGAGACCGGGTATTGGCTCGCGATTTTGCAGACAGGAGGACAAGTGGTTCAAATTGCAGCGCGGAAACTCGTCGTAATATCCGCACCAGAATATCTGAGCACATATGCAGCGTAAGGAACATGGACGTAAATGGTTCGGCAGTGGCAAGGCACATACGTAAACACTACATCCGTTATAATAAAGCTTCCGTGTTGTCTTGGGTAAAATATTTAGTACCTAGAAAAAAACGAAAGGCAATCGAAATAGACCGCCACCGGAACTTTTACAGAGACATTGGATGGGTGCTACCAGCAGCCTGAGATCCTGTCCTTAATAAAAGAAAAACTAGCACGAGGGAAGTAACCATTCTAGAAAAGGACATCGTGAGTTCGGCATGCAGGGTATCTCTGTCTAGGGTGAAAAATAAATATATCTCCAATTCTTCATCAGAAGATGCGCATGAACCCCCAGCCCTAGTGCCCTCGCTCGCGCCCAGCGCTCACTCTCGCGCAAAACCCACCGCGGCACTGCTTCATAGCGAGCTTCTGAGGAAAGTCCCCGGACGGGTTCGAAACTAGTCGGGCAATTACCATATATCTATACGTGAGTAAAAAGCCGATGCTATATTAACTATATTATTAAATATAAAACCGGGCAAGTGCGAGTCAGACTCGCGCGCTGAGGGTTCTGTAATGTCACATAATACTTTTACAAGGTTATTTTACGATAAGATTTCTACTTCTCATGGGATTTCCTTGAATATGATAGTCTTCGTATTTTTTTTTCTATGACGTTACTACAGATTTATGGATTTTGTATTTTTTCCTTTAACTAGGCCCGTATGGCCTTTATTATGCTATAAGATATTGTTTCTTGCCAAATTTCACGGTTCCAAGGCAACGGAAAGTACCATACAGGTTTTGGGTCCATTTTCATCCATTTTACTGGTATAAGAAATGCGACATATACAGCCATATCTTTTGATTACGTATATTTAGAGGGCTGATGTTCTCGCACAGTTTCAAGGGAGCGTAACCCTCAGCATTTGGTATTAATTAAAATTTTATATCTTTACACATACCTGAGAAAAAGGCCTTGACGGATAAACAGACTGATAGAAAAAAGTCACTGATGCAACAATGAATTTTCAGTTTTTGGAAATTTTCCTTTATTTATACTACAAGTTAAAATATTTTCTTGCTAAATTTCATGATTCTAGGCCAACGAGAAGTACAGTGCAGTGAAGTGTTTATCGAAGGAATTAGGAAAACAGATTTAATTCACTGCTAGTCAGCGACCTAAGTTCTAATGTCTCCTAAGCACTATTCAGTATAATGTTTTTGCAACTAATTTGTTTATGCCATCTGTAAGATAAATAAGAGAAAACCGGGCAAGTGAAAGTCAATCTCAAACGCGATGAAAGTATCAGTGAAATAACTTCAAAAGTTGTTGTCCGATTTTGTTCCATATAATTTTTCTAGTGAGTTCTCAGCATGTTCTAACAACACGAAAAATTTCAAATCTCTACGTCTAATAGCTTGGAAGTGCTAGGAGAGAAATCAGCTTGCGGGCAATAGATGGACGGACGGACATAGCTTAACTATAGAACCCTAATAATGACGATTAAAATCGTCTGGATTGGATCAGGAAGTCTAATGTGACTAAATAATTTTTGACTTTGATTTTGAATTTGAATCTAAATCTAAATCTGAATCTGAATCTGAATCTGAATCTGAGTCTGAGTCTGAGTTTGAGTTTGAGTTTGAGTTTGGGTTTGGGTTTGAGTTCGAGTTCGAGTTTGAATTTGAATTTGCCTTTGAGTTTGACTAAGGTACGAGACCAAAATTTTCAGTGTAAATAGTAACCCTCACATCAATAATTCAAACAGCCTTCGGCCCATTAATTTGGGTAGGTTAGAAAAACTTACCAATTCCATCGGCGTATCTAATCGTATGGAATACATACCTTTGGAATAAATTACACCTTAGATTTAAACGGTCGCAGAAAATAAGGGTGTATTTAACCACTCCAGTTAAGGGGGCGTTCAATTATTAACGTAACGGAATTTTGGAACATAGATGACCCGCCTCCCCAAACAACGCGTCGTAACATTTTTCTGTACTCCCCGCCCTCCAACCTCCTCAAATGTTCCATAACTATTTAGTCACCATTTTGACTCAAAGCCGCTAAATATGCTATTTTTTATTTATATTTATAAAAATCGTGTTACGTAACGTGTTGCTAGAAAGCCTGCTCCCACCACAGTAACAAATCTTAACGGTTGAGCGACCCCCCCTTCCTCAAATTGCGTTACGTAACACTTACAGGACCCCTTTAGCTATTTTAATACCTAGGACTACTTGTCTCAAGGTTATCTGTTCTTAAGGCAGATCCAACTTTATACCAGTCTTTTAGAAAACAGACGCCTGTTTTATAAGCGAATATTTGTTTTGTTGAAATATATAAATACGTAAATACATCCAGAATCGAGGTAGGAATCAAACCCGCAACCTTCGGCAGCAGCGCCAACTACCGGGTATAAATGCATTTTCAAACCATCTACGAACCCCTTGGAATATACACAAAAAAATTCGTCCAAATCGGTCCAGTGGTTTAGGAAGAGTAGAGTTACAAAAGCTTATACAGTCAGTCGATTTTTATACATACCTAGTTATTACCCGCGACTTCGACCGCGTAAATTTAGGTGAAAAATTTAAGTTTAGCGTGATGATATATAGTCTTTCTAGACGAATGGTCTGCCTAATACGGAAAATATTTTTCAACCGGGTAGTTTCTGAGATTAGCGCGTTCCAGCAAACAAACAAACAAACTCTCCAGCTACGTATCTTCATTCATAAATAAATAATTTTAAGGTACTGAATAACTCTCCGACCGATATAAGTTTAATTATAGGTATTGGAATTTTATTAAATATTTTAGAACACATAGCGCCACAATTTTTCAAATAGAAAGTTGTTCTTGGTCGATGCCCTAACACTAGTCTATTAGGGTTTAGGTTTAGGGATAGGGAAAGGAAACGGGAAAGGGGTCAATATTATACAAAAATAGAATGTAGTAATTAGTAAGTAATCCAACGTTGGGGCGGGACGGCGTTTGCCAGGTCCGCTAGCATAAGGCTAAATTGTAATAGATACACCGTTAGATAATGCAAACTAACTCCAAGGTGGGCTGTGGAAATTTCCATCTAATTTCGAATCGTTCGAAAATTAGAGAAAGGCACATGAAATGAACGATCTAACGGAATTGACATGAAAGCCTACCTTTCTATCTTTCCAACAGCTTTTGAACGTATTCCTGCGTTTTAATACTGTCTGCCACAATACTTTCATGAAAAAAATGTTGGCACTTAAAGTGAATAATGCTGTGTTTTCTATTTTTTCTTTAATTAGGATAAATTACGAACCTTCGAGTGCCTTCGCGGGCGACTCCAAATAGTCCGAACTAAACATCTTCCATTGAACTGGTCTGAACGTTTAATTCCGTATACACCTTTCACGAAGAAATCTCTACTTTTTATTGATCAGTCTATAGTGTCCCCCTGCTAAACAAGGGTCGTACGCTTTCTTAAACCATTCTTTTCTATCTTGTATGCTACTTGAATCCACGTCATTTCCGTTAAGACCTCTGAGTCATCTCGCCACCTCTTCGTTAGCCAAACTGGTCGTCAGCAGCCATTAGTGGTCTCTACATATTATTATAAACGAAAGCGCTAGACGATCTTATTGTACCATAAATATATTTTAGAATGTTATTGTATGTCTAGGGAATGTCTTAGAGAAAACCTAACTATACGTGCGTTTACTGATAAAGACACAACTTATCCTTATTAGCAGCGAGCGTAATGTGACCGAGGTGGTAATTACCTGCTTTAATTATGTAGACGGTTGTGTTGCGCCGGAGGTGTGGCAGATTGCGCAACACGACTCCGTGCGCCGGAATGATTGCAACAATTATTATTGTTATATAAAATAAAACTACTATCATATCTTTTATATAACACTTTGTTTTATTTTATATAACTTATAGACATAGAGGAGGTCATGGCCTAATCGGTGGTCAGCATTTGAGTCGGTCGCTAGATTAAGACCTCTTGCTGTGACCGGGTGATAGATGGGTGATCCATTCTAACACTGGTATATATTTGATATCCGACCTCCTCCATATTTCGGTAGTCAGGTAAAACAATGGGACCCAATTAATGTCACTGAGTGATATGAGTCACGAGTTTATAACGTCAGATGGCAATCGGTAATATTTAGTCGCCCCACAGCCACATCCTCTGCAATCTAAACAGACCCTGATACTAGACCGGGCTTAACGCTAGGAAGAGGAAGAAGATTAATTTTGAGAAATACGCGAAGTGGGCAATGCTGTCACGTTAAATGATGGTATTATCGCGTTTCATTCAGTTTGTGAGGCCAGACATAGCTTCATTTCAATGATCATCTAGTGTGTCCGGGGACTTTGTGTAATTCACAAAGTCTTGTAGAATTT
>JANCMC010048880.1:0-14755 GCA_024363005.1 Charaxes varanes | reverse complement strand
CACTTCCAAATATCAAATGTGGATCAATCAAAGTAAATTATTAATAAAAGCACTTTATACCTTTACCAACTATATTCAAATGCCGTTTAATGGTAGTGTATAAAAACAATATCGTTCGCTTAAATCAGAGCACAAAAAATTGGCCGCAACCAGAGAAGCTGCTGGGCCGGTTTCGAAGCCTGTCTGATATAATGCTATCCACATTTCTTAAATTAGTTTAGACATGTCGTTTATTTTGCACTTTAAAATTATCGTTCGGTGTCTTTTGTGCTTCATAAATTGACAGTTTTAGGTTACTATGAAATTTTGTTCACTCTTATATGTATGTATATCCAATCAGTCTTGTTAAATAGTCTTGCTCTTTGTGCTGCATCATCTTCACGCAGATTCATACATTATATCCAAGTGGAGTAATTGTGCATGACGTCATTTTGACCTTAAAGTAATAATTTGGACTAACTTAAAACAAAATCTCGTAAATCGAGTGACGTATACACATAAATAAATATATAGAACTATATGACACACGGACGTCTTTTCCTAAGGTAGACAACTTAATGCCTGTGTTATAGGTAACGGCCGCCTGTTATACACAAATAATTTTTTTTAGAAATATATAAATACATACACATGGATAATACACCCAAACTCGAGGCGGGAATCGAACCCACGACCCCGATACAATTTGGAAGGGTAATTGTTAATAGTTGGTCGATATCCGCCGGTTTTTATATCGACCAACTATTAACAATTAACAGGTACCAGGGACCAGATAGGGCCAGGTTTAAGGAGATCTAAGAGAAAGTTTAATTTAACGTGTAGGAATTCGCGGGGAAACTCCTAGTAATATATATAACTTCTTACTACACTCTACAAACTACAATAATTTAAAAATAAAGATATTAGCAAGTAAAATGAAGGCATTAGTATTGTTTTTAGAATGAACAAAATATCCATTGATATAATATAATATGACGACTTGCTGTCCTAGCCAGTTCACATGGCCGATTGAATTAGGAGAAAAACCTATCCTACCTCTTTCATGAATATCGGTTGACCTGTTAAGGAGTTCACTGGGAACATACATAACACTGTACTTTTATATATTAAGACATTATCTATCTCAGTAGACCGACATTATTATGCGAACAAAAGTAGTAGCTGTCATTATGTCTTGCATTATTCCTATATGCAGTATAAGACGTGTCTTGACTGAACGAGTAGCGCCGCGCGGGTGCCTCGGACTGCGCAACTTTTTTGTTTCAAAAAAGTGAATTTTCCTCGGGCGAGGCACGTCCCGACTTACGAGGAATTAGTCTCCCGAGGCTGCCTCGCGAGGCTATACGCTATAAACACGTAAGAATTTTTAATTTACAATGTTATACAGGCTTAGAGTTAAATAACAAAACAAATGATTACTTATTTTAATTTTTTTGTACCTATGGTTATCATCTGCGAAATTACGGTAGCATACCTATTAGCGAAACAAAAACTAGGGCGAGGTCAGATGGAAATTTTGTTACGTCTCAACCACAATGCAGAATGTTGTTTTCTGTTATTATAAGTAACTAGCGGCCCCGGCAGACGTTGTCCTGCCTGAACTTTGGGTTATTTACTATTGACTAAATTATATTATCCTATAATATTATTCCCGTCCCCGTCCTCGTTCCCGTTTCATTAGAATTAATTTAATATGGTGGTTAAGTATTCTTAATTTTTATAATTTTCCGTGCAATTTTATTATTTTTTTACTTCATAAGAACCTTCTTCTGACTATAGCAAACACAACAAAAAAGAATTCGCGAAATCGATCAAGCCGTTGCTCACGCGTGATGCTGTGGCTAAGGGAAATTGGGATTCATTTATATATATATAAATGGATCCCAAGTCTCTCTACCTCTTATGACTTATATATAGACTATCATCGTCCGTTTAACACGAAATATAAATATTTCGGGTCACAAGTCCCGAGCACTGCTATGGTTCCTTCCTCTGCAACGCGATGGACCCGGTACCTGCCCGATGAATATTTGCAATGCTAAGATATTCGTCTCTCTCTCTCAAAGTCACTTTCCGCTCTTGTACAAGCGCACAAGAGCAGAACCTAAGCAGATTTGTTAAATTTTGCGATGAATTATAAAGCGGATTTCATGAATAATCAGAGAAACTATAGACGAAGCGTTATATGTATAATACATGCATATATAAATTGCACCTGAGCGAAGTCAGGGTAGGTCGCTAGTTTCGTATAATATGATCAAACAAATCAACAACCGGACAAACAGCGGAATTATTTACCTGAGTCTATATTTCCACCAATCAGTCATTAGTATTAACAAGTTAGGTTTGTAACACCCGGAAAACGAAGAGTCTACGAAAGATACATTATGTGTGCGAGAATGCAAGTATAAATCAGTAGACAATGTTTATTTTGTATGAGTTTGTTATATATTGGACTTGATAAAGTGAAAGGTATTTAATATCCTCCACTGTTCATTCTTATTGTAGTTGTTGTATTTATATTACAATGTGATAACACTACAGTTTGACCAATGGTTTTGTTTGGATCGCTTCTCAAACGTAAGGATGTTTTGTACTACATAAGAAACGATATATGTTTTTAAATAAAATGGAACTAGAACTATTTTCAAACCTACTCCAGATTGAAACCTCCTTTATTCTTAAACAGATGCTTAATACAGTTAGTTCGTTTAAAAACGTCGTGAGAAGTGAAAACTGAAAACAAATAAATAAATATAAACAAGCAACGTATTCGAGTGGTCACGTGACCATGTCGATGACGACATACATGAATTTACTCCCCATCCAAACCTACCTATAGAAGTTTTCACTTCAAAAATTAGTTCCATTCATTTATTAAACGAATACAATACATTCTGTATGAAATATTAAATTATTTAATCGCTGTCAACAACAATGGAAACGTGTCACCAGCGAGGCTGGCGGCATCGTAATCGCCTTTATAGCTGCCATCAAAAGCGGGACTAACTATTTCGTTCACTGAAATTAGATACCGCTTTAAGCCTATGAAATAAAGCGCTTGTATCGATGCATAAATAAAATCATATTTTCATACAATCCCCTTTCGCTGAATTGAGTTAGCTCCTGAAAAATTTCAGCCCTTAAAGCGTTGGGTTATTCAAGTTGCAACGCTTTAAGCCTATTTACATAAAGCACTTTTATCGATGCAGAAATAAGGTCATAATTTCATACAGTTCTCTTTCACTGAATCCAGCTAAATATTTCTAGCACTAAAAGCGATGGATTATACCGAGTCGCAGCGTTTTAATCCTATAAAATAAAGCGCTCGTATCGATGCAAAAAAAAATCATATTTTCATACAACTCTTTTTCGCTGAATCCAGCTAACTCCTAAATATTACTACGATTTGTAGAGACATTGATTTTTAAGGGTTTTTTGAGTTTTATACCGGAGCCAGACATATGTATCTCAAAGCGTTTGTACATTTTTGACCTTGCAGTCTACAAAGTTCTACAAAACTTTGTGAAGTTACACAAGGATCCCGGCCACACTAGACGTAGAGACTTGAAATTTTCCATGTTGATAGAACATGCTAAAAACTCATTAGGAAAATTATTTTGAACGAAATCAGAGAACAACTTTTGAAGTTATTTAACAAATACATTAATAGCGTATCAGATACGGAACCCTTGTATATAAGCGTGTCTTGACACGCTTTTGGACATTATTTATTATTTATATGTATAAACTATACTAGTTTATGGAATGAAAATTGATTATTACTTGCATATATATATTAAATTCAGAATATATAAATCAAATTAAAAGGTGATATAATAAATAAAGAAGAGGGCAACGACCGATCTCGAAAATAGATGGAAATATTTAGGTCAATGCGTTTAAAAATCTCAACGTAATTAGGGTCATATAAATCAAATGCATCAAAATAAAAGCCGGTTTCCTTGTTTATTTGACTTAATAAAATAATAATTTAGAGCCTCAATAGCCCAGTGGTGGAAAGATTAAAAAAAATATATAAATAGAAAGCAAAAATCTGCTAAATTTGTTTATATACAAAATACTGACTGTTGGCCCAATGTTTTCATGAATACACTTTTTTTTTAAAAGTCCGAAGCGATAAAATTGAAGTATCTATTAAATTTAATTATGTCAAAAATATTACAAGCAACGGATTAAAAACAATAATCGCCAGAAATAAAGACTGTATGAGTGTAAACCGTAGTGCAGTGTTAAAAATGTGAATAAAAAATAAAAAACTATGTGACGCCATTTTGAAAGCGCAAGATGGCGTCGAGTAGTGTGTTCCGATTCTTGATACTGCTAGCTGCATTGGTGTGGATACTATCTGCGGATGATGGAAAGAGAAGGAGACGGGAACCTTGGACGAACGGGAGTTGGTTGTAAGTAATTTTTTTTGAACGAAAAATTTCAACTAATTCACACGGTTGTGAGCTTAAGAAAATCTATATGAATAAATAATTTTGACTTTGAAATTCAGCTAACTTTATTGCGTGGATAAAGTTTTATGTAGACAGAAATATTTATAGACAGTTTTTTTAATTAAATTTAACAATTTGTCTACATGTGTTGAATATTTCCGTTTCCCCTCCTCAGCTTAAATTAGAAGCTTGCCTTATTCAGATATAGCTCAAAGTATTTGTACATTTTTGTCCTTGAAGCCCACAAAGTACTACAAAACTTTGTACAGATACACAAAGTCCCCGGCTACACTACATGATCACTGAAATGATCAATCAAATGAAGCCACATATGTATATCTAGCTCCAACATTACAATTGAGTGCGACAATGCCTCAGTTTGAGTTTGAACCGGATATCTTGCGGATTTCAGTCTATTCTACCGCTGAGTTATTGAGGGTTTAACATATATTGTACTTTATTAACATTTAAAAAAGAAATAATTTGACCCATTTGACCCATTTTTCACGTCATAATCGAATTATACGATTGAATATTTTATTACTTAAGTTTTGGTGATCTATTCTCATTAGACTAATTCAATACTTTATTATCCGACTGAGTTTTTTGTGGGCTCTTCTCAGATCAGGACGCGAGGAACCCTTGTAAACTCAGCTCTAAGTCGAATAAATTTTTTGAATTTATTCATTAATTATTTTGTTGGTATAATTAGACACCAAAGGTGATTTTGTCTCGGTTTGTGTCGCTAATAATATTTTTTAATCTTTTTATCGTATAGTAAATGTCATTTTATTAAAAAATTAAACATTCATGACACCAAGTTACCGAAGTCGTGAATATGGGCCACATAGTAATAAATAATATAAAAATCACGTATTATTAAGCACAAACATACGAGTACACGCATTAAATTAACGAAATGTAAACATACCTACGTCAAGCGCTTGTTTATAAAGTGAAAATGTAAAATTTAAACTCAAAGTGTTATGAAAATTTCTGATAAGTACCAAGTTATTTCTTGGTTATAAGACTGCGTTGAACGCATATGATGTAAGCTTGGTTTCATATGATAGATTTTCTGCTTCTGTCTAATATCGACGTTATTTAACAAATACCAACATATATCGTGTATAACCTATTTCGACATGACCTTGGCAATTTTTTTTGTACCTGTAGTTTATTAATAACGTTTAGACAGATGGTCATAAACAAAACCAGAACGCTAATGCATTGTCGGCTTTTTCAGAAATTAACCTATTACATTCGGAAGCTGGCCCATAGGGTTTGGTTTGAACACAGCTTTAAGGTTTCGTCACGTATCGAAACAGTGATCCGGGTACAACCAAACACATTTCAGGGTCGTTAATAAAATGTGTTTTCATTATTGAAAACATTTAGCTACTCTAAAACGTACCTTATGTTGCAACGTTAGGATCCATTTTCGCTTTTTGAGAGATGTTTAATTACACAATATTTAACTATTTCCCCGCAATATCCACGAGGGTAGCCATTACAAGTCCTTATGGTATCGGTTCGGACAAAGCGCTGTAGCGTTAAGATATTTAACCGTTTCCAAATATTGTGGTAGTATTAAGTTTTAAATGGCTTCGAAGCGATTCCATAAAGTGTGATAGATATTGAGTACCAATAGCCCATATAATCTCAGTAACAACTGAATATCTTTTAGTTACATCATAAGAGAAATTGAAGAGACTAAGGCGAACTTAAGTGATGGGAACTAAGTAATAGGTACAGCTTATATAATTTCAATGACATTGTAAAGTCTATGATTATGAACGTGAAGTAGATTTGGAATTGAGGGGGAAATTGAAGTACTTACTATGCCGTATTTAATGCCTGACGAATGTAAAATTCCATCTACTCATAATATTGACGTATTGACATTTTGGAAAACATTGTACTATAATTAATATATCATTATTAAATTACCACACGTAAGAAGCATAAGCACTTTTCTGACAAGAAATTTCAAAGAGGTGAACCTTGGTCATCAAAAGACATGTCTTAGTTACTTCCAAACTACAATCATTCATCGTCATCAATTATTTGAAAGTATATTAACTTTAATAGTATCCATTTCTGGTCTCCATACAAAATAAGTTCAACCAATCCAAAGCAATTTAACTGTTCACATGCGAGACTACATTTAAAAATTTCTACGGATAGCAATATTGGTACGGGAAAGGAATATAAAATGCGAGGTAAGTTATTTCCTTTACGATATCTGGACATCGACATAATATTGCTTCTTCAATTTATGGATACAAATACAAATTAAAGTGTCTGTTAATCTTTAGTATGCAAATTCCTAGTCCAGGGGGTAGATCTTCCTTTTTATCTGTCCGATAACTAGTCAGATCCATTACGGGTAAGTGACCCCGGATCACCTGAGCTGCTATTGTCACTCCCCTTATTGTGTGATGGTATTGGTATCGCGTTTCTTTCGGTTTGTGTGACTTCCCGGTGTTTTAAACTCGTTATTAAAGGCCGGCAACGCATCTGCTACCCTCCTGATCGTGCAGATGTCCACGAGCGTCTGTAGTCACTTAGGTAAACCGCCAACACGTTTGCTACTTGTAACATTAAAAACTTGCTCATGAAATTACTGTACAGACTCTACAATCTGTAGAGACTCTACAATCGTTGTCGTTTGGTTAATGAGCTAATAGTCTTGATTAAAATATCAAGAAGCTTTCCCTAGACTTAGACTATTGATTCAAGAACGGGATACTAAAGGTAGTATTGCTTAAAACAGCGCCTTCTTCTTTCCATACCACAGGTCGACACGAATTAATAAAATTTATTAGCCCAAACAGAAATTCAAATTGGTATCAATAATTCATAATTAATTATTATTAATGAATACTTAAAGGCATATTCAAATTTCACAAAGGAAATATTAATCTTTCGCATTAACATAATGTAGAGGAAAAGCATTGAATTCTTTGATAATGTCAAATGTAAATGTCAAAGGATACCAACAAAAATTCGAGCAAAGAATTAAAAAATTACTTTGGAGTAATTGCATTGACAATTGTTTTTTTTTAATGTTAAGTGCCCTGACCTATGGTGGAAGGCTGCAATCCTGACGTTTGCCCTTTTCTACGAACGGCTTAATAATTTATTGAACGAGTGTTAATATCAAGGGAAACGGAGTGAAAACATAATTTTTATCGTTTTTAAATTACCAGTCTACGTGTTTTATAAAATACTTTACAGGTAAACCAGCTGTACCCTGCAACTTCGCCCGCATAGGCCATCCTTATCACTTAAAGGGTTAAAAAATAGTTTAGGACCGCTTCTCAAACTTACCAAATATGCACCAAAATTTTTAATAAGAATCGGTCAAGCCGTTTTGGAGGAGTTTGACAGCAAACTCTGTGAAACGACAATTTTATATATTAGAATAGCTGTACCCCGCAACTTCGTCCGCGTGGGCCATCCTTATCACTTAGGAGTCTAGAAAATAGTTTACGACCGATTCTCAGACCTAACAAATATGCGCTAAATATTTCATAAAAATCGGTCAAGCCTTTTGGGAGGAGTTTGGCACCAGACACTGTGACACTAGAATTTTTTGGCTATATCTATACTAATATATGAAGCTGAAGAGTTTGTTTGTTTGCTTGAATGCGCCAATCTCAGGAACTACTGGTCCGATTTGAAAAATTCTTTCAGTGTCAGATAGCCCATTTATCGAGGAAGGCTATAGGATATGTATCTTCTTCTTCTTCCTAGCGTTATCCCGGTGTAGTAGTACCAGGGTCCGCTTAGATTGCAGAGGATTTGACTGTGGGGCGAGCTAAGATGACCGATTGCCATCTGACGTCATCCTCGGAACCCCCACGATCTCTACAACCTTACGACTAATAAAAATATTAAATTTATTATTTATTAACCGTCAGTAGGTACAAAAAACATCATAAAATACAATTAAGAAAAATGAATGATTACACATATGTCCTACTAATTATAGGTCATCACACCATGCTTCAAAATTATAACTAACATCAGTCACGTAAATGAAAATAATAAAGAATCAAAACGGCTCGATTATAGTACAATAATAAAAGTTATTACAATACAATAATAAAACGGAATTGAATTTAAATATTGAAATTAAATAATGATATTCTGTTCATGAAACCCCGCCTAGCTTCAAACTGAGCTGAACAAGAGTGTCAATTTTTATCCGCTCTGATGCGATAAACGCGCACAGCTAACTTATTCAGTCATTCTTTTAAAGATCGCAATTTCACAACATACAATTCTTCAAAGCAAATCTTCTCAGGCTTTTTAACATAGGAGTTATCGTGTACATTTTAATGCGATTTTTTAACAAGCTTACTTCACATAATAAAACATTTTTAATAAATAAGAGATTCTCTCACAGTCCCTTTTCGTTTGGGAATTTATTGTGATATCGTATTCGGGAGATTCTTTAAATGTGTTTATGATTTTTACCTGGATAACGTCTGCTATACAATATATTTAAGCGCTAGTGTTGATATGAGTTCAGATGTATTTTGTAACTAAATATTAATAACAAACTAGTCCCTACATTGTTTTGAAACTGGTAGGTTACCATGCCAACTACTAGTAGGTTACCATGAATCTCTATGGTAACCTACTAGTAGTTTTCGTTTTAGCACAACTTTTTTAAATATATATTACAAGGGGCAAACGAGCAGGCGGTTCCTCACCTGAGTGATTGGCAACGCCACTGCCAGAAGGTACGCAGATGCGTTGCCAATCTTTTAAGAGGGGTTTAGGCCACTTGGAACTCTCACAAATAGAGAGAAACGCGACATTACTGACGCTGACGTGACACATAGCCAGCACATTACGCCGATCTTACGTGAAAAAGAGGCTCCGTCTGTCTGCCTGTAAGGTGGTCCCTCCCTAGCATTGCCAAACTATTAGACCTAGAGACTTGAAAATTTCCATGTTGATAGAACATGCTAAAACCTCATTAGAAAAATTATTTTGAACGAAATCTGACAACAAATTTTGATGTTATTTAACAAATACGTTTGTAGCGTATCAGATACGGAACCCTTCTGTTGTAGTGTCTTGACAGGCTCCTGGCCATTTTTATTTAAGTATTTAATAAGAGTTAATCAGAGACAACGTTTGCTTTTCTTTTGCAAAGATAAAAATTAGTATGTTCCGTACCTTAGCAACGAATAGTTCAAAAATATTCTATACCAGTTTCCTCGTTTCCTGCGACTTCGTTCGCATAAAATTACCAGAGCTCTGCGTTGAGCTGAATCCAAGCCCTAGTAAATTTGAAAGAATTAAAAAATTAAGGCGAATTAAAAATATCATAACGCTATGAAAATAAGGTGCGAGGTAAAATGTACAAATCGTAAATTGTGAGTTTATTCTAGGCTCCGCCATAACAGGTACGGAGGCGAATTAAATTTTGGGTTTACCCGCTCTTTGATAAGATATTTCACAAACATATTATCAACCTAGTTGCCAGTTACAGTTTTAATATGCATAAATAAAAATGGCCAAGAGCGTGTCAAGGCACGCTTATATAAAACGGGTTCCGTATCTGATACGCTATAAACGTATTTGTTAAATAACTTCAAAAGTTGTAGTTCGATTTCGTTCAAGATAATTTTCATAATGATTTTTTAGCATGTTCTATCAACATATAAAATTTCAAGTCTCTACGTCTTATAGTTTGGAAATGCTAGGGGGGGCACCTTACGGACACACAGACGGACGGACGGACAGAGCGAAATGATAAGGTTTTCTTGTAGTACTACGGAACCCTAAAAACAGGCGTCTTCGTTTATTCGTACGCATTAGAATATTACTCGAGTGACGAAACAATAATCTTTGAGTTATTTGAATGCTCGACTAGTGTGTCTAGACCCTCAGACAAGTATTGAAGTCTAATATTGAAGTAATTTGCTTATCAGCTTTGCTGAGTATAGTCGCGGGCACATTGATGGACCGAATTCGATAAAATTTGGATAACAATAACAGATTTACAAATCTAAACAATGATGATCAATCTGCATTTACCCACTATATTCATTTATTTATCTTTGAAATCGTTTTTATTGTTGAATTTGTTTAGAGTTAAGAATTTGATAAAAAAAAACTTGTATGGTACCTAATTTTTTTTGAAAACAATTTATGTATATTTAAGTAAGCTGATAAGAGCTACAATAAAATTTAATTTCGTACGTCTATTATTATCAAATACGAGGGCTGCCCTTTAAGTCGTGTCGTTTGCCAACCTCCCGCGATTATTAAAAAAAAATAAGGAATTTTCATCTTTTTGAATTTCGAATTCGAAAACAAAAGAATGTATAAGAGCTATAATAAAATTTAATTTCGTACGTCTATTATTATCTGCTACTGCAGAAATTTCGAGATATATTAAAATAGTTGATAGTTAAATACATGAAGTTTAGCAGTCTCAAATGGTAGAAGAAGGAATTAAAATAAGTAAGCCCTCATTCGCACGAGAGTTAAAAAAGTGTTGCGTTAAATCTCAATGTTGGCGCTTTTTTAGAATCGTCGATACAAAAATAAAGCGTATATGTATATATATAGCGTTGAAAATAGAACATTGCTCGATAAAATAGCGTCGCGTTTTAAAAACGCTGTCGTGTGGATGCAAACTTGGTAGTTCATATGTTATATTTGAATGCTTTTTTAACGTGCGGTAAAAAAGGTCTCCTGCGTATGAAGGCTAAGGATGTAGGATTAGAAATCAGTAAGGAATAAAACCTTGTGAAAATAAATGTTAACAAAATATAAGACATAACTAAAAAGTATTCCTGGAATTACTAAAACTAGAGATCGCCGGCTTGTCTTAATTCGACCGTGAATCTAGATTTAACAATTTCATAATATTAAATGTGACATCAACGCGTTTGTTTATTGAGAATTAACAAAATACATTGTTATTCTGTCATGGTCGTCACGATTACGCTTTGACACCATCCAATAATATAATTTATACATGTGTTTGTAAATTGCTTGACATTGGTGTGCGTGAGCAAAGAGGGAGAGAGGAATAATTTAATATATTAATAAATTATACATCTTATCTTAACCAATAAGGAACTATAGTATAGTATATATATAACTGTATCAAAGGAAACATAAACCATACTCATATAGGCACATGTTTTTGCTAGGGCAACAAAATAGTATGGAGTATATTATAAAAGGAGAGTTTCCTATACCAAATAGCGATCATAAAATATAGCTTTCCAAGCAATGAATTTTTGTAAATGCCTTCACAAGTAAATCGGTACAAGATAAAAATTCTCAGCAGCTAAATATCGGCAGTGATCCTTATAAAGTCTCGTAGAATGTTCCATTTATTTTTATACGATGAGGAGCAATTGACCTTTTTTTAAGGAGCTACCAATGCCCATAGACAAATGCCAGAACGCTGGCAGATGCTTTGCCGATATTTAAGATATAAGTAATTTCGCCAAAGATTCATCTATTCCTTGTCGTTATGCCGGCGCCAGACATAGCTTCACTTGAGTGATCATTTTAATGATCATGGAGTGTAGCGGAGGACTTTGTGTAGCTGCTCAAATTTTTTTAGAACTCTGTAGTCTTCAAGGACAAAAATGTACACACACATTGAGCTATGTATGGCACCGGCATTATAATTGAAAGGTTATTTAAATTCAGATTCTCCAAATCTCCGCTCTGGATCGGTGACTCCACACAATAGGTTGAAGATCGCATCGCACGACTTGACTGCTTAGACTGAAGGGATTGTAAAATAATGTATTTGAAGTGAAATTATTTTGACTTTGATGTACGGAGATAAATGTTTCCGTTTATCTACGTCATCATGATTGATGCTATTAAGGGGTGCCCAGCTTGAGTGTGAAAATGTCCTAACGACCGCGTCTCAATCGGCAGTTCTGTCAATATATCAAAGTTTTTCTGACGAATGTAGACTTTGGCGTTGATAAACGGAAGGCGAATACCTTTATTGGACATGATAAATTATCAACTGGGTTTTTTCATCCTCTCAGTCATATTTTTATAAATTCCAAAACCTGGAATTTGAATGTAAGCGACTTGCGGTTATATGAACGAATATATTTGAATCCTAAATAAAGCGTTAGGTAGGCAGGCTGAGGAAGAGGTGGCACGACGATTTGGATACCATTGCGGGGAAGTTGTGGGTGAGATTGACCCAGGAAAGAGGAAAATGGATCGAGACGGGTTGCCCAGCAGTGGGACACAAGAGGCTAATTTAAAAGAGCATTAACATGTGTAATATACATTGAAAAAATCGAACTTAAGCAAGACGTTCTCGTGTAACTTATCTCAAACGAAAATACATTTTTTTTAGGGTAGTGTAAAAGTCGGTGTAAGTATAAGGTTTCAAAGAACGTGTTTGTTAACGCTTAAAGGATTCTTTTTTAGAAGTAAGCTTACAGGTTCACTTTATACTGTACAATAATTGTCATATGGCATTTGATATATTCTATGTGTCATTTGATAACTCTGTGTCAAAAGAAAATAACAACATTTCAGAAACAACATTTTCTTCAGTGATATTGGGTATAAGGTATTTAGTATAAAATGTCTACTCTACTGTATTAGTTATACAAATAACTAAAGAAGTTTTTTTTATGAATTAAACAATATTTATTTATGGGAAAGAACGATCCAAGTCATATGTGACAGCAACACAGCTTCGCTAGTGCGGAAGTCAGGGCAATCCTTATAATTAAGATTATGTATTTTGTCCAATAAAGTTGTTTGAGTAAAAAACGAGTGCAAGTTAATACACTCCCAACTTACCAACCAACCACACAATTAAACACTTCAGGGTAAAAGCATCAATTCAAGGTTGAAACGCCTACCGCCCTCCCACGGACATGACGTCACAGCCGGAACTCGCTTTACTGCTTTTAACATTTTCTCGTTTGCACATACTTTGTTAAATACATTGTCTTTCCGAGTACTGTCTATATATATTCGTACATACAGCGAAATACCAATGAGTCACTGACTGATCACGAAATTTTGATTGATCACGGTTATGTATCCAAACAATTCATATTAAAATTTAGAACAGGTAACTCACTTGGCGACGGTTTGGCGACGTCGCCTAATTAGAAGCGTAGCCACGATTACTACTGGCTACGTAGCCGGCGACGTCGCCATGGCGTCTCGGTGAAGTAGGAGCCTTATGGGAAGGCTATATAGCAAAGAAGAGTCACAGTCACTAAGCGTAAAGGTTGTGGTGTAAAGAAAGACGAACTTTAATGTCACCTCCAATATAATTTTATATTTTTTCCCCAAAACTATTGACTGTCATTTTTTTACATAACCAACTCAACCAATAATTTCACGGTTATTGACTACCGTTTGACCCTCAGTTAAATTCAATGTTAGAGCATGAATTGTTAATTGATTCAATTGTTTACTTTCATACGTATGACGTTTAATTGCTATAATAATACAATAATGTATACTATAATATAATATATAAAGCTAAAGAGTTTGTTTGTGTGAACGCGTTAATCTCAAGAACTACTCTTACGACTTGAAAAATTATTTCTGTGTTAGATTGCTCATTCATCCAGTAAGGCTATAGGCTATATAATAAATAATTTTCCAATCGTTCCAGTAGTTCCTGACATTAGCGCGTTTAAGCAAGCAAACTCTTCAGCTTTATGTAATAGTATTAGATAGCCAAAAAAACGCTTGTGTATGCAAAGGACAATGTGAAAAGCGGTCAATTTGTGACTCCTAACGCCCTCGGACAACTACCCTACCAGGAGGTTCGCAGATGTGGTGTTGGCCTTTGAGAAATGAGTTGTAAATAGTTGCTTAACCTTAAGTTACGTTAAGGTAACTTTCGGTTTAGTCATAGCACTGACGTAACAAAATGACTCCACAACTCAAGACAGGTTACATGTGCTAGATTGTACGATGTCCTACTACCATTTATACTTTCTTGGAACCATGATTGGTTGCTCATACGACATCGAAATTTTTCAAGAGGCTTAGCACCATCTCTTCGAACCGACGTAAATCGACGAGCCCGCTTTACTTAGGTTAAAAATATGCCAGCTAGGCCCTTATTAGCGTCAATGTGGATTGCATAAGCATTGATTAAAAGCGTGACACGGTTAAGACTTGCCTTACTTACTTTACTTCAGTGATTCAGTGACTAGACAGACATAAGAATCGTGCTTTCAGATCCAGTAAAAACCTAACTTCACAAAATTTCCCTTTAGCAATTCAAGACGATAATT
>JANCMC010048873.1:0-21841 GCA_024363005.1 Charaxes varanes | reverse complement strand
GGAGCCGTAGACACCGTTGGCGCTGTTCATGTAACCGAATCTTCTAGCTTGATGGATCAGTTCCAGAATAGAATCAAAAACTTCTAGATTGTTCGGCAAGATCTGCTCTTCTGGAAGAAGAAAACCGTAGGTGCCGTTATCACGGAGTTCGTAACAGTATACTAGCGGTACTCTGGCACGTTCTTTCACCCAATCAATGCTTCCTCCAGACGCAAGATCTGTGGAATATTAAAAAATTATTAGTAATAATTCGTTTCTTTATGGACTAACTTTACAAAACTATTAAATGTAAAAAATCCAGAAATAAAGATGGCATAATACGATGATACGTGATGATTTATAAATTTATGTAAATAATTTAATAATACGTAAATTTAATGAAAGCAGTGAATTGTGGCTGAAGTACATAATAAACACAAAACATGAAACCAAAAGAATAGTATTATTTATAAGATAAAATTATATAATTAATAAATAGCAATAAATATGTTTCGGAAGGCACGTAAAAAAGTGAGAACCGATTAATGTCACTTTGTGATATTAGTCGTAAGGTTGGGGGTTCCGAGGATGACGTCAGATGGCAATCGGTCATCTTAACTCGACCCACAGCCAAAATCCTTTGCAATCTAAGCGGACCCTGGAACTTAACCGGGGCAACGTTAGGAAGTAGAGTAGAACAAAACGTACCATAGAATGGTAGATACTTTAAAATAAACTTAAGTGGATTATAATAGGCCAATGAGATGGTAGTGCTTCACAACATCCTTAGATGGAACTCCCAAAATGTTTACAGAAGAACAGAGAACATTTAAGACAGAATAACATACTATATTGTAGTCAAGTGATAGTCTATATAATAATAATAAAAATAAGAGTAAGGTTCAAGAAAGAACTGCCAACCTTCAGTATATAGATTAAACATGTCAAATTGTTACGATTTTCTCCAAGAAGTAATTTTTTTCTGAGCAACTTTCTTTGTTGAATCTTTTCTTTGCTTATATTGAGGCTGTCTTCTTGAGAAAACGTGGGTTGATATAACAAGATTAAAGGATTTACTGACAATAAATCACTTAGAAAGATTTACTTACATATAGCTTCAGCAATATTCCCCGTTACATATTGCGTTCCAAATCTTACTGACAACGCGCCCATTGCTCTCCGTCCTATGTTTATCTGAGTGAAGAAAAACAGCATTAATAAGATCAGAGAACACACGCTTCAAATAAATAGTTTTAGGTTGTATAATTTATATATGCAAAAAAATCACAAAATTGTTACGTATTTAACATATATATTGTAAAATCAGTCTAGTGATGTGATGAGGAGGTCATGGCCTAATCAGTGGTCAGGACTTGGTTCGATCGCTTGGTTAAGTATGTCTTGCTGCGACCGGTTGATCCATTCTAACACTAGTTTATATTTGATATCCAACCTACTCCGTGTTTTGGAAGGCACGTAAGCGATACCCGATTAATGTCACTGACTAATATAAGTGGTAAGGTTGCAGAGATCGTAGGGGTTGAACTTAATTCGCTAAAAAATTCACTCACGAGCACATCGCATGCATAATTGTAAACTGACCTAACTCAAAAAAGCTGATTACCATTTTGCAATCCTGAAAGCTCATATAAATCTTGAAAATCTCATATTTCTAAGCATACACTTACGTTACGTTTATGACACTTACCTATATGATTTTTTGTGGTAATTTTTAGTTGCTGAACCAAAACCACAGACCGTTAAAGCAGTTTTTTTGTAAAGCTAATATTTGTATATTACTCGTTATATGTTAAAAAAAAATTAATGATTTACGAGAAAGTCCTAATGAAATGGCTTAAATATAGATTATTATTTTCCGATAAATTGCATCTGCATTAGCTAACGAGAATTTCACTATATTTGTTACTTTTTAATTAGATAACTTTCCCTTGAGCCAAAATTTTAACATATAACAAATTTCCTTTTTCAACTTTTTTTATTTAGTCTAGCAGCTTTAAAATTTTTAAATATTCTACGAAAATCTAAGACATCAAAATCGACCCAAAAATTAAAACATGGGTACTCTACCGCAAAGTAACAATAGGTCGGACGGGGTCGATGAACCGGTCACGGGGTCACGGCGCGGGCGAGCGGCGTACGCCATTGTTTTATGGGGATACGTAAATGTCATTAGCCCAGTTCCTACTATGGCTAGACATTAGGCACGGATATATAATTTCAGAGGTCTAAAAACCCTTAAATACAATTCCTAGACAACAATTCACTTAATTGAAAAAAAAAACAAAAACAGCAATTATCTAACATTTATTTTACGAAAAATGGATTTATTTAAATTTCATTGATTGATTGAAATCTCTTGGTTGTACCATCATTTGTATATTGTTATCTGTTTGGAAGGTTTGCCTTAATTGGTACATAAGAATAAGATAAAAATAGAAGATGTTTTTCACTATTTTATAAGAAATCCTATGTATACAATCACATTAATTAACAAAATATATAAAACTAAACATAGATGGTGTTTAGTAACTAACTCTACAACTTTTTTTAAATAATGTAAACTAAATCAAAAACTAAGTATAATTAAAAACCATAGGAAAAATTTGGCCCATGATCCGTGTTTATCTTTCAATTTTAGATAAACACAGATCATAAACAGGGGTTATGTGGAACCCACGGGTACATTTTAGATTCGCAGATGGTAGAACTTATTTCTAACCAAATATCATTATCCAAAACGAATTAAATAAAGTTTACGGTAATTAATTTAAGTAATAAGATTAGATAAACTTTTTTCTGAAAGATGATTAAAACATTGTTTTTGCGTTGTTTCGTCAATAATTTTCTAAAAATCAAAAAAAAGTTGAATATTGTATATAATTATTAAACCTCCTTTTTTGAAAATTTCGCAGAGAGTAATATAAAGTTTTAAGTATAAAGCGTCTTAATAACGCAGAATACTTTAGTTGTAAGATTAGGCGAGATAGTGTTGGACAAAGTGTAGGTATTAACCATAATAAAAAAATACAATAGAGTCATTAGATATACAAACGACCACTTATGTAATGTAGATAGTTGCAGAATTGTTTTAGAAACTAGTCGGTGCCCGCGGCATCGCCCACATTCGCTGACTTGTCTGACAACGTAATAAAATACAACCTACATTTTATAAGCGTCCATATTATTACAAAAGCCTTTGATTATCAATGTAAAAAATTAAGCCGGTCTATGTATTTTTTACCTCATCCGCAGACGTAGCAATATAGAAGCATTTGGCGGCAAACTGTGACAGGTGAATGACAGTGACAGATGACCTACCTTAAGTCATGCTTGTCTGGTTAGTTCACTGTTGTTCACAGATTCACAGTAGATTTACTGTTTTTTTTTTTTTTGGAAACCTTTTTAACTTTTAAAAGTTTTTATTATAAAGTTTAATTAATTAATTTCAGTATTTTTGTCTTTGTTATTCGTGTTCTTGTATTTACATAATTTTATAATTTATTCATCTTCTAAAGTATATCAATACGTGGAGCAAAAATTTTCGTTGCCATTTTAGAAAAATTGCGCGGACGGAGGAAGATTAAATTTGGCACAATTATTTATATCTATACTGATATATGCTGTAGAGTTTTTCTTTACTTGAACGCTCTAATCTAAGTAACTACTGGTCGTTTTTGAAAAATTATTCCAGTGTTAGATAGCCCATTTACCGGGGAAGGCTATATAGGTGTATTTTTTTTTCACCTAATTTTACGCGGACGAAGTCGCGGGCACAGCTAGTAGTTTATGTAGAGGACAGTGTGCGAATGCTAATATTTTTATAAAATATGCATTATTATTAATACATTAAATTATTAACAAAGACCTCACGCCCACCAATGCCAAACGATTTACACACACATGTATACAATTTACTACAATATCGAGTCAAAGCGTAGGCTTTTATATTAAAGCTATTATATGAATTGTCAAATATAACAATATAGTTGTACAAAGAATTGAAATTTTGTATATAGCTTTATATAAACATACAGTAAAGACATGTAAGTATTTGTGACTGAATTTCGGCTAGACGGTGATATAAAATAAAATAAAAAATGTTTTATTCGGTAGCGTGCAACGATACAAAAACAAAAAATCTTTAGTATGACATATAAACTAGAAAATTATACAAGACTCAGCTCTAGGAGCTGCTTTTCAGTCTCCGCCTGATTGCCAGTGCTGCCACACAGACGCGTTTTTCTATCTAGTACCAATAAAGGAGAAAATTTGAAAATTGTAAATTTATTTAAAACCAGTTTACAAGAACAAATGTAACTTAAAATTAGGATGACGATGACAACTGAAAAAGTTAAAACTTCAAATTACCACAATATAAGAAACTTTTTCGTTCATTTCTTTACTTATGTACGACTTTTGATTATTAAGAAGGTCATTAATAAAGTAAAAAATTATAATTTCTCGTCACCCTGTTTATATGCCTCCTATGAGGATTGAACTCACGACCCCTGGTTTACAAGACCAGTGCTCTGCCACTGAGCTAAAGAGGCTTGTGTTTATGAGGAATAATTTTGGTTCGGAGCCGGCGCAGTAGGGTACCAGTACCTCTTTCTCACATAAGATCGGCGTGAAGTGGCGACAATGCTGTCAAGTGATGGTATTGTTGTCGCGTATCGTTTGGTGTTTGAGAGATTCCTGTGACCCAAACCGGCTATTTAAAGGCCGGCAACGCATTTGCGAGCTCTTCTAATGTCAATGGGCATCGGTAGTCACTTACCGCAGAATTTTCTCCTAATTACTTTATGTATTTTAGTACATTTCCTCTGCTACAAATTTTGGTGGAAACCTAAACTTAAAATAAATAACTTTTAAGTGTCGTTTGCCCCTTGTAATATAAAAAAAAAATGATGAAATATGGCTTGTCTAGAAACCGAAAAGAGTCTCCGAATAGACTACCAAGCGTGAGTAGCATTATTCGGTTGGGGGTTTTTGTAGGGCCAACGCACTTGTTATTCTGGACGCAAAATATTTTTTTTACTTAAAATTTCTTCGTATGAAATGCGTGTCTAAGCAAGGTTGCATTCCATCGACTGGAATAAGTTTCACTGAAATAGTAAGCGAGTAAAAGCCACGTGTTTTTATTTACAATCGCGCGGGTGGCAGTGGCTCGACGCACTCGATCGCTCTCAATGGTTCGAGGCCAGCGATACTGACCTACATTTTTATTCGCCACGCTTCGCACGTAGGTGTCAACCATAGACGGATGAGCATTCGTTGTTACTATGTAGTTCAATAGCTTTATAAACCAAACAGAGGTCACTGGCAAAACGTTTGCCATAGCATATCACTAGCCTGTGAAAAACTGTAGAACGCTCGATTGAAAATTTCATATGTCAGTATTTTTATTAAAGTGGCTTCGCACGCGCTATTATGCGTAAAGCATTTCGTCAATATCATGTGATGAGGAGAAAGAGTTTAGGAAACTGAGCGGTAATTTTGAGATATGCCAGTATATGTATAACTGAAAATTTGACTTTAGGTCAAGTCAAAGTTTCGTTCGAACTTCCGAAACCCATAGACTACATTATTACATGGCACGAAGATGTTTAGTCTGCCTTTGAAAAAGGAGTTTTTAGTGAAAAACTAAACATAGTTTCTTTGATTACAATACAAGGTGCTGCTGTTTCCTTATCAGAAAGAAAATCCTTGAAAAGGCTATTGTTGCAAATATTGATGAGTAGATATTAAACCTTTATTGATGTAAGCAAATTTGAAAAAGAACAGAGGTTTTTCTCACAACAGGAAAGAGAGGAACTCTAGTTCCGGTCACTGTTGGCATTCTCTATAATTAGGTGGACGGCGCGCTTACGTGCCTTCTATATGAACGTACCTTTAAATCCAAAATAGGCTATATAAGCCACTGGCAAGCACATCGTGGCTCTCCCGCCCAATATAGTCCTGAAACAATAGTCGCTGAAAACGACTAAAAGGCTTGATATTAAATCTTTTAAGGGAACATTTTTTACTATAAGCACAGAAATTTTGCTTTTTGAAGTATAGTATTTTAATGAGTTTGTGTTTCTGTTGGAGCGTTTAAACTACAATAAGGTTTACGACTGGCCTTTATCTTCATGCTCTACATAAAGCATGTCGTCACACGCATGTGGTACGTACACCGCGCGTATTACGCCCCACGTGAGGCGATACTTTAAAAATAGATACCCGTGCGTGTAACAGAGTGTAAAAGATAAAAAAATTATGCCAGTGTTACGTTTGTACGTCGAAAATCTTAGTCTTATTATCTTTCATTGACAGTAGTGATTTCTGTGGAAAACTAAATTTTTGTAAAGAATATTGGGAAACTCCAAGCTTTATACTAGGATTTTACGCAAGGAGATTCAAAACTGGCGGTCATCTCTGACGCCAAAGCTTTCATCGGCGCTATATAAATTATCTGTAACAATAAGCTAATATTATAAATGTTATCACCAAAATGTTGTACATTATTTTAAAATAATTAGGCTAAAAAACTTAATTTTACAAGAGTTTGTAAAATAACCCAAGTGAATAATTGACATTTGATATAATTTTAATATTTACACAGGACTGCTAAATAAACGGTCGCGTGATAAAGACTTATTTGACCAAAACTTAAAATTTTACAGTAGAATATTAAAAACTGTATTATAGAGCTTCTGTCAAAGCATAATGTCACAGGTATAACTGTAACGCTAATTTTTAGACAGGACCTTCATACGCTAGGGACTGCCACGGTAAACTTTAAAACTAGTACATATATAAATTATACAATGTTACATTTGGCCAGTGATACTACATGAATGTGAAGCATGGACCTTAGTTGAAAACCTGTGGACGAAAATGGATTCCTTCGAAGTGTGTGTTTATTGAATAATGCTCCGTATAAGTTGGACAGATAAGGTTACCAAAGCCCAGGTCCTTGCTAGATTTAAAAAAAAAAGTTCGTGCTAGAATGCAAAAGAGTAAAAAAAGCTCGTGACCATCAAGAAGCATAAAATATCTTACATAGGGCATATTCCGGGACACAACGATATCAGCGGCTTCAGTCTATCATAATGGGAAAGATTGATGGAAGAAGAAAGAGGAGGTCTTAGCTATGTAACGTTCGGGAATGGACAAGCCCCCGGTTAGCCAGAGATAAAGAGGTATTTACTCCCAGGGTATGGATGGATGGGTGGATCTCCCTTTATCTGACCGATAACTGGTCCGATCCTTTACGGGTACGTGACCCCGGAGTGCGCTAGCTGCTACTGTCAAACACCCTATACCGTCCGTGACAGTAGTATCTACCCATCAGTAGTATATACCCATCTACTTTTATATCCTTTTTCTCCATTACTTTTCCCTACTTCTGTTCTTCTAATTAGAGGTAGCACCACGCTTGTAGCTGAATTGGGCCGACGCGTCCGGGTACCTGTACTTCTTTTTCACATGACATCGGCGTGAAGTGGCGGCAATGCTGTCACGTCAAGTGATGGTATTGTTCGGTTTGTGAGTCTTCCCGGTGGCCTAAACTCGTCATTAAGGGCCGGCAGCACATCTGGTGGCCTTTTGATCGTGCAGATGTCCATGGGCGTCGGTAGGCACTTAGGTGCCTGCTGCCTGCTCGTTTGCCCCCTTGTAACATAGAAAGGAATTTGAAGAAGAAGATAAATTATGCATACCTTGAACTTATTCTTCATGATGACGTTGTTCTCGATGTGCTGCTTTATCTGATGCACTACTGTAAGCAGCGCAATGTTGGTCTTTCCGGCTCCGGTTGGCGCGCAGATCAGCAGGTTTTCGTTAGTGTTGTAAGCCGTTTGGAACACCACCGACTGGATTCGGTTCAGCTCCTTGATGTTCTCGAAGGCCATTTGACCGATCTGTGGATAATTAGTAAAGTCAGGCATTGTCGAAATTTAAGGCAAGTAAGAGAAGATTTAACAACATAATAAATTGCATAAAAGGCACACCACCGCAGTACAGTTTTAGTTTCTTTTTCAGGCTTCTTCTTGAGGGCAGCCATTTCTGAGATGAAATGGGCGTCATGGCTATAGATGTTTATTCGACGGTTGTACTTCACTACAGCGTGAACGCTCGCGACAGTCGCTTTATTCACGAAGTGACCGACTGCGTCGTCCACGTCTTCGGTTTAGAAGACACACTCCTTCGTCTGACGGAAATTGCGACTACCACATGCCAAACGCTGCCGTGATTGGACATCTTCTTCTGCACGCAGACGATGATGATGACCCGTTCAAAACATAGACCCAGTGACTTGTGGACAGTACGAATGCGAGACCCTTGTCCCTTGCCCTGCCCTCCGCCACTCATTTTGACCTTTTCTGCCTGGGTGAGCGTTAGGTAGTGTCAGGAGCGGGGAAAGGATACCGCAGCTCCGGTAAAGCTCTCGAGTCGCAGAAACCGCACTACCTTGCTGGATAAATAGATGCGGTCGTACCTTTCCTTTCAAGACGTACGCACAGACGCATAGACGCAACGTGGATGTACCACAGGGCATATGTGCGTGCACAGCAGCTCTTGGGTGATCTCTGACAGATGGTATGGGCGATGATAGATGGTACTGATGCGATTGTCTATATCGATTCGATTAATTAGACTATTATTCTTATTAGCCGTACGTTAATTCAGATTAGTTCTTACTTCCAATGCTAGACCAAGTGTTAGTATTACTTCTAACCTCTACATACAATTCATATCCTCGTCCATACGTACCTCATCCAAATCAGTAATCGGTACCCGTTTCTTTCCAATTTCCAAGGGGGGCGGATCATTTTTGGGTATGAGTACCTCTTCATACTCCTTATTGTCTTTTCTCACTGCATTTTCCGGTAATAGTAGTTTTAGGCCCGATACAAAACCTATTGGCATAAATCATTATTACAGTAAGGATCATTATTGCAGTAAAATAAAATAAATTGAATAAGCGTAATTTAACACTGAAACTTTATACATGTACAATTAATTGTTCTACACCTAAAAGAGGGAGAAGAAAGATGTGGAAGAGCGGAGGTGTGAGGGGAGAGGAAGATGATAGGGAGAAATGGGGATATCGTGGGAGAGGGAGAAAGAAAGGAGGGTGAAGAGTTTTATTTAGAAATCAAGGCAGTGATTAATTGAAAAACAGCAATACCTGCAGAATTCTTAGCGTCTATTGTAGAGTCGTATACATTCGGGTATTGCACTTTGGTTTGAAAATACGATATTTTTTGGAGAATTGGATCCACGTTACTGCTCGATTTCGACATAGAAAATGGCACCACCGGTTTGGAGAGTTCTGCAAGTCTGTAAATAAACATAACCTGGAGCAGTGTGGCAAGTAATTCAAAGTATCACTAATTTAAAAACTATAAGCATTTTATTGGTAAATAAGAGAAGCAGTTTTTACACATGTTTTTAAAATGTACTATTATAATTTGAAATGTTTTCCATTGCAAATTGCGAAATCTAGAAAACATTGGCATAATTTCAACATCCAAAAAGAATTAAAAAAAAAATACATACACTAAATGGCATAGGAACAAATTCAAGAAGTTTAGCTTGTATATATATGTAAGTATATAAGATGCATTAATTTCCTTACCTTTTTGCCCTCATTTGTGCAATATTAATTTCTGGCTCTTCTTCATCGCCGTCAATTTTCTTGGCATGCTTCGCTTTCTTCTCTTCTTTCCTCACTAGCTTCGCTAACATTTTCTCTTGACCCGACTGCACGGATACTTGGCACAAGTACTGGGGCATTTTATTCTCGGGCAGAAGCGATGCTACTAAAATACATAAAGTATACTCATCAGATTTATGTATGTTTACAATACATACTTATTTTGATAGGACTATCATTTGAAAATTAAGAAATATCTAGGGTTACAAATACAGCAGCCCCATTTCAAAACCTAGTATGGGACACTTTTGCACCGCAGTTTCCTGCCTATCCTCTCTCTGCTTCGTATCTTGTCCTTGATTATAAAACCTAATAAGGTGCATCAACCATTTTCAAACCTAGGAGGCTCAGAGACCTGCCAGGTTTTTCAATTGGTTAAAATGACTTCCTACGTTTTGAAATGATTACGAGGGAGTGAACACAGTTACTTATCAATCCTTAAAGATTTCTGTTTTTATGCGAGTTTGAACTGTTGGTGTTTTTTATTTGGTAATAATTTACCATATTATTAAGGTTATGCAATAAAAAGATTTTTGTAAGAAGTGTCCCTGACTAGGTTTTGATATAAATAATAATAAAAGTTTTTTATTCAAGGCATATAAAACCCAAATATGGGACAGCCAAAAAGGTTAACTATCAATCCAGAAATATATAGAAATTCGTCATAAAAAAAAATAGGGCTTTAGAATTTTCGTAGAGCTAGATAAAATTTCAAGTTAAAACCACATGGAGAAAATAATTAGCATAAGCTAGTAAAACTAAGAGTATTTATGAAAATACCTACTTTCAGCAATTGTGGGTTGCTGTGGAGGCGCTTTAAGACTGTCAGTAATTTCCACGCGATGTTGTAAAATCTCTTCAATAAACTCAAACTTATCAAAGCCCAGAAGCTCAAAGAGATCATTCTGGAGCTCATCATTGGTCCTCGGGGAGTTTAGCAAAGTGATGATTGATTGCAATATGTCTGCACTGGAAATACCTGCGGTACTTTCGTAGAGTCCTTTCACTCTTGTTTCCAGCCATACTTTACCAAACTAAAATTATTCAAAATCATAAATATTAAACAAGAAAATGAATAAGATGAAAGTATAAGATGCTCTGACGATGTTGGCTTGCCCAAATATTGAATTGCAGAGCCAACTAGCAATTTTAATTGCAAATCTGAACTATCTAAGAGAATATCTGTCAATATCTGTCTACATACAAAATATATATAAATGTAGGCCTGTATTAGTCAATAATTTATTTTTATTACTGACCTCCTAAACTACACAGCGTTTACCTAAGGAACCCTGTTAATTTTTTGAACTCTTGATTTTTTATTAATTTTTATTTATTCTGTTCTTTATATACATATATTTTGAAGATGAGTGAATGAAAGCTTTATTCAATACAAGCAGACTCCTTTCCTTTTAGCCAGTTAGCCAACATCCTTAAAATGTGACACTGGCCATATGTTTCATGAAATAATTACAACAATTGATCTTTAGATATATAGGATGATTGGTGAGACACTTAGAATACCTAAGTAGGATACTTTGTGTTCGATTCTCGTTATGATCTATATATATAAATAAAAATGAATCGCAAAATGTATTGGTAAGCGCATAACTCAACAACGCCTGGACCAATTTTACCAATTCTTTTTTTTAAACGTTCCTTTAAGTCCAAGGATGGTTTTTAGGGCGAGAAAAATTCGAATAATTTCCGGGAACACCCTAAAAACAGCCCTTTTCTTTGCCCCAGACAAACGTTTTCTAACTAAAATGTAGAGTCAATTTGAACTTTATTGCTGTTCGATAAAGTTCATATTAAATTACAAGCACTCACTGTTGTCTAAGCAATATAGATAGGTGTGTTCCTAAAGTCAAAGAGTCAATTTGCACTTTATTACCGCTGTACAAAGCAGGAACGATTCGTAGTCATTCGTTATTTCTAATAATACGGGAACGGGGACGGAAATGGGAACGGGAATGGGAACGCGAGTTGAAACGGGAACGAGGACGGTATAGGATAATAGAAGTAAATAGTAAGTAGCCCAACGTTAGGGCAGGACAGCGTGCCGGGTCCACTAGTTACAAATAAATATATAACGCTTAAGTAAAACTTGGTGTTGCTTCCGTGAGAACGGAGGGCCTAGCACGAACATTTTCGATAGTTTTACTTACTCATACGTTCGAAAAAAACGTCAATTGAAAGTTCGTGCTTTCATTTTATGTAACTTACATGGCCGTGACGTCCGAATATTCTCGATAGTTTTACTTACTTTTACCTTCGAAACGAAACGTCAAATGAAACATTAGAGTTTTACATAACTTAGTAGCTGGGTATTGCTATCACGAATGAAATCAGAACTACAAATACAGACTACCTCTGTGCCAAATTTTCTTCTTTAAACGTCCCTCGGTTTTCGAGATTTTGCGATAGATGACTTTTTGCTTTTCTACACATATCTTTAGAGGTAGCGCCATGCTTGTAGCCGAATTGGGCCGGCGCGTCCGGGTACCAGTACCTCTTTCTCACATGAGATCGGTGGGTGCGACAATACCCCAACGGCGGTGGGGTTTGAATCGGGTACCTTGCGGATTTCAGTCCATACCTTACACCATTGAGCTATTGAGGCTCTAAAATCATTAGCCATTTCATCTGTTGCAGATGATTGGTGCAGTGTGTATTTTAGCGACGCTTCCGTTTTTAGCTTTGCTACTCAATCCTGGATTGACACGTACGGCTACACCCACGGTGATTTTTCCCCTCTAAAATATGTGTTTTTTTTATAATTTGGATGTGTTGAGTTCAATGAAAATGGCGACATTTTTTATGACGGCAATCGATATTTGGCAAAACTTTTTATTAATTAAAATTATTTATGTACACTATTGAGTGAGCCCATTTTGATAAGATTATTCAGAATATTTTTCTGAACACACTAGTATTTAATTCAAGAGTTCGGGATTTATTTGTGTGTTCGATTATTACATCTTTTCATTTAACAAATATCCGTTGGTTCCGAATTTATATCGTTTACGTTGTATGGCCCAAACTCACCCTCATGGCGTCCTCGTGACACTCGAATTCAACATCAGCCTCCCCCGAGGGTCGGCCGCTGTTGTCGTACAGGATGTTGATGTTTACGGGACGGATTGGCTTGAAGAACTGCCGGAGGTGAAATATATAAATAAAAATATATCCACAATAGCAGACCAGGTCACACGTTAATTAAACTTAAACAGAAAAACCTTAAGACTCATTTCTCAAAATATCTATTATATTGTGAACATAAGTTACCACTTCTTCGAAATCATACACAGCTGCGATAATGGTATCCGTCGACATCTGTTGGAATAATTGTTAAACATACATGTATAGGGTTGTAAGTGATCACTCAAGCTTGCCATTATTTGGGATGTTTGAAGGTAGCGATAATATATAGGAGGGACGGGATAGTGGGATGGGTAGGAAGAAGGCGCGAGGTGTGGGGGAGGGAGAGGGTTGAGATATAAGCTGTGATGGAGCTTTGATGTCGAAGCGAAACGTGCGTTGAGGCACATTGGAAAGTCAGTGTAGTTCTGTGCTTTGCGCCCCGACCCCGACCGGGAGATAAATAGCTAACCCATTCTAACGCTGGTTTATATTTGATACCTGACCTCCTACGTATTTCGGAAGACACGTAAAACAGTGGGTCTCGATTAATGTCACTGAGCGATATCAGTCGTGAGGTTGTAGATAGCGTGGGGGTTTTGAAGATGACCTCAGATGGTTATCGATCATCTTAACTCACCCCACAGACAGATACCCTGCAATCTAAGCGGACCCTGGTACTAGACCAGGATAACGCTAAGTAAAAGAAGAAAGATGGGTGACCCATTCTAAGGCTGGTTTTCAAATATCCGGACCATGGACGTGAAACAGTGGGTCCAGATTAATGTCACAGAGGATATTAGTCGTGAGATTGTGGGGGTTCCAGGGATGACGTTAGACAGCAGCCGGTCGCCCCACACCCATATCCACAGCAATTTAAACGGACCTTGGTACCAGACCAGGATAAAGCTGGGTAGAAGAAGATGAAAGGGTGCCCCCCCCCCCCCAGCCATCCCAAACCCTCAACCGGCGACACCGGAAACTTTCCCTATAGTCAATCCTTTCCACCGTTGAGCTACTGAGGTTCAAACCAATTACTCCCACTACTTTAGTGTGATTGGCCGAGGGAATGAATCTACGCCCACTTTTAAAACACCGCCGCTGTGGCACTCCGCCAACCGTTTGTAAACCAAGATTGAGTACTCCTTAACAGATTGTACATGTGTAACAATGACACAATAACTTTTAAGCTGTTCGACCACCGTCTAAAAATATTATTATACATATGGAACTTTTGAAGTATAAAATATTCTTGATTATTATTAGTCACCGACACTAAAATCACAAGATTAAGTCAAAAAACACGCTCAACTTTACAAAACTTAAACGATGTTATCCAGATCTTTGGAGAAGGGGATAGGATTGGCTGTGCAAAAATAAAAATCGATGGGAAAGTTAACATTAAAGTTGGTTATTTCGTAAATGCTAAGGCAGCCGGCAATTGCCAACACTAAAATTGTAACAGATATCCAAGTATAACATTAAAAATTACACGAAGTGATTCAGAAAGTGTAAGCGTTAAAAGTGCCACTTAATAAAACACTTTTTATTAACATTTAACTACCCACACTATACTGTTTGATTGGCTATCACAAGACGCCCACTTTTTAACATTCCAACCATCGAAATCTGTTACTGGTGTGGCGTTCAGCCAACAATTTGTAGGTTAAAATTATTAACTGGCATTATCTATGATAACAATATGTCAATAAAGTTGAGCGTTCACCGGCCGGCAAACAAGAGTATGTAATGTATATGTAATATATTTCCCCCATACTCGCACCGAAGTATCTGCCATTAGGTAACGTGAAAAAAATTCCTTTTTATTCCAAGTTATATTATTGAACAAGAGCAAAATTACTAACATTTCGAAGGGTTTTTTTTTAATTTAAGAAAAGCAGCAAATGTTCTACTGTACAAATAACATTCATCTTTTGCTTACGTATCAGGAGTGAACATGTACAGACTTCTAAACTCGATATGTTCAAGTAACTTTGGTATGGATAAAACTTTAATAAAACAAGCACAATGCAATATAGTTGAGTAAAAACTTCTTGCAGATCAAAGTTTCAATAGAAATACGTCATTATACTTTTCATCTTAACGTCTCGCGACGGAGAAAAAAAATGTAAAACTTGTCAGTATCTTGAGTTTGTAACTGTGTAAAAGTGTATTAAGAAACTGTTCGAAGTAGCGAAGTATTGTCGAGAAATAATCTCCGATATTCGAGCTGTGTTCAGTGGAAAAAAGAACAGCATCTAGGCCAGTCGCGGCTCAAACTCTTCGCTTTTTAATCCCTTGTTGGCTGAAAAATAGCATCGTCTCTCCAACGCTTATATATCTTCATATATACGCTTATATATGTAAATATATTCCTGTAGAGGCACCCCCACCACATTTGTTTGAGGTATAAATTGTTTGCTGAGTTTTTTACTAATCACTCTACGAATAACCTTAGTAGAGTCTATCTCCTGATGATGCTTCGGTGTTGAAGCGAAACTTGCGTTGAGGCACATCAGAAAGTCAGTGTAGTGATGTGCTTTGGTAGCGGATTTGATGGTGTAGCTTTCGGGTTGCACCATTGCACCAATTTTGTGGAAACCCACAACAAACAGTGAAAGATTAGATTAATTTGCAAAACACAAGTCTCGCACTTTTAATTTATTTATTTTTATATGATAAGGGGCAAACAAACAGAAGGATCACCTTATTGTACGTGACTCGATACGCCTATAAACAACTGTGTCAGAAGGCCCGCAGATGCACTGCTGACCGTCAAGAAATTCGGTCTTTTTTTAAGTCTCTAACTTTATCAGTTCCGAAACAAACACCGGAACAACTTTTATGCAGTTCCTACATTTACCTACCATTATAAGTTTCGTACTTAAACATCTATACATCAATACAGGAAGCGAAAACTTTTAGGATCATTTTAAGGAAATTGCGTGGACGGAGGAGTGTGCAATTTGACAAAATTAAACTTGATCGTTTGCGAATGTTAATATTTTTTTTATAAAATATGCGTGATCATTACGTTAAATCAAATGATCCCACAATTAGCACAGACCATTAGCACGCAAATCTAAAGATTTGTGGGGTTCCTATATTTTTGTAGTAATAATATATTACTAACCCTTTATTATTATTTTGAAAAAAAAAAAAATACATACTTAATTTTTTTTTCTTTTGTTAATCTTTAACGATCTGACATTGTAGAATAATTATATGGGTTTTTATTCAATTTAATTCTTATTTTTATATAAGACATGTAATTACGGGACTACTGAATTGCTGTATACACCTATAACAAATACATGAAGTAGACTAGAAGATATATTAAGACGATATGTTTTATAATGTTTCTATAATGCATTGTTGCTGTCTAATAAATAAAATAATACGATTGTTACCATGACAATTACGCACTTTTATTTGTATGTAAAACTGAAAATGTAGTAAGGTAAGATATGAAGGTCGTTTAAATTAACAGTAAGGCAATTCGAATATTTCACACTTCCTTAGCTCGCGAGGACGTAAAACGAGAGAATGAGGGTAATCTCCCTCTTTGTCATCCAGCATCTTGCGTAATTTGATAATATTCAACTTTATCTGAGAACACAGTCTAAGAGCTAGCCGTTATTTTTCGTACAACCGGAATTCGCAATTAATTTCCTGTCTCGTATAACGTTTTTTTTGGAATGAACTAGTTGGGTTGATTCTCAATATATATATATTTCACTGGCCCGTTGGCGTGGTGGGGTTTGTGGGTTCTATTCCTACCTCGAGTCTGGGTGTATTATCTATACTTCAGCGGTCGGCATTCGAGTCGATCGCTAGGTTAAGTAGCTCTTGCTGTGACCGGGTCATAGATAGGTGAGCTATTCCTAAACTGGTTTATATTTGAAATCCGACCTCCTCCGTGTTTTGGAAGGCATGTACAACAGTAGGACCCGATTAATGTCACTTTGTGATATTAGTCGCGAGATTGAAGAGATCCTGGGGATTCCGGGGATGACGTCAGATGGCAGTCGGTCATCTTCACTGGCCATGTGGCTATGCAGTCTACGCGAACCCTGGTACTAAACCGGGATAACGCTGGGAAGAAGAATAAAAAAATAAATATATATACAGGACTATATGACACACGGACGTCTGTTCCTAAGGTAGACAACTTAATGTCTGTGTTATAGGTAATTCACGGTGACCTAAACCCCTCTTTATAGGCGCGCAATGCATCTGTGAGCTTACTGGAGGTACAAATTTCCGTGAGCCTTGATACGACAGCATTGCCACCACTTCACGCCGATCTTATGTAAGAAAGAGGCACCTGGTACCCGGACGCGCCGGCCCAATTCGGCTACAAGCATGACGCTACCTCTTAGCCTTTAATTACCTTGCAATGCCCCACAACTTGGCACAAGGCAAAGGGCACCCTTCCTTAGATCACTCTCATCTATCCTGGGCTATCCCAATCCACCTCCTTCTCACACAAGCCTCCTGGACATCACACCACCTTTTCCTCGGCATCAACTATAGTCTGAACAATTTCTAACCAATTTCTCATGAAGATCTCATCACAGTTCACATCACAGCAAACCCAGCAGGTAGTCATGTCTGAATGTGGCGTTGTATGACCTGCGGTCCTAGTTACACTGGTCCATTAAAGTGAAAAGCAAATATCAGTCAAATGTAGAGCTATCTTAATTTGACTTTTTCTAGTTGCGGTTACTGAATTGACACGTTCGCGGACAAGAACGCATTTGCTGCTTTTTACCGCCAAACAAATTGAAGTTACATTCCACAGAAAGTGGTACATGTGCCTGTTCAAAGTCTTAATTTAGTTTTTTTTTTTAATATGATAAACGGCTAACGAGCAAACCATATTATAAATGACGATCGACGCCCATAAATACTTTTTAGTAGACATCTGTATATTAATATGCGAAGCGATAATTTTCGGTAATATTTTAAACAAACAGGGCGAACGGAGGAGAACAAAATTTGGCACATATAGAAGGGGATCTGCGAAATGCTAAAATTTTTATAAAATATGCATTATTAATACATTCCCTTATTAAAATAAAACGTCACGCACACCAATGCCAAGCGATTTACGCTCACATGTATACAGTTTACGATAAGATTGTTTCAAAACGTGGTCATGACGACGGTAAAAATATGAATTGTCAACTAAAACGGTGTCCTTATACAAAGAATTGGGCCAATTTTGACCACCAGGCAATCTCTAGTATTAATCGCTCAGTCGCTCAAGTAATAGAGAAACACTCTACCTACTGTTGGATTAGGGGGGTCGATAATCTCCCCCATGAACCACCTGCCCATTTACTCCTTGATATATTTATGAAAAAAATCAACTTCTCGATACCTCCTACGTAAATTGTTATAACCCCAAATTCCCAACTTTACAGTAGAGCATTACAAACATGTAAATTGATATAAAATCATCAATATAACACATTTGTGTATACAATTATCTATTCAATGATCACGATAACATTATTGTTTACAATAATATATTGAAAAGTGACTGTAATATTACAATTTAGTTGTTTGTAACGTTCTACTGTAAAACTGTGAATTTGGCGTTACAACAACTTACGTGGGAAGTATCGTTCTGTTGAATATTTTGTGTAAATCTTCATTATGAATATACAAAAGATCATAACACCATACATAGTTGCTGTATTTCAACGTCCAATTATCCATATGTATGTATTTATATATTTCTAAAAAAATAATATTTGTGTATAACAGGCGGCTGTTACCTATAACACGGCGGTTGTTACCTATAACACAGGCATTATGTTGTCTACCTTAGGAACAGACGTCCGTGTGTCATATAGTCCAAAAAAATGTAAAGAAAGAAAGAAAGAGAAAGATTTATTGGATTCGCCACACTATACATTACTTAGTCTATCCTTTCGTATAAAATATTTAATTCAATAAATTTAAACCTATGTTATAAACATCATATAGTGTAATCCCCCACAAGCGGTATTTTTTCTCACCAAAAACTTGGACGTGAGAATTTTTTATCACTTCCAACGCTGACTTTCAGATATGAGATGGATATAATAATTTATGTCATCGAGGAGGTTGCATCTTAATCAGTCGCTAGGTTAAGCAGTACATAACGCGGCCGAAGAATAGATGGGTAATCCATTCTAAAACTTGTTTCCCAAATGTCCGACCATCTCTGTGTTTTGGAAGGTTTAAAACATTAATGTCACTGACAGTTATATTAGTCGTGAGATTTTAGAGTTTGAGAGGGATGACAACAGACGGCAGTCTGGCAATTTATGTCGCCCCACAGAACGCCCCACAGCCACATCCTCTGCAATTTAAGCGAACCCTAGTACTAGACCGAATTAAGGCTCGGTAGAAGATGGAATGAAGCATTTGATATGCCTTATTCCATCGACAACTGTGTCTATTATAGTTGTTACCGGCGACTTTGTCCACGTAAAGTTATGACATATAGCCTATAGCTTTCCTCGATAAATGGGCTATCTGAAACTGAAAGAATTTTCTAAATGGGACCAGTAGTTTCTGAGATTAGCGAGTTCAAGCAAACAAACAAAAAAACAAACTATAGCTTTATATATTAGTATAAGATAATACTATATTCTCTATGGTCAAGTTGCTCTATGCTTACGTCACATTCTTGTTAACACATAGACGTAAATAGAGACGTTCACTCCATAGATAATTGATACACGAACAAGTGTGTGATGAAACTGTGAGTATGTGCGTGACCCCGGCCTCACCTCTTATTCTCTGTCGATTTTGATAATATTTGGTCCATTGTTGCTACTATTGACATTTGGTTGTTGTAATTTATACCAATAATCGGCCCATCTAGAGGTCAGATTGGGTAACGGTTTTTTTAACGCTACAGTAATTGTATCCGTTCTGTATGACATTTTGAATTAAGAAAAGAATTTCGTATTAGAACTAATAGGTACACTTTCTTCTATAAATACGGTCAAATGGCTTAATAATGGCGTCTCCCAAACTTTTTGGAGTTTACTCCTTTAGATCCGATATAAGGCCCGTGGTATGGTAGTGAAATCGAATATGTCAGATGTTACGCGTTGGAGTGTTACGTTACCCATTTCTCGTATACCGAACGCATAGAGGGAAGGGAAAGGAGGGATGAAAGTGGGCGAATGCGGGCGAAGGTGGGCAAAGTTGGGTGAGAGTGGGCAAAGATGGGCTAAGGTGGGGGATGGTGTGTGAAGGTGGACTAAAGTGGGCTAAGATGGGGGAGGGTGGGCGAAGGTGGGTGAAACTCCAGCATGAATGACATGACATGAGAATGAAAACCAAACAAGGAAGTAATTCCCTCATCGTTCGGTCAAAAGAGAAAGAGACTTTAGAAGCTTATTATAGTGTATCCAATTGTATGAGCCATTCGATAAGAAGAAAAAAGTTCCCGCCAAAAATCCAGTAGGCGAAACCCCCACAGGTTTCGGGGATGACGTCATATGGCAGTAGGTCATCTTAACTCGCCCCACAGCCACATCCTCTGCAATTGAAGTGAACCCTGGTACTAGACCGGGGTAACGCTAGGTGGAAGAGGCGAGAGTTTAAAACGCTATAAAAGGATATATATCCGGATACCTTAACATCATCAATTTCAACAGCGAGATAGTTCTCGAACGTTTCTTTCCAATGACGGTATTTCAAATCTGCAGCGGGAGTACCCGGATCTGTTTCAAACTTCTCGGGCCTAAGCAATCGCCTTATAGAAGCCTCTCCGTATTACTGTGTTTTAATTAATGAAATAAATTGACATAATAAATATACGAAAAACCAAATATATTGATATTATTTCATTAAAATTTACACTGAGAATGACAACGTAACAATGTCAAAATATAACATAACTATGGTAGACGCAAAGAGGTTTGAAATAACACCACATAAATTATTTTAATTTATAGGGAAAAACAAGACGAGTATTCGATGACGATTTACGCAAGCAACAATCCGCTTCTGGAACACGCGGCGGCCATCTTGAATTCCATAGACAACAGTACAGACAGCCAAGACCTCAGTGTTACCACGGTCAATATTAAAATATTGGATGAAAACGACAACGAACCGAGATTTCAACAGAGCATATATTACGCAGGTATTAACTTTAGTTACTTACTTACTGGAGTGGCTCAGAAACCCAAAATGAGCTTTTGGGTGTTTTGCCATTTGTAGTGGTTTTTCTTGCCCTTTGCCCGCCCTAAGATCGCTCTGATCTGACTCTAGGAAGTCACGTCAGCGATACTTGGGTCGCCCAAATGGTCGTCGACCAATTGATTGTCCCACAAATGCCTTGTTGACGCCGCGATCGTCACCCATCCTCACGATGGTTTTTTGCTATAAAAACGCTTGTTTCTGCACAAGTATTATATTCTTTGGCAATAGACAATAGATACTAAAGAGCACTATAGATGTATAACTTTTCTACATGTCTGAAGTCATAATTTTTCGCCATAGGTATAAAGCATACGGCTCGCATCAACGAGCCCATCATATCTATAGTGGCTGAGGATCCCGACCTGGAAGAGAACGGTACGCTCATCTACATGGTCGCGGCTTCGAATCTGTACAAGTTTGGGGCTACGCAGTCAAGTGGCAGCGTCGTGCCTTCGCCATTTAATATCAGCCAAGATGGTGAGTCTTACAAACTCGAAACTCGTCTTTTCTAAATCTCTCTCTCTCTCTCTCTCTCTCTCCCTCTCTCTCTACACCAGTTAGACTTCAGTACAGTACATACATGATTTAGTACCAAGTACAGTACATGAAAAGTACTATGTACTGTTCACAGCACAAATTACTTATGTAAAATATGTATACTCACGTCTTTTTTTGTCACTTCTTTTTTGGTGAAAGCTAATTCTCGAAACTTGTAAATCTATAATTTTTTCTAACCCCTCTTCTGAAATACTTCCGTATTTCATCACCATCGTCATCATT
>JANCMC010048866.1:0-21845 GCA_024363005.1 Charaxes varanes | reverse complement strand
ATTGAAAGACGTTTATAGAGTAAATATGAACTTTTTGTATTAGCTAAAGTGAACAACTTAATGCCTTTGTTATAGGTAACATCCGTCTTTTATATAAGTTTGTTTATATAAATCTGTATATTAATACGTGAAGTGAAAACTGTAGGTACCACTTTACGAAAATTTCGAGGACGGAGGTGTATGAAATTTGGCACAATTATAGTGTACTAGTCGTTATACGCGACTTCGTCCGCTTAAAATTAGGTAATTTTTTTACGTGATGGCACATAGCCTTCCTGAATAAATGGGCTATCTAACGTTGACATATTTTTTTCAAATCGGACCAGTAGTTCCTGAGGTTAGCGCATTCAAGCAATCAAACAAATAAACAAACCAACAAACTCTTCAGCTTCATATAAAAGTATACAGAGGAGGGTGTGCGAATGCTAATATTTTTTATAATATGCAATATTAATGTACTAGGTTATTTAAACAAACCACACGCACACCAATGCCAAACTATTTACAGCACTTTATACACACTTGTATATGATGATGTCAAAGCGTAATCGTGGCGAATTAACGTTATATTAATTGTCAAACAGAACAATACATGTCGTTTTACTAAGTACATATTATGTGACGCGCAAAAAGGTTTGTGGGCGAATTTCTATCAGCCGGCGATCTCCAGTATATATGAATACATACGTATAAATAATACACCCAACCTCGAGGCGGGAATCGAACCCACAACTCCGGAGCAAAAGGCTGGGTCACTGCCAAGTGTGAACTGAGCCAACGGGCCAGACAAATCTTATCAAATTACTTATACAATGCCGAATGTACAGTCGACCAAGAAAGTGCTTTACCATTTTGGATTTCAGTTCCTACTTAAAGAAAATTTTGCTAAGAGTTATTGTTAAAAATTAATGTAATGTATAACAAGCAAGAATGAGCCTTTTAACTAATTGAGGGGAAACGACATTCGACCTTAGCGTGGCCAACCAATTTCTTGGTCGACTATATATCGTAATTGTCACATGGTTGAATCTCAATAGGCAATGTCAAGGATAGACTTTCATCCGTAACGAATTGGTTCTATTCCTGGTTGGATTTTAATTTTTGCTTACGGTTAAAATTTAAATTATGCCTGGTTAAATTTATTACTTGTATTGTAATCTTATCGTAAGGGTTATTGTTAGAAATAAACGTACTGTATAACAAGCAAAAGTGAGCCTTACAGCTAATCGACGTGCAAACGACATTCGACCTTAGCGTGGCAAACCAATTCCTTCGTCGACTATACAACACTCTCGGAAGCTTGGGAATATAGCTTAATTCGAGAGGGTAGTATTCGTAGCGACAGTAACACGAGTGTTTGAAGTAAATCGAATCCTTGTCACATTAACAATGACCTGACTCTGGCAACTGGAGCTGACTGTAATATCAGTTTACAATGACATATTAGGAGCAGGCTTAATCAGTGGCCGGCATTTGAGATGATCGCTAGGTTAAGCAGTTCTTACCGCGACCGGGTGATAGACCTTTGTTATTTTAGATACTTGTACCTTGTGTGATTCTTTGCCCCCGGCAATGGATGGAGGAGCATGCTTGCCGGGGGCGTTATATCTGGCTCCGGCAATAGGAATCGTGTTACACGAAGTTTACAATTCCATAACTTCCCTCCCGCCATCTCTGTCACAGACTGTCACATTTTTCAAATCCCTCCCCCGTTTCATCACATAATTTATAATTTTATGCATGTTAAAATAATTAAGAGAAAATCGCAGTTAGTTTTTTTTTTAATATTTTCAATTGTGACATTTGACGTCACAAAGCCTTTAACATCCTCCTGCACATTGTCACACATTGTTACATTTCGATGATGCTAATACCCTACACCCCTTTAACGTGTGACGTTTTCAAAGGACGATCTCTTATAAGGAATACCATAGGTTACTTTTATTTTAACAAAAAAATTAGGGTTCCGTACAACACAAACATTTTAATCTCAGAAATTGTACAAACTCTATTGAATACAACGGACGACGAAGTAACAGCTAGTATTATTTATAACAAAACAAGAAGAAGCATAGCTGCTTACACGTAACAAATTGTATTCCGACGTTTATAACCACTAATCTCTTTATACCACCCTAATATGCATTAATACTAAAACAACTTAAGCAACTTTAAGAAAACTGTTTGATATGTTCCGTAGGTAATAATTTCTATCAATTTATTGATCATAATCAATATTATCAAAGCCAAAAATTTTCGAAATCGAATAAAATCATATCGAAGCCCCCATTGAATAAAGTGATAACCGAAAATGTTTAAGTTTACAGAAAAAAAAAGGTTGTTTTGAAATAAAAGGACATTTTTATTTTCTCAAGCATTCACATATTTAAATATATTAAATTTAAAAAAGTTATTAATTTGTGCACAAAAATAGCGTGAGTCTTCCGCCGAACGAATTTTTTTTTCAATAACTTTGCTATTCACAACGAAAAAAATTATTATTAGTGCTATGCAATATAAAAATGACAGTAAAATGATTTTACCATATTGTTCGTTGGAGTCGATATATATTAAAACTTTTTAACGTGGAACTCTAAAGCGTTCCAATCCATCAATGTCCAGAGTAAAAGAAAGATTCGGATCGTTTCCGTTCTTAAGATGCTGAGTGACATTTGATAGCCGGGTTGTGTTAGCGCTAAGCGTATTCAAAATTCAATTAATTCGTCACAACAATATGTAATCGCATGTTTGGTCTAAGTATGGGATAATGAGGTTCAATATTAAACGGATTTCAGCAATTATGTGAGCCTCCGATGTAAACTTTTTTTAATAGAAGGGGTTAAGTCAAGGTCAATTGCGTCATACGTTGATTAAGTAGGTATTCTAGCAGAGCTATCGACTTTCACACTCCCGGTCGCAAATGCCCCTACATTATAGGATGAACCCAGAGAAAAAAAAGGGTACCATCAAAATGTGACTTTGTGTGTCCATGGGTAGGACGGGGGGGGGGGGTCAAAACCTTTGTGACGTCACATGTCAAAATTAAAAATAATAAAAATATATTGAAGTTTCTGTTTTTTCTAATTATTAACAATTACAAATATAAACCAATAAAAATTATGACGTCACACCATGAGAGAAGGGGGGGGGTTAAATAAATTGTAAATTTCGTAGAGGGGAGTTAATAAATTGTAAAATTCGAATAACTGACTCCCAGTCCCCAAGTAGTGTAGCGTCGTTTATTTTCAAATGACCTTAAATTATGTCGAACAATACCGAGATAAAGAGCTTTTATTCCGCTGCCGACTGTGTTTAACCGACTTTCATGGTAGGAGAGTACTTCTGTTGTTGAAAAACTGAAGTTTCCGTGGTTTTAAACTTTAAATTTTGAGGTTTTACCAACTTTTTTATTAATTTGAACTCACATTTTCGGCCATGTTAAAAGAGTGTCAGTTGATACATTGTTATATCATTTTGGAAATTAAAATTTTACATAATCTTCGAGATATTGAACTGAGACTGTTATTTTAATACGGGTTTAATTTTGGAGATTGGGTTTGGGATTATTTTTTGGTAATTTTGGGGGTTTTCGAAATTGCTTTCAATTCGGTAGTAATTCTATTTATTTCTCTTTTCATATACTTAACGATGAGTTATTTGTTAATTATCACCACCATGTCCACGTGGGATTTGTTCGGTAGCAATTCGCGCAGCATCTCTGTGTAGCCACGTCGGTGTTTAATGACTTAGGAACATTCAGGGAAAGATAACATTCAAGCCGGCAACGCATCTGCGTGATTTGTCAACCGACTTCAAAAGAGCTTTTCAATTCGACTGTATTTTTTTTTATTGTTATGGCAGAACTTTCGATTGGCTGAACTGATTTTGATGATTCTTTTTTATTTGAAAGCTAGTGCTTCCCGCATGATCCCGTTTCAATTTGGTCCAGTTCTGGCAATTTGAAGTTTTTTTTTTAAATGTTTCATTATTTTGTGACCATTTACTTGAAGTCACCGGTCCATACCTGTGACTTTAACTAAGTACCTTCATGTGACAAGGAGACCATCAGATGAAGTGGGAAATTTAGCATTACAGCTTTTTGTCCCAGGTCGAACTTACAGACGACATGAGGAAGTATAGAATTTTCGAATATGGTGTCAAGGATAGGAACAAGTGATGGCAGAAGATTCTGAATGCTGACCACACCACCATATGGGACACAATAGAGGAGATGAAGAAGTGAAGTCACAGATTTAAACTAGTTCCATACTATACTGTCATATATCAAATGGTGTGAGGTTAAATTAACTTGTCTATTATCTGCCCGGGGGTGGGGGGAGTGGTGGGGCGTTATCAGTCCAATGATAATTCACCGCTCAAACGACACCGTCATTACCGGCCGCTCATAACCGGCTTAACGCTGTACCCGGGACAACGGAGTACCGTCAACAGAATAAGATGATGTATTAACAGGATTTTCTTTATGCATATAAAATCAAATTGTTATTTTATTTACCTTTATACCATCCGTGACAGCAGAATTTGCCTCTAACTCTCTCCTCTCCATCTACCTTTATATCCTTTTAATCCATCCCTTCCTCTTACTACTATCTTTCTAATTGGAGATAGCACCATGCTTGTAATCGAATTGGGCCTGCACGTCCGGGTACCAGTACCTCTTTCTTTCATAAGATCGGCCTGAAGTTGCTGCAATGCTGTCACGTCAAGTGATGGTATTGTTGTCGCGTTTCGTTCGGTTTGTGAGACTTCCCAGTGACTCAAACTCGTCATTAAAGGCCGGCAGGGGCGAGTTAAGATGACTGATTGCAGTCTAACGTCATCCCCGAAACCCCCACAATCTCTACAACTAGTGCTGGCCCGAGGTAAATTTTAGAATAACGTGAGGTCCAATTGTGGCGCCAACCTTACTTGTCAAATATGTAACATTTAAAGTAGTCGCATACTACGAGTCGTCCCTCGGGACTCGGTGCTTGGAACGACCGCTCCATTCGCCCTATGATGTTGCTAGCCCCGTCTACCTCACGATTAATATCGTTCCGTGACATCAACCAGAACACACTTTTAACTTGCGTTCCGAAACACGAAGAGGGTCGAATATCAAGCATATACCAGTGTGATAATGGGTCACCCATCTATAACCCGATCGCGGCAAAAGCTACTTAGCCTAGCGGTCGACTCACAAAGCCGGCCACGACCTCCTCAATATTTTTAAATCATATAACTCTGTGGCTGTATAATTGTATACAGTTATATGATATGATAGACAATTTTATAATATTTAAATTGTATTTCATCAAGTCTTAAGTTATTTTCTCATGAATACAGATGTGAATTACAATAGGTTCTGCACAAAAAATTAAAAAAAAAGCAGAAAAAACCCTTCTGAAACTGAACAAACGTTGATTTTAAAATAATTTTATCACTATAATGTCTAATGTCTTATCACGTAATAGAGCTGTGTGGAAGTCAATGGAGGAGGCCTATGTCCAGCAGTGGACGTCATCGGGCTGAAAGAAGAAGAAGAATGGTCGTATATTCTTTTTATTGTAAATTGAGCTAGAGATGACAGGTAGGATGCAAAAATAAAACAATTTTTTTTAATTCATTTTTATAGCTTATATAAAAAATCAATTTCTCTTAAGATTCAAATACAACAAGAATGTAACAAACACATTTGGTACGGATTTTATTACTAAGTTCTAGGTCTCAAGCAAATCCAACTTGACACATCATGAACACCATTGTGAACCTGCCCTAAGGTAGGTACGTTATCAGCCTGATAAGGGAGATGCCAACAACCTTTATTCTCTTGTGCAATGGGTGTGAACTTTAATGGTGCCTGGAAAGTTAAAAAATATATTTTTTTAAAAGACATTTTTTTTTTTTACTATATGACACACAGATGTCCAAAGGTAGACAATTTAATGGAAATAGCTCAAAATGTTTGTACATGAATTTTGCGATTTTTGAACTTCTGTCCTCGTCACAGGGGTCACACATTTACGAAACCCTTAATGTGACATCACATAATTAAAATTTAATTATTTTAGGTAGTATGTTAATAAAAAAAAAAAAAAAAAAATTTCAATATGTGACGACAAAAAGCTTGTGATCCTCCTGCCCACTGTCACATTATGTCACATTTTGGTGATACCCATCATAGAGTTCAAACACAGACAGTGCGTCAAAAACTCGAAATTACACCCCCCAAAATATTGATCTCCAAAAATCCGCAACCGTACGATTTGCTATGAAATTATTGTTATTCGTGTATCTGTAACGTTAAGACGAAACCTTTTCTATTTTTTAATGTTATAAATAAAAGAGGCTCAATAGCTCAACAGTATAAGGTATGGACTGAAATCCGCAAGGTACCCGGTTCAGGTGGGATATCAAATATAAACCAGCGCTAGAATGGGTCACCCATCTATCACCCGATCGCAGCAAGAGCAACTTAACCTAGCGATCGACTCAAATATCGACCATTGATTAGACCATGACCTCCTCGGTTCAAATGATGATTTAAAGATATTGAAAAGAAAAGGTACTAAAAGTTAAACGAATTACTTAACTTTCAATGGATTCACTTTTCGAGCGTCGAGTTTCGTTTCGTAGAATATGAACCTGTTTTATTCCTAGCCAAATCCTATATAATTCTACTCGTGTGGCTATTCAATCCTGGAGAACTTATTAAAATTCTTCAGAAGCTGAGGTCTTTTAGTAAATTATAGAATGTTCCAATCGCACTTCTTATGGATACTAATAAAATTGTCATGTTTAACTACTTTTAGTGAGCTCAATTTTCAGTTTAAATAACTTGCTTCTTTTTACTCGCACGGCCTTTATGAATATTGGTTACAAATAGAAATGTATTACACCCTTTTTCAACGATTTACCTTAATAAAAATAATGATTATTATATTTCACTAATTAACCTTTTATAGATTATTTGACTTGAATTTTATGAATTTGACATTGTTAACATATTTTCATGCCAATTGTAACTTTGAATTTTCCATTTTGTAATTTTTCACATTATCTAATGGCAGGTTGTATATTTATATATCTATACTATATATCCATACTAACATAAAAAGCTGAAAAGTTTGTTTGCTTGTTTACTTGAACGCGCTCATCTCAGGAAGTACTGGTTCGATATGAAAAATCTTTCACTGTTAGATAGCCCATTTATCGAGGAAGGCTTTTAGGGTATATATCATCCCGCTAAAATTTTTCACCTAATTTTAGGCTAAGTCGCGGGTAACAACTATACCTATATATACCGAAAAGTTATGTATGATAGAATTATTAAATTCAATTTATTTTATGTAAAAATGTATATTTTTATTTTTTGACGGCAGTCCGAGGGGCGAGCGGCGCGGCGCGTCATACCTGCGCGGGCTAAAGGGACCGCGTATTGATTATTCGGGGGGCGTTTACTTTCGCCACTGTTTTAATGCTAGCCATGAAATGTTTTTATTGCCGACTTGGCAGCCCCAGCAAACCGAATAAACATACCAATCGATACACAATGCCGTACAACTGCGGGCTCTTTGACTATTTGAACACTGGTGGCATAACCCCTATAATACCTATAGAAAACCACAGCCATGTTTTTTTTTCGTTTAAAGTTTTCTGAACTCTTTGGGGATAGCGATCTTAGGGTACGTGCCAGACTATATCCATGGTTTTCGCAAGCGGTTCAATACTATGGTGGTGGCTTTGCGAGAAGTGGTGAGTTTGTTGTGGCACATTTCTTACATAGAATTAGATTACAGTTGCTTCGAGCTCTTTGACTATTTAAACATGTATTAAACAGACAATAGTAATATCATGGGGAGTCTTCCTAGGAATTGTTTGAACTAATACCGGCAGCTGCATTTCATCACAGGACATCTCGTCAAAATCTTATTTTTCACAGTAATATTAGGAATTTATTTCACTATATTACAATTATATGAATATATTGAAGCCCCATTTACTAGTTTGTCAAACATTACCTGTTGAAGTCGGTTACATTATAATAATAATTAATTACTATTGACTAAGATAAGTGGATCACTAAAAATAATTAATTATTCATTAAAAATTGAAGGTTAACGTTATTTATAGAAAATAATATCGGAAAATTCTATACCCCTAGCCCATTTATCTATAAATTTTTATTACAATTCTACATAGTACCATAATAAACTTGATTTATACATCATATTTTTATAATTTCGATACTTACTGATCGTGATTTTTTTTAAAAGGATGTACATTCCGCCGAGAGTGTATGTTATACTTTATTTTTATGAGTAGTAACGAACATTTTTTTTTAATTGTAATTATTCTACTCGAAATGAAACAAAATAAGCATTACAACAGTCTATGTGACACTTACCAATTTACGTCGTGTAAATAATAAAAGACTAGTTGAGTAGAACTTTGAATGTCTCCCTCGAACTTTTTGTGACGTCAGACAACCAGGATACGTCACCTTCGGTCGCGATGTGAGGCAGCGTTATTATTTTCGTGCTTAATTAATTGTAATAAACGTAATATTATTGGTAAAACACTAAAGTTTTTGTTGAATTTTAGTTAATCACCTTAAGAAAAAGGTGGAGGTTCTCAATTCAACTGTATATTTACTATTTGTACGTATTCTACGCAATGACTCTGCTAATTATGAATCAACTTTGTTGATTCTTTTCTTCTTTTTTCGCAGACAATACTTCAGAGGTCCCATATAAATTTAATTGAAATCGTTGTAGCGGTTTTTGAGACACTAATAAAACTCTAAAATTTTAGATGGCTATAAAATTTTCGTATACTACCTACTAGATACTACTTGGGGGTAAGATCTTTAATATTCTGTTGGTATCTACTCACGCAAACTATTAAAAACATACCGCTAAGTAATAATAAACTAATTATAATCACTGTCATAAAAGGTTTATTACCACTGTTAGGACACTGAAAGGTCAACGCACGTGTATGCCAATAGAGTTGGAACAGGTTATTTTTTTTATTTTTATTCAGCATAGTATTTTTCAGCACGCATAACTTTAAGTGAATATAAAATGAAAACACATAAACATTTGAATTTTGTTGGCAGTAATTTTGGAGTTCCTTGAGCATCTAGTTAATAGAATTTAAAATCAGCAAACTTAACCGTTACTGTGCGGAAATCCACGACTAAGCAGGGAAACTTCTCCGTTTGTAAGCTGTCAATCAGTCAATTATTATTATTTATGTGTGCCAACAAAAAGCGCACTTATTCCGCTCAGACGAGCCATAAATCCATAAATTGAGTGCCGTTGATGGAATAAAATTAGCTGAAGCGAATATATGATGGAAAAAGAGTCGATAATTCCAGCTAACCTTTATGGGGGGTAAAAAGGGGTGAGGGAAAAAGTTGCCTAGTTCCCTTTCTGATATCATGCATCGGTTTAGTTTATAAGGTTTTGTTTACATGAGTGATGATTAGGTTTCCGTAAAACTGAGTAATATACCTGATCAGGCACTTTGTATGGTTGAGAAGATATAACCCTTCTAGAAGACCTGCGGACTTAAACAGAAGAGATTCGTTATCTCTAAAATATAAAGAATACCACATATTTTTCTAAAAATAAATGTTTAGATTTGGAACTTTTGGTAAGGTCAAGATACCTCTTCTTAATTTAAAATCCTAATGTTTAAATTTTAATTATAGCTTGAACTTTTAAGGTGCCCTTAAAAATTAATCATTTTAAAAAATTGCTACAGAACCCTATACATGTTAGGTTTGCACTATAATATTAAGTTATATCTGGCTACTTGCTTAAAATTATATGGGAGAAATACCAGAGCCCTATTAAAGACCCTTTTATGTAAGTCACGCCTGTACTTATAATTCTTATTCCACTTTATGGTGGATATAAAGGTATTATATAGGTTAATAATTCTTGACCTCTATCGTAATTTTATTATAAGGTTTAAAGGGTAAGTAATACGAATTATAGTACAAGCATTGTGTGGACTTGTATGTGCATAATATAAGGACAAAAATCAGACACACTCAAATAACATTCAGGATAAAAGCGATTGATGCTCTAAAATATTCCCAAAAACTAAAATGGATATGGGCTGGACACATAGCACACCTTAAAGACCAAAGGTGGGTCAAGAATGTCACTACATGGAAAGGCTCAATGGGAAAACGCTACAGAGGAAGACCCTATGCTCGCTGGGAAGACGATATTAAAAAAATCGCAATTCCAAAATGGCAACAGATGGCTCTGGATAGAGAAAAGTGGTAGTCTTTGGAGGAGGCCTTCAACTGAGAGGGGTTCCTGCGCAAAATACTTTTACATATGTTTTTAGCGAATTAGTATAAATATTTAACATGTAAGAAGTATTCTTTGTAAAGCAGGAAACAAAAGGCTTTTTTATTTATTTTAATATAAGGACAGCATTCTGTGTACTCAGAAAAGCAAACAGATTATGATTCTGGCTGTGCCAGGAGCCAAGTTCGTTAATTTCTTTTCACCTCCCACTCTTTAGACATCTAATAATGTACCATACAAATGCTTTGTAATCTTTATAATGATTGTTATAGTGATCATATCCAATTGTATGTTTGGCTGGCCCGCTGGCGCAGTGGGTCGCTGCCTTCCGCTCCGGGGGTCGTGGGTTCGATTCCCGCCTCGAGTCCGGGTGTATTATCTATATGTATGAAGTTATATATTTCTACAAAAAAAAATACTTGTGTATAGCAGGCGCCTGTTTCCTAACACAGGCATTAAGTTGTCTACCTTCTTAGGAACAGACGTCCGTGTGTATAGTCCTGTATATACGTATATATTTATTTATATTATGATTAAAGGTACTAATAGCTAGTCAAATGAACAAAAAAAAAACAGATTCTAAAGCATGTTTTCAGCACATTCACATGATATCTAAGGGAGTGGGGCTTAAAAAAGAATTGGATCAAATTGGCTCCTGGCAACATCCAGAATCATAATCTGCATGCCTTTTGAGTTCAAAACCATTCTCAGAATACGGTCATCATATTATGCATACTCAAGTCCACGAGTCCATTAGGGATCCTCCAGAATAGAGCGTAGATAGTCCTCAAACGCCGGCAACGCATCATGCATGCATAAGCCTTCTGACAATGTACATAATATTGTCGTAGTAGTAATATTGTTGTAAGCTATTTTAGAAGCTGGATTTATATGTAGCCATGACGATAGCCTAGCGGGATTTGAACCGGGTGCCTTAGGATTTCAGGCCAACCTTCTGCCGTTGATCTAAAGGGGTTTTTTTTTAATGATGTAGTTTGAAAGGTAATCGTTGTAGAAAGCAAAGGGCAAACAGACAGGATTCGGCCGGAACTGAGGCCGCGTGAGAACAAAACTCTAGTTTGCTCAACTTGTTGGCTCTGTCCACAGCTTTATGGCGCAAGAACAAGGTATGAGCGACAGCGGAAATTCAAGCATACAGTATAATTTAAATGTCTCTCTATAACGAATATAATAATATAACTTCTCTTCTTCTTCCTAGCGTTATCCCGGTCTAGTACCAGGGTCCGCTTAGATTGTAGAGGATGTGGCTGTGGGGCGAGTTACGTTGACCGATTGCCATCAGACGCCATCCTCGGAACCCCCACGATCTCTACAACCTCACGACTAATATCACAAAGTGACATTAATCGGGTTCCACTGTTTTACGTGCCTACCACAACACGGTATGGTCGGATAATTAAATTATTATAGATGAGGAGGTCTTGGCCTAATCAGTGGTCGGCATTTGAGTCGATCGCTAGGTTAAATTGTTGCTGCGACCGGATGATAGATGGGTGACCCATTCTAGCGCTGGATTTAAATTCGCTATACGACCTCTTCCGTGGCACATAAAACAGTGGGACCCGATTAAATGTCACTTTGTGATATTAGTCGTAAGGTTGTAGAGATCGTGGGGATCCTCGGAGGATGACGTCAGATGGCAATCGGTTATCTTAGCTCGCTTCACAGTCACATCCTCTGCAATCTAAGTGGACCCTGGTATTTAACCGGGATAACGCTAGGAAGAAGAGAGAGTTATTCGTCATTTAGGGCCGGCAATGCACCTGCTAGCCTTCTGGTCGTGCAGATGTCCATAGGCTCGTTTGCCCCTTGTAACATAAAAAAAGAGTAATAATATACCTAAATAACATATCTAATGACATCAACATTCCTAGTTCTGGGAACTACGTTCCTAGTTCTAATAAGTTCTTAGTTCTAGGAACTAAGTTCCTAGTTCTAGTAAGTTCTTAGTTCTAGGAACTAAGTTCCTAGTTCTAGCCAGTTCTTAGTTCTAGGAACTAAGTTCTTAGTTTTAGCAAGTTCCTGTGAGTTCCTAGTAAGTTCCAGTAAGTTCCTATTTCTACTAAGTTCCAGTAAGTTTCTAAGAAGTTCCTAGTATAATATGTAAAAACAAAATATTATCTAACACGAGATCTCGAAAACCGCGGGACGTACAAAGATAAATTTGGCAGGGAGGTTGTTGATAGTTAGTAAACATCCGGTAAAAAAGGATTTTTCGACAGGGCCAGATTAAGAAGTCTAAGGGCTCTCGCAATTTTACGCTATCTAGTAAAAATCTAGTGCTTTAAGTGACGTAATCTTCAATAATACTATATTTTTCAGGCAAATTCAATAAAGACTACAGAACAGTGTGGCCCAGTTTTTGGCAAGATCATCCGTACTATCCATTCGAAAAGAAGGACATTCCAGATCCTGACCTCTTCAAACCTAAAACAGATAAAAAAGAATAGATCCTTTTAAGAGAGGACAATTTGAATAGTTCCTCAATTCAAGTACAGTGCGTACAGTCTAATAATGCACGCCCCTCCAACGTATTTCACCTCCACATGTTCACGCAAAGCTCGTCAATATCATTGGCTTATATTGCCTGCTTGAGTTTGAGGTTACAATAAAAACGCTGCACACACAAGCAAGAGTTGCAATTAATTAGTGCAGGGGCGTGCATTTTTAGACTGAAACATCTATACAAGGTTGTCTTTATTTTGACTGTTAATAATGTAGAAATAAATACTTGGATGAGCGCTTTAAAAGATATTTTTACAATAAACTCTATTATAAAATAAACCCAATTAAAAAAAAATATGTTTAAACGCTTATTTTAAAATAAACGTAACTTTGAAAGTTTATTTGCATTTTTATTTTACAGTTTTTAACTTACGCAAATTTAAACTAGGGAAAATCAGGGCAGTTAAGGTTATTCTAAAATTTTGTGGACTTCGGATTAGTTATTAATATTAAAGACAGGCTGGTCAAAATTCGGGCACAATTCTTTATATTGGCGTACTTATTTGCTTCTTAAAAGCAGTATAGATTACTTAATTCTGAGTACGACATTTTTATGTTTGACAATTAATATAGATACATTCATCATGACTACGCTTAAACACAGTCTTATGCCGGAGCCAGACATAGCTTCATTTGAATGATCATTTCAATGATCATGTAGTGTGGCCAGGGATTTTGTGTAGTTGCGCATAGTTTTGTAGTACTTTGTAGTCATCAAGGACAAAAATGTACAAACACTTTGAGCTATGTCTGGCTCCTTTAGTAGAATGTATACATGTGTGTGTAAGTCGTTTGGCATTGGTGGGCGTGATATTTCATTTTAATAATTTTACGTAGTAACAATGCATATTTTATAGAAATATTAGCATTCGCATACTATCTTCTGTATAAACTATAATGTGACAAATTTCATACCTTTCTGTTCGCGCAATTTTCGTATATCATATTAGGAATCCTTTTTAGGTATGTCTAATGTTCCCCTTAAATTTCAGTTGCAATTCTTTCTGCTCTCCATTTCTAAAGCAGACTGCCACATCTTTATTCGTAGTTGCATCTGAAGGGTCCTTACACTTCTTTAATCTGGTCCTATCGAGAAATCCGTTTTTAGCCTATGTCTACCAACTACAAACTACCTCCTTCCCAAATTTCACCATTGTGCGCTCCCACAGTTTTTATGATTTCGTGATACCTTTCGCGTTTATATGCAGTATATATAAATTCTATCTTTAACCGTTGGGACACCATTCATTAAAGAATATAGGTAGAAAAATGTATTTGTGTTTTATTAAGAAATACGTCATTTCCTTACCCCCTTTTCGGGATGGAACATGTCATAATAAAATCCCTCTTCAATTGGTGGTCCATAGCACAAGCAACCGCCATATACCTATGTAGCAAAAGACATAATATTATTTACTAGTCATGTAGTATTTATTTACAATATTATTATATATGATACTACGTCATTTACAACTTCGTCTGCGTGAATTTAATGATTTTGTTAAATTTAAAAATATATTGTTTAAAAATAATGCAAAACAAATTATTTTGTCAACAATAATGTAGCATATGTTATTCCTTGTAACATACGTTAACTGTCTATAAAAGTCCCGTCGAAATCTTATTATTTCTTTATTATTGACTAGTTGTAATCCGTAGCTTCGCTCGCGTGAATTCAGTGATGTAGTTAAATTTTGAGTTTTATTTTCTTTGATTTAATCTCATGATTTAGATTAAAGGAAATTAGCCTATGACATTCCTTGTAAAGTCAGCTATCTACAAAAGAATATTCCATCCAAATTGGTCCAGCCGTTTCTGAGTATACAGGAACAAAACACAATCAAACAAATGCCTTTTATGCTTTATTATTATATAAATACTATATTAATTTTTAACGCGGTTTAGAATAAAGTATATAAATAAAACACCTAACTATACATATAAATAAAATGAAGAAGTATAGCATTTATGTCTGACTGTAGGTGTGTTTACTGGATAATCTCTGAAACGGCTAGACCAATTTGGACGGGGCTCTCAATGGTAGATAGCTGACTTTACAAGGAATAACTTTGATTGTAGCTAAATCATTATGGGTTTCGCCAAAAAAAAACCCTCCAAATTTAATTATATTAGTAAATTCACGCCGAGGAAGTTATTAAAAAAAGTAGCAAACTTGTTTGCATTGTATATAATTGCTATTTGAACATATATTTATTGCTAACAGAATATTTCTACTATTATCAATACTGAGACTCAACCGTACAATATTACCAATAGATTAGAATAATTACTATTAGAAGCTTAGACACAAACTTTCACCACGCGGAAACATCTACTTTCCCCAAAAAAAACATTGGTTGTCTATAAACTTGGTTTACGAACGATATTTTTACGTGATAACGCCGAACGGTTAGACCGATCATGCCTCTCTTTCGCTTGCTCTGCGCTCTTATTCGCACGTTTGGCTCAGAAGGAACGTGACACTTTTTTGTGCATGCATCCGGCGTTACCGATTTATAAGACGTTATCACGTCGAAATACATACCCTTTCCATTGCCTCTCCAAGCATGTGGGCTGAAGAGTGTCTTTCTCACATGAGATCAACGTGAAGTGGCGGCCATGCTATCTGTCACGTCAAGTGATGGTGTTGTTTTCGCGTTTCGTTCGATTTGTGAGACTTCCCGGTGACCTAAACTCGTCATTAAGGGCCGGCAACGCATCTGCTGGCCTTCTGGTCGTGCAGATGTCCATGGGCATCGGTAGGCAATTGCCAGGTGCCTGCTGCCTGCTCGTTTGGCCCCTTGTAACATAAAAAAAAGAGTAGTCGTGGTCATAAAACACTATGAAGATGCACCGCATTTTATTAAAGGAACTTCCATGTGCTCCTATTGGCTGTTTAACGGGAGCATTCTGTGACTGGTTCTTTCAGCACGGTTTTTATAAGATCTGTCCATCTGATGGGAGATCTTCCACGCGGACGCTTACCCTCTATTTTGCCTTGGACTACTAGACATTCCATTTAATTTATTTATTTTTCTGGAAACAGTTAGTACCTACTTAAATAGTTCTAGCTTTAGTTTAAAATAATCGGCATATCCACAGTGAGCTAGCGGTGCGCTGGCATGTGCTCAAAAACAATACCTACTTGAGGAAGATATCCTGAGGGAGCGAGGTTCCCACGGCCTCTACACGTGTCGCCATATAAACTGTGCCGAAATTCTATACTACATAATTCAATAATTATGTCACATTACACTTTTGCGCGCGGTTTTGCTCGCTTACTTCGGTTTTCGCTTCACTTAGCGACCGGACGATTGACCGAAAACTCAATATTTGACAGTCAATGTAATAATAATATCACGCTAGTTTTTGACAGTGGTCGCTCGTGATCTTCCCTTTTTAGGGTTCCGTAGTTTCTCACGAGGGAATCTAATAGTTTCGTTCCGTGCATCTGTCCGTCCGTCTCTCCTGCCGTGTCCTGCAACAAAAATTGTTAATATACATAGGTATAAAAAACGACGTAAAGAGTTTCTATGGCTCATAACCGGTTCAATTCCCGACCTACCCTGTTAGGCCTTGTAGCACCAAGTTGATAAAAATTTAAAAGTAATAATATGATATTATTGATATTTATATTATTGGTTAGCTGTAACCCGCGACTTGGCCTGCGTGAATTCAGTGATTATGTCAAATGTTGAGGGTTCTTATTTTTTGCGCGAAACCCTAATTATCTAGCTAAGAGCAAAGTACTCTTTGTTACTCCTTGTAAAATCACCTAACTACCAGTGAATGGTTCGGAGATTTCCCGGAACAAACAGATAGAAAGACCGATAGACAGACAAAAATGTCTTAACTTGCGTTTTTCTGTATGTATCGTACATAAATGCAATTTAAAAAAAAATTATAATTTATACTTAACAAATAGTGCCTTAAATTTTATTTATAAAACGGATCATACAGAAATTATACTAAAATTTTACAATCTGAATAGTATTAATATAAAACATAATATATCGAATATTCTTATATAAAATCATACAGATATTATTATAGATTTTAAAAAGAATTTTGATCAAAAAATCCAAATTTAACACTACGACACAAATTGAAGATGGCGGGTGTAATATACAAATGCAAAAATAATTAATGACAGAGCTTAAAGACGTTACTAATACCTCTCTTAATAGTTAATTTTTGTTTCCGTAGTACTACAAGAAACTCTTATAATTTTGCTCTGTAGGTCCGTCTGCCTGCCTGTAAGGTGCTCCCCCCCCCTAGCATTTCCAAACTATTAGACGTAGAGACTTGAAATTTTCCATGTTGATAGAATGAAATCGAACACCAACTTTTGAAGCTATTTAACAAATATGCTTATAGCGTATCAGATACGGAACCCTTCTATATAAGCGTGTCTTGACGCGCTCTTCGCAATTTTCATATACTTTAAAATAATATCTATATAATATTATATAGCAATCACCTATCTGTCAGTCTAAGCTGATATAAATTCCTGTTTTAAGAAATTACATGCATAACTTTTCCTTGATATCCAGGGAGAAGAAATATTGAGTAATCCGTAATTTCTACCAAATGTCGCCCAAGTTTAAATATTCGGGTATAATTCAGCTGGCGAAATTTTCGCCACTTAAAGCCGGCGATGTGGATTATTTTCTTTTATAATTGGAAGCAATTGAAGAGCTTTAAAGGCTTTCTTGCATGGAGTATGGACAGCCGTAAATCTGTGAGGTCAGTACCAGGCAAGGTCCAGGCCAGTGTCATGTCAATACCAGCCCAGTTTCAGGTCAGCGCCATGCCAGCGCCAGTCCAGCACCAGGCCAGTGCCAGGTCAGCGCTAAGCCGGTACCATACCAGCGCCAGGTCAGAGCTAAGCCAGCGCAAGGCCAGAGCCAGATCGGCGCTGGGCTAGAGCCGGGATAGAGCCAGGCCAAAGTTAGGCTGGCTGGGCTCTAGAGCCAGATCGGCGCTAGGCGAGACCTAGGTCAGAGCCTGGCCATGGCCAGGCCAGCGCCAAGCCAGCGCGAGACTAGTGCCAGGCCAGGATCTGGGACACAGAACCGGAGATCTGGGTACCCGGTACAGAGCACAATGAAAAATTTTAGTTTCATAAATTTTACGTTCTCGGTCAAAGTTCATGTTACGTTCAGTTAAATTCACAGCACTTTCTTAATTATAATTAAGAAAATATCTTAAGGTAACTCGTTACTCAAAGAATGTTGGAGGAATTCACAATTAATTTTTCCTCCACCACAGAGCATCGACCGCATTTATCTTCGCTTGCTTCATTTCCTTATTTATTTGTCGGTTTCGGTGCGAATAATTTAAGGGTATATAAATCAAAAATTTAGACAACCAGCTTATTTTTGCTTCTACAAATATATTTAAAGCCTGATTTTTAGGGTTCCATACCTAAAAGGAAGAATGGAACCCTTATAGGATCACTTCGTCGTCAGACTGGCCGCTTGTCTGTATGTCAAGACCCTTTTTCTCAGGAATGCGTGAATTTATAAAGTTTAAATTAAAACGATATACTAAGGTCTGTAATCCCTTGAAGCTGCATAAAAATGAATCGTTTAAGTATGTCTAAACAAAAAATAAGGCCACTTATGTCGCATTTCCTATACCAGTACCTTCGAAAAGGGAATAAAAACCTATGGGGTAAGTACCGGTGACCTGGAATCATACAATTTGGCAAGAAGCTATACCTTGAAGTACAAGTAGAGGGAAAATTTGGAAAAGCGTAAAGTAGTTCAAAGCATCATAAAAAACTAATTCGAAGCATAGGAAATATTATATCCTTTGAGCTAGAGTTATAAAAGGGATTTCACTAAAACACACATATTTTAATTTCTTAGCATTCCAAGGATTCACCGTGCGGGTGCCGGGTCCATCGTGTTGCAGGAAGGAACCATAGCAGTGCCCGGGACTTGTGACCCATGTGAAGGTTTGAAATTACTGAACCGATTTAAAAAATTCTTTCACCATTTGAATCCTACATTAACCCTGATGAACTTAGGCGATATGATATTTTCAAAAAAGTTAGGGATCCGTACCAAAACTTCATAATATAAATATCCGCGAAACTGAGGCGGGCCGCTAGTAGTATTTAATAAAATACAACCTAGATTTTAATAAAATATTTAACAGTTCACTCCATAAATCTTTAAAAATAGAGAAAGTAAAACCAAAAAAAAATGTGGTTAAAAAAATCGTTTACCACTTTAAAAATTAATACATTAGACCGTGAACAATATTTCAAAATCTTATTTATCTTCAGTGTAATGAAGTTTTCTCTAAAAAGCAAAGGAGGTTAGACGACATGTAGCCCAGAAATTTTTCATTCTAATAAAAAAGTAGAAATCACAACAAATATGCAGTATGATTTAGGCAATTTGTTGATATGATCATTATCAATACCTCCCACGTAAATTGTTGTAATTCCAAATTTGCAACTTCACAGTAGAGCGTTACAAACATGTAAATTGAAATAAAATCCTCATTATATAACACATTTGCCTATACAATTATATATTGAATAGTGACGTTTACATTATTGTATGTAATAATATATAAAAAGGGACTTTTATATTAAAATTTAGTACTTTATAGCGCTGTAATGTAAAGCTGGGGATTAAAGGTTACAACAATTTACGTGGGAGGTATTGATGTATCTAAATTGGAAGCTTATTAAACCTAGTTACTAATAAATATGAGTCCACACAGCAAATATTGAGGATTGGTTTGCGCCTTTGGGCAAATGTTTGCTTTGGAAGGTGTTTGTTAGGGCGTTAACGGCTTGTCGGTGTTGACAGGAAGTGTGGGCTTTTGAATCGTTGCCGCTATATATGAAACGCTAATACTATTGCGATAAATGAATAGGAAACTCGTGATATTTACTTCACTATTTAGTATAACATTCCTTGTTGTCGTTTAGTTATTAGAAAAGACTTCCCTTCTCAAGGATTTTTTAAATGTTAGTAGAATAGCATAATGACGTTCTTTGATCATGTCGTTCGAAGAACTACGGACAACCGTGAACGCCTGATAGTGACTGGAAAAATGGACGGCAAAAGACCGAGAGGCCGAAGTCGTAAAGGGTGGTCGCACTAAATTTCTGAACACCTAGAAATACATGTCAGCGCCGCACTCCATCAAGCGACGAAACGTGACCGATGGAAGCAGCTTATCCAGAAACTCTGGAGTCGCGATCCTCAGCAGTGAGGGAGCGATTAAGAAGAAGAAGTAGGATAGCAAAGACGCATACGATCGTACGTATGCCTGATGATAAACTACCGTAGTATAATTGCAAATAACTAACGATTTTCCCTCTCACCTTGCCGACTTTATACCCCCTTCCCAAAAGAACAACCTAAATTATCGCAACACGTTATTCAAAACTACCCACCTTAAATGCATTTAACGAGTAGACTAGACTCACTCACTTAAGTGACTACCGACGCCCATGGACATCTGCACTACATGGAGCTACTTCACGCCGATCTTATGTAAGAAAAAGGAACTGGTATCCGGATGCGCCGGACCAATTCGGCTGCAGACCAAAAGGAAAGCAATCATGGGTTCTGTCTAAAATAATTGTCATAATCAAGCGTTATTTTCAGAAATCCATGGCAGGCCTGTTTTGATACAAAGTAATTTACTTTTTCCTAAAAGTAAATTACTTTGCATAAAATTACGAACAAAAACGAGTAAAGATCGGCGCATTGTTGTATCCTGACTCCTACACCAGTGATTCCACCAAAGCACATCACTGCTTCGGCTTTCTGTTGTGCCTAAACGCACGTTTCGCTTCAAAACCGAAATATTATGAGAATAGACTCTACTCACACTTAGGTTTTTTAGAAAATAATATTTGCAATAAAAAAGATGTCCCAATATGGGGGAGGAGGGACCCCACCTTCTAAGTTTAAATTAAAAGCTTGTGATAAGAGAGCGTACGAGAATACCCCACTGGCTTTGCAAATCTTGATAAACCTTGGTTACTTATTCTTCGTCCTAGCGTTATTCCGGTCTAGTACCAGAGTACGCTCAGATTGCAGAGAATGTGGCTGTGGGGCAAATCAAGATGACACTTGCCATCTGAGGTTCTTCATTCTTGGAATCCCCAAAATCTGAAGAGATTTTGGGGATTCCAAAATTGAAGAATCTTAGGACTAATATAACTCAGTAACATTAATCGCGACCCACTGTTTTACGTGCCTTCCGAAACACGGAGGAGGTCGGATATTTCCAAGCCATTGTTATAATTGAACACCCATATATCACCGCCCGCAGTGGGAGTTACTTAAAATAGATAGCGACTCAAATGCCGGCCACTGATTAAGCTACGACCTCAACTTTCAACTCTCCCTGATGTCTTGTTTACTACTTTACAAACAAAATATATTTATTAAGCCAATTTACATTCAGGGTGCCCTGTCGTTCATCACGGCATCCAAATTCACTGTTTACTCAGTCAGTACATGTAACTAACTTGGGACAACAGTTTTTGATCACTAAAATGAAGAAAGAAGAAAGAAAGAAATAAACTTTATTCAGACATAAATAAACAACAATGAATGAATGAATGAATGAGTAAACTCTATAATGACCTGTTCAAGAAGTACGACTCCATAGACTTATTGGTAACCTTATTAAATATAAAAGACAAGATGCGAAGTACTCAACAAAATTAATAGATAACATTATTGGTTATTAATATAACTTTTTCCGTTTTCTAAACTTGTAGCAACTTGTGCACGTTGTAACTTACAGCCTTTAATTGGAATTTTGTGCACGTGACTCTGTATTTTACTTGAACATTTTTTGTAATTATACCTAACATGTAATACTGTTGGTGGTATAAATAAGATAAATGAATAGATAAATATATACGGGACTATATGACACACGGACGTCTGTTCCTAAGGTAGACAACTTAATGCCTGTGTTATAGATAACAGACGCCTGTTA
>JANCMC010048852.1:37115-205133 GCA_024363005.1 Charaxes varanes | reverse complement strand
ACCTGGTTGCTTTAATTTCAACTTAAATGTTTAAAAATTATATATTATACTTAATTTTAATGTTCTAATGGATACTTTTTATAAATGTATATACTTACTAGATGTACCCTGCTCCTTTGACCGCGTGGGCCACCCTTATCATTTAGATGCTTAAAAGTAGCTTACAACCGATTCTCAGACCTACCAAATATGATCAAAAATTTTCATAAGATCGGTGGAGCCAGCCTTTCAGAGCTGTTTGGCAACAAACACTGCGACACGAAAATTTTATATATTAGATTGTACATTTTTTTTATCAACTCATATTTTTTTATACAACTTTTAACAATCTTTTTTTACAATTTCATATTTTTATACAGCATTTAACGAACTTCTTATACAATTTCATCTTTTTTATACGGTTCATAACAAACTTGTTATACAATTTCATATTTCTCTGCTGTTTTCAATAAATAACTTCCACGAAATAACGTTTAATTCAATATATTGTATAAATAACTTCCACGAAATAACGTATAATTCAATATATTGTATAAATAACTTAAAGGAGCTGAATCAATGAGGCTACCAGATTTCCTACCAGTGCACCCAGGAAGGACCTCGCCCGAGCCAGAGCATCAGGACGAACAACTTCAGCAAATTATCTCGGAGCTCGAACGAACTAGGTAACCTAATTAAAGAGCAATTTAGCGATAAATTTCTATTTAATAAACACTCAAAAGATAGTAGTTCTAGAATTTGGTAGATAAATAATTTATGAAGTGTTCATTAGCCAATTTTTTATTTAATTTTTCTTACGCAATTTATAGGTATATAACAATTGTACATGTATTTTATATAAATAAAATTAACTAGCTGTCTGTGTGATTTTCTTTTCGTGTAGGACAATTAAATTATTAGATAATTTATTTATCACTACGCATTAAAAGTCTTAAGGAATTGTACCGTCATTTTTAATTTCACTGTACATTTAACGTATTTAATTCGTACTTTCTAATTTTTTGTGGGGTCTGGTATTTTTTTTTTTAACAAAGCTTTGCCATCTTTAAGCCGTCACCACCTACTTCAAGTGTTTTATAAATATTACAGAAAGTGGGTTCAGGAATACATGAAGATTAAATAAAGTCAGTCCGCTTTAGTTGCTTTTGGCAATTTTATTCCCTTAAAACTTATTCAATGCTTTCTAACATTTTCTTTTACATAAAAATATTGACAACCGTCAAAGTGGCGCTGAAACATATTGAATGCCAGGGGGTTTAATAGACGTATTAAATATGACGAATTAGAGGTATTAAATATGCCGTTTGCACATTTGTCTATCGTAGAGCGGAGTTATTCATGGAACGCAGTCGGAGGTCCCGCGCTGAAGAAGAGGCCCGCTCCTCTCGCGAGGCCGTGTCTGTGTTGAGGGCAGAGGTAGTGGCCGCGCGTTCTGCGGAGGCTGCGCTGAGGGCTCGACTGCAGGGGAGGGCGGAAGGGACCACGAGTCGCAACGACGGCGATGTCGTAAGTATAACACACACCTGAGGGTATATAAAGTGATTAAATCAACTGCAAGCTCCTAAGCTTCGTTAAATTATTATTAATCTTTAATGTAATGGAAACTTGCTGCTAAAATAGGCTTTTATTTAAATGACGCGTCTAGAAATAAACTTTTTAACCGACTTCAAAAAAGGAGGAGGTTAGCAATTCAACGCGTATATTTTATCTATGTTTGTTACCGCAGAACTTTTGACTGGGTGTACCGATCTTGACGATTCTTCTGAATAATATTATATAGGTACTTAAACTACTATATACTGTATTATTTTTAGCTAGATATAAAATAAAAGACAAAACACAAAGGCGTGAATTTCTTTAGCGTGTTGTGAGAATCTTTAGACACGTGCATTGTTGATCTTTTAAAGATTTAGGCTGAATTGTGATGGCATTTCCTCAAACGCATTTCATTTCTCTTCGTGCGAGTTGTCTATTGTTCTACAGGATCCATGAATTATGTGCATTTTTTTTTTCGTTTCCGTCAGTAAAGCTAAGCTCAAACGGTCTATATCATTGTTAAGGCCTCATAAGGTTAAGACAGATTTTAAATGGTTTTAAAGCATCTGGTTTCATTGAAAAGATTTTTTTGTTTTAACACTTATAGAATACAGACCCGGCAGACGTTGTCCTGTCCGTACATTGGTTGGATACTATTGAATATACACTATTAATGTAATTTACACAACTAAAATTATTTTATTAAGAAAGTAATTGCACAAACTTTATAGTCTAAAAAATAATAAGACTAGCCCGTTGGCGTAGTTGGCAATGAACAGGCCGTCCGCACCGGGGGTTGTGGGTTCGATTCCCGTCTCGAGTTTGGGTGTCTATTATATATGTATTTATATATTTAAAAAATATAATCTTTTTGTTTTTATATATTCAAAAAAATATATTTGTGTATAACAGGCGTTTGTTATCTATAACACAGACATTAAGTTGTCTACCTTAGGAAGAGACGTACGGGTTTCATATATTCCCATGTAGTTATTATTATTTATTTATCTAGAAATAAATCTAACTTACCTTTAACCTATAATTTTATAATAATATTGCTTTTTAGTATATTTCTATTTTGCTTAAATTCCCTTTTCCTAGTTTGTTATCATGCATGTATCACAATTTCTTACACGCATGATGTAATTAGGTATAAGACAATTACCATGAATTTAACTATGCACGTACAATATTTAATTACGTTGTTTGTTAGTTTAGAAGTGAACAAATAAAATAAACAAATGTATTTTATATCGTTAAAAGTGAAAAAAATCAGCTTTATTTCTTTGCATATATTTTGTTTACTGCGCCTAACGTAGAGACGAAGGTTTTTGTTTTGACAGATCCATATTCAATGGTATGTATCAAGGGGGCCGGGGATCCATAATTCAGTGGGGATTGGTGCATTCATTGTTTGGAACGGACAAACGTGTCTGCTGCGTACGTGAATGCGGGTGAACTAATAAATGTGCTTTATCTATTCTCGCAATGATGTCTGATGATGGATGGCAAGGTATGAGCAGAATTGTAAACATTTACATGATCTATATAATAATACGTGAAACTCTCGGTACCATTTTACGAAAATTGCGCGACCGGAGGAATATGAAATTTGGGACAGTTATAGTTTACTAGTTGTGCCCGCGACTCCATTCACGTAAGATTAAAGTCATGCAATTGTGTCTGGCACGTCAGTATAAATTAGTATTAGAATAACTTGTACGCTAATTTAATCAGACATTCTAAACAATAGCTAATCAAGGGGACCCGGCTTAGTACGATATCAGACCTAGACTGATCTCGGGCTGTCGACTTAACGTGGGATTTACACGACAAAGGAGTTTCCTGATATCTTAATTGCGATGCTACTCATTAAAACCCCTAGACAATGGACGAACGGTCATTTGTAATTCAGTTTTCAAATTCCACGTAGTTCTGCATATAAAAAATGGCCAAAAACATGTCAAGACACGCTTATATAGAAGGGTTCCGTATCTGATACGCTATAAGCGTATTTGTTAAATAACTTCAAAAGCTGTTGTCCGATTTCGTTCAGAATAATTTTCCTAATGAGTTTTAGCATGTTCTATCAACATGGAAAATTTCAAGTCTCTACGTCTAATAGTTTGGAAATGCTAGGGGGGGGGCCACCTTGCGGGCAGACAGACGGACGAACGGATGGACGGACACAGCGAAATTATAAGGGTTCCTTGTAGTACTACGGAACCCTAAAAAATACATTGATTAAAATTTTAAAACTGTTAATGGTTTGACAGCAAGTTGGCTCTATTAATGGACGGATTTTATGCAAATTATTGGAATAGATTCTGCTTTTTACGGATAGGTTGCGGTAGAGTAGCGACTAATTATTTAATACAACGATTACGAATGAATACATCTGTTCGCTTCGCGTCGTAGGTGGTACCATTTAATAGTACTGAGTTCCACTTTATTGCCTTTACAAAAGGAAACACGTTTGTAATTCAAGGTTACAATATTGTTACATAACCTTCACGCAACCTAAACATACATTTTTAACTAGCTTTTACCCGCTACTTCATCCTTATTGTCGAATATCGAGGGATTTTAAAAAGACGAGTAGAGTTTCAAAATATGAGTAAGACAATTGTTGTTTCTGCCTTGGTAGCGTGATTAAAAATAAAATGGCCAAAAGCGTTACTTTACTATATTTAGCAAGAAAATTTAAAAAAAATGCAAATAGACAGCGATGTACTTGAAAGAAAAGTAGATTACGCACCTTGCTGAAGTGAGTTATTAATTCACTCGTGTTTATTTAGTGCCCTCACATTCGATCGGGCACCAACATGACACTGGTGCATTAATGACTCACTTTGCGCTCAGTGCAATTATCTACTATTACCACATCACTTAAATCCCTTTTTATCAAACTCCCTTGATATCAATACTATAAATTATTTTAAAACAATAGAGAGACTATAAACCAACCTTAGATGAAGCCTTTATCTATATGCATATCTAAAATATTCCCAACATTTTTAGGAAAAACCTAACAATATACATTTTATTGACAATTAATTGTAAAAGCAGTCTTTTAGACAGAAACGCAGCACCTTCTACTACAATTTAACGTCGTGAAGATAGGATACCTACAGACTTAATTACTCTCTTCTATTGTCAAACTTCGAGTATATCTAGAAGAAAACATCAAGGTTAAAACATATTTTTTATTATATGACAATACAACGCAAATATCTAACAGCTTTCAACCTGATAACACTTATCATCTTTGAATCTTCTAAACTATTTTCATATTGTCTACGTATTAGATATTCTCCTTCCCAGAGAGGTCTCTCTAGAAAGGACCAGTGATTAAGCTACGACCGCGTCCTATATATAAGTACCATACTCTACTATAATCATCGATGATTTCTACACCCGTAGAAGCGTAAATGTTTTTGATGCGTGAAATATTGTTTCATAAAATCTTAGCGCCACCTATTGTAATTATTGCAATTGTATTAATTCTTATTGCGTTTGAAATAAGGTTTATTATCGTAAAGCACGGCCTAGGCAAGGCGGGCGGTCCTCGCATCAAAGCCTGTCATATCTCCTATTGTGCTTAAAACCTTTATTGTTCACTGAATATCGTAAAAATATAATTGCGTTACAATTGTAAGTAATTGGTTTGTAGTTTTGTACCGGATTAGGGTTGTGCGTCGAGGCCTCTTATATTAAAAAAAAAGATTAACGCTTGTCTATTAAAATACAACTGAGGTTTTACCGCCAAAATTTATGTAATCGTATTATTTAATATATTATTTTAGCAATGACAGAATTTTTGAGACTTAACCCATTTTATTTTCCACATAGCTGTAATAAATTACGTCACAAAAATTTTTAAGATATTTTTACGTCCCCCCGTCCTTGTCACAGTTTGTCACATTTTCAAAACCGCGGTATGACGTCACATGTTCAAAACCAGAGTTGTTTCTTTTAATTATTTTATGTAGAAAAAATTTTAAATTTTGAAATGTAACGTCATATCGCTTCTGACCATTCCCTGTCCTTTGTCATACCGAAGCCAGACATATGTAACTCCACAAAGTGTTTGTAAATTTTTGACCTTGTAGTCCACAAAGTTCTACAAAACTTTGTGAAGTTACACAAAGTCCCCGGCCAAACTACATGATCATTCAAATGAAGCTATCTCCGACATCACACAATTATAGATTAGACTAGATAGATTTTAGCGATACCCTATCCTCTTGTTACGCGTGACATAATTTATAGTTTATTTTTTTTTTATAATAAATTTTAAAGCAATGTGATCGATGCCGCGACATTCATTAAAAAAAAGTACGAGACAAAGAGCGTATTTCAAGTGAACGTTTTTTATTTTACAAAAGCAAAGGCTCAGCGGCGATCAGCCTATAATGACGCATTCCCACGGTGGGCGCAGAACACAGATTAATACGCACGCATGTCATACCGTTTACTGCGATTACGTCGTGGCTCTCTCGCGAAATTGCACTGTTCCGCTGTTCTTTTTGAGACATTCGCTTGTTTTATCTGTAACAAGTTTGAAGGAGCGTTGTTCTTTTTTCTTCCTCCAAGTAATGAGCGGGTACGCATTAGGTATCGATCGCGTGAAGGTACTGTGGTTTGTATAGCTTTTGTGTTCTGTACAAGGTATGTATTATGATTTTTAATGATTTTTGGAAATGATTGCAAATAGTATGTCACTTTTGAAGTAAAGCTTCTTTACGCACGCTTGACTTGGGGGGTAAGCTGGCGAATGCGTGACGAGATCATTACGAAAAGCGTGATCGGACGAGGGGTAGTTTTACTTTAGTCGTTTTTTTAACTGGTCACCTTTAGGTTAAGAAAAGGTTATTAAATTCCTAGACAGACTATAGTTTTATAGTACGTTAGCAGTTTCCCGCGACTTCGCGTAAAAAAAGGGCTGTCTACGATAAGGAAACACGGTGCTCAAGCCAAAAATTCCTCAATTTTCACGGTCCAGCATTTAACCATTTGTGGATTACAGCACAAACTTTGGAAAACGCTGAACTAGATTACATTTAATACACTGTTTTAAATGCACATTGTTCCTTAGAAGCTAATAGAGTTAACGAATAAATTATAACGAGCTACGCTAATGAGAAGATGGTCTTATTTTGGGGCTAAAATAAATTATTCGTGTATAAAATATTGACCTAGTAACGGGTCCCGATCCACACTTTGGGATACGCTGAGCTTTTTAAAATATACTAAAATTAGTACAAGAGTATTTTTTTCCCCCTTTTTAAATATTATTTTGTATAGGACGGTACAAAGATAACGAAATGCAAACTTTAAATAGTATTTCATGATTCACATCTTTACGGCCTGAAAGAGGAGATAAAACGCTGTTAAAGAGCGCTTCCAAGCCGGGAAATCCTTTATTGAATGTTTTGGAAAAAACGCTCTTTGTTCTCAGTTAGGATAAAGTCCTCCCAACCCGCTATAAATTGTTTTATTTTTAGCGCACTTTTAAACTTGATAGTAAATCTTTGTTAAGATAGTAAAAATCGTTTAACCCGCGACCCTGTTACCGTACCCGACACCTCTGATGACTTGTTTTCGCTTCTGTAGATACTCCCGAAGTGCCACTGTTCTTTTTTTGTACACCTTGTAGCTTTAGAAATATGTCTAAAAATTAAATATTCAATTCAAAGACTCAGTTTGAAAATGTGGTAGGCATTTTATAGTAGTAGCCAGTAGGTATTATGTCACGTCTAGTAAGATTATTTCTTATATCAGGGTCCTAACGTTAGAATTATTTTATACAGTAGCAATTTTCCGAAAAGGGTTCAATTTTTAAAAATAAGTAAGCTCTATATCATTTCGAAAGTAATACAGTAATTTGATGAATTTCAGCATTATAAATAATAATAATAATAAATAAATATATACAGGACTATATGACACACAGACGTCTGTTCCTAAGGTAGACAACTTAATGCCTGTGTTATAAGTAACAGAGGCCTGTTATACACAAATATATATATTTTTGTAGAAATATATAAAAATATACATATTTATAATACACCCAGACTTGAGGCAGGAATCGAACCCACGACCCCTGGAGCAGAAGGCAGGGTCACTGCCCACTGCGCCAACGGGCCAGTCACTACAAGTCCACAGTCACTTTGATAAATATATCAAAGTCATATAAATATGGTGGTATAATTTATATGCAAAGACTAATTGACTACTAAATCTCTTTCTAGAGGTGTTAAATTTAAACTAAATGAAATTTATGTCAAGACCTCACTAACTGTATTTCAATACAGTTTGTTTAGTTTCGATTTCGGTTTTCAATACGCATAATTAAATGAACCAGATTTATTTCACGCCCATATCACGGCATATGATAAACCGAAATTGGGTTGTCAAAACCCTTAATCAGAATGCACCAGCACGCACAGGGGCGGGGGAGGTCGTGCATGAAGAAAATGGGAAGATTGGGGTTGACAGAGGAAGGGGGAGGGGGGAAAGAAACGTGGAACATGAGGGGGGGGGAGATAAAAATCTTAAAATTCATGTGACGTAATTTATGGATGACCCCTTAATAATATAAGCAAAAAATCTCACTGTCGGCTTTGGACTAAATTGAAATGGTAATGGTATATAAGAACCAGCTTTCAAAATAAAAAAAAAGATCATCGAAATCGGTTCGGCCGTCGGCAAGTCGAAAATTATAAGGTAACAAACATAAAATACTGTCGAATTCAGAACCTCCTATTTTAAAGTCGGTTGAAAATGACAAATCATCGTTATCTTTACAAACAGCAATTGTGTGAGAAAATAATATATCGAATAAAGAAATTCGTCTCACTTGAGAACTCAGATTTATGTACCTTGAAAACAAATATGTCAAAGGTCATACGGAGATATATGTGTGGTATAACATAGACAAATAACATTTGTCTACCGAACCACTCGCAAATTTTTTGTTTTGTCTTTGATTCTGTCAGAGATTTAATTGGTTAATTTGAAATTTGCAATATTTACGGTAGATTCAAAAATTCTTTTGCGATTGTTTTTTGATAACATTATAGATAATAATACGATATACAATCTTGATCAATGCATTCATTGTATTGCAAACTTAAATTAATACCGGAGGACTTATATAAACTGGTCTAGGCATATTTATAGGTATTCTACTATTTATAAAAAACTATTCCCAGTACACAACCATAAATACAACCTTTCAAGTTAAGACATAGTTACCAACGTCAAGAGGATAGCTATACTATACTAAATGCGTATAGAATACTGAGCAAATGATAGAAGAAAGCGTGTAAGTTTTACGAATTTTTTTGTTTTTTTTTTACAAAAATATCAGAGACTAGGTTAATACTTGATCATTATAAAATTAAATTTGATAAAATTAAGAAAAAGCAAAGACACAATGCAAACAGCTGTGCATAAAATTTCAATATAATTTATCAATCCAGAAGTAACTTACCCAGAAAACTATATTGAAAACAAAAAGTAAAGTCTTCAGGCAGGCTATGACTGCCACGTTTTTAAACTGATTTCCCATTGTGGTTGAATTTTACATGTTTGGTTTGCTGCTGTTTCTTGCAAGCAGTGTTTGGGTGATGAAAGCTGGAGTGAATGAGCTTATCATCATGATAACAGTGCGCGCGCTGATGCAAAACGCATGCGTCGATAAATTGGCGTCTTCCTTTGTTTGTAAATACATCGTGTCGCTTCCATTGAAGTGCCATTGATTTGCGACTCACCAAAATACACATGTGTGTAACGCACATACATGTACGAGTGTATATAAATAGCCAATGATAAACTTCTTTACTAGAGTTTTATTTAAATAGACAATGATGCGTCTTCATAGCGTTATCATAGTGTAGTAACAGGATCCTAGCTTAAACTGCAGAGAATGTGAATGTGAGTTAAGATGACCGACTGCCGTGTGACGTCATCCCTGGAACCCTCACAATCTCACGAATAATAACACTTAGTGACATTAATCGGGACCCACTGGTTTACGTGCTTTCCATAAAACACGGAGGAGGTCACAGGCATTAAGTTGTCTACCTTAGGAACAGACGTCCGTGTGTCATATAGTCCTGTATATATTTATTATTTATATTAAATGTCTTCACTTAATTTTACGCCGACGAATTCGCGGGCACAGCTAGTATTCAACATAGAGTCTGGAAATGTACTATGATAAAAGCTTCTTTAAAATTACTAGCAATGCTGTTCTTTATTTTCTTTTAAATAATAAAGATTTAGCCATCTTTCTATAACGAAAAAAAAACATTGTTTTCACGAGTTTACTGGAATATACGAAAAACATATTTATTAAAATTCAACACAAGGTTGTTTTTCCTACTGATTCCTGATGATTTAATACGGACAACAACTCTGTACCTATTATATTTTCACAGATTGTTAATTTTTTAAATTACGCCTTCTCTCATTTAGGTGAAAGTGGTTGCCATATAAATTTTTATAACTTTATTTCGTAGACCGAGCAATTAGATCTCGAAGCGACTTATATAATTACATATAATGATTTTCGCACGACATCCCAAGGTGCTTTCACTAATAAATTTTTCGTAGAAAACGTACGTTATGGTAACGGAACGCGGCTATGAACCGATTAAAGTATTTTATTTTAATGAGAGAAATTTTCATTTTTTAACGCGTGACAAAACGACATTAGATAGAAAATTCTAGTACAATATGTCAAGGGTATTTTAATAACCTCATATAATAATTAAATCAAACATTTGCTGAGGAGAAAGAAAATATCATAGTCAAAACACGTTATCAAAAATTCAACTCTACGCGAATGATACTTGTTGAGCTGATAGATTTCTGAGGTCTTAGCATGAACTTTTCGAACCGAAGTAAGGCTTGCACGAAATTTTCGAATTTCGACTTTACTTGGGATGAAAATGTTCGTGCTAGGGCCACTGGAGACAAGTCTTAACTTGTCACGCTTTTAATCAATGCTAATGCAGCTCGCAATACGCTAAGAAGGGTCCACTATGGGCCTGGCACGAACATTTTCATCCTAGATAAAGTCGAAATTCGAAAATTTCGTGCAAGGCCCTCTGTATGGGGTATCACAATATATGCTTTAAATGTAGTAAAAATTAAGGAAATTGATGGTTTTAAGCCTAACCTATGAAAAACAATATTACTATTATCGTTCTTGGGAGCGCAAAATCAAGAAATAAATGCTTCATAAATACTTAAGAATAGTTTTATAATAAATGATACTCTTGTAAGACGTTCAAAATTTCCGTCTAGGTTCCACATCAGGTCCAGGCCGACAGGACAGCGCTTCTAGATTGTTGCCGTCAAATCATTCTGTCACAGTCTTTAAGTATATTGTAAAATTGAAACCGTCAAAATGATTTTTCAGTCAGTCTTGAGGCATATTGTAAGATTGATGTCGTCACAACATTCTGTCAGTCAAAATCTTGAAGTATATTTTAAGATTAAATTTTAAGAATATTCTGTCATTCAAAGTCTTGCGATATATTGTAATATTGAAACCACCTAAACATTCTGTCAGTCAAAGTGTTGAAGTATACTGTAAGATTGAAATTTTAAAATATTCTGTCATTCAAAGTCTTGCGGTATATTGTAATATTGAAACCTACACCCAGACTCGAGGTGGAAATCGAACCCACGACCCCCGGAGCAGAAGGCAGGGTCACTGCCCACTGCGCCAACGAGCCAGCCAAGTAAATAATTTATTTACTATCTCAGATACCTCTGGATTATTTAAATGTTTTTAAAGTTTGTAAAGTTTGTAACTTATTTTACATATTTGTAAAGTTCATGAAGATTTTTAACATTTACCTCGGCATTACAGTTTTTGCCATGACACTGTAACAAATGAAATAATGACTCGTAATTGTGACCTCGATATACCACAGTTTTCTTTAGATCCGTTTACTATGAGGAATACTTGAGCTATGTCGTTTATATTTTTTATGTAATTAAAGTAGCAAACAACCAATGGAAGTCATTCATAAGGTCAATAATTATTTTCACGTACTTACGTTAACATTACAATGACTCCCTTCACACTGCAATTATATTAAAAAATAACAAAACATAATTAGCACTGGTTGAAATTCGATTATGATCCGTGATCGTTAATGAAAATTTAAGTAAATGAATTTTTTACTCTTTATTCGTTCCAGATATGTAAATATATTTCTTAATCCGACATGTCTAAAATCGAATAAAGATTTAAAAAAAACATTTATGTTATAAGTACTTATAAGAGATCAGTATCATTACAGATAAATTTGTTTAAGTAAAGTTAAAAATAGTAAATTTTCTTTACCTATCTATTCTAGTATATAAAGCTGAAGAGTTTGTTTCTTTGAAGGCGCTAATTTTCGGACCTACTGGTCCGATTTGAAAAAATCTTTCAGCATTTGGTAGCCCCTTTATCGAAAAAGGCTATAGGCTATATACCATCACGCTAAGAATAATAGGAGCGGAGCACCAATGAAGAATGTTTCAAAATCGGCGGTTTTTTTCCCTTTTGAGAGCTTCTGCTGCGTGCGCTGCGTAAACGGTTAAAGTTTCGCAAAAATCATGTGTGACAGAATTGTTCCCCTTTAAAAGTTCTAAATAAAAGTCCGCGACAGCATATGTCTATCTTTTAAGGTTGGCTCCCTATAACTTTTTTTTATGCTAACCAAATTTGATCTGAAATAATGCATTATTTGCGAAGGTGTGTTTATAAACATGATATCCAAAACCAAATTTTTTAACCCCTTTTAACGTGTTAAAAGTGATCGATGCGGACAAAGTCGCGGGATACACCTAGAATTTGATAAAACAGAACTGCATCGGAAATAATTAATTATTTACAACACAAAAAAGTAATAAAGAAATCAATTAAGTATATAAAATATAACAATATCATCGATTAGCGTGTCAATGGCATTTTTGCGATAAGCCTGGGAAATACAATAATTTTATTTTTAATAAATTAGTTTCTAAAGCTTATGCTGGCTTAGGGTGCGCCAATAGTCGGTCGAACCAAGCACCTTACATCTCACAGACCTCCTAAGTGATTGTGGTACCAAAATATATTTAATATTTTAACGTACTTTGTAATAAACTTCTACTGACAGTTGTTTGCGTGTTTTGGCATGAGCTGGTTATTCTCCCATTTGTGTTTATAAAACTATTATTTCTTTTTTACTTTGTTTTTTTTTCTATTACTTACCTTAACTAGAAATATATAATACATACATACATATGGATTATACACCCAGACTCTAGGTGGGAATCGAACCCACGACACCCGGAACAGAAGGCAGGGTCACTGCCCACTGCGCCAACGGGCCAGTCAACAGCTAATGCAAGTACACAGTATTGAAGTAACTTATTATAAGACCTTAGCTACATCATACCTTTTCGGTATGCGAATATTAAAAAATTACATTAATTAAAAAATTTAACACTGAAAAATTTATGATTTTAAAACTCTCTACTGTCCCGATTTGAAAGATTATATCGGTATAATACACTTCTGACGATTAGTTAACACTTCTCAAAAAGGTATATTCTCAAAAAAGTGCGCATCACGCCTAGAGAAGTTCTTACTTAAATAAATAGCATTATATGTTAAAAAGGCAAAAAGATCTAAAAATAATTTAAAAGTACCTGCATTATTATAGGTCGGCTGTATTGTTCCAACTTGGTGTTCCCTTTGCACAGAGTTGACCCACTACTACATTTCAAAATGTCTGTAAGCAAATTTTCAAAATATCCGTAAAAGACATTTATCATTCCTATATAAATGGATAGGCTAGTACAATTAATAATTATTTATCACATGATTTTCATTCATACATGATTTTTGTCAAAATTAATTACAAACTCAAAAGTAGACAATAAGTTAAAGACATTTTTTTTTAAATAAAAAAAGTTTAAATAGACACTTACCATAAATGAAATATCATTAGAAACTTTGTCCTAAGAAGTAAAATTAAAGTTCAGATTATTACATTATCAACAAATTCCGAATTTACTTTTAAAGTAGGAATTTTTGCAACAGAACCTAAAAAAAGAATAAAATAATAAAAAAAGACTTTTGACCCGTAAAACTTATAAAATATATTTTAAAATTAAATAAAGGTTATAGGGACATAAGCCAAGTTGAATTAGCCCCAGAAGGATATTTAGTTCATGCTTTGAGAATATGTTGGTACTAGGAAGATACTTTGATTCTGTAAATTTCAGATCTCTATTTATTACCGTTTTTGAATAAATCGAAAAAAAAAACTGAAAATAAAAAAAAATATTACTTAAAAACTTTTGACTCGATTGATCTGAATTTTGGATATATGTATTTTTGGAACTGATGATGATGGGATTATAAAATCCTTAAAAAAAAAACAACTTTTTAATAATTATAAGGATTTTATGAACTTCTTATTTTTTTCCAAAAAGCAGCCTACCATCAGTTCCTAAAACATATCCATGCGATCTAAGAAATGTCCTAAGTGACGTTCGCGCGATTGCTTATAGTCTTCAATTAGTATACTTCTTATGCTCGAGCCAGACATAGCTCAAAGTGTTTGTACATTTTTTGTCCTTGAATACTACAAACTACTATAAACCTTTGCGCAGATACACAAAGTCAGCCTCACTACATGATCATTCAAATGAAGTTATGTCTGGCTCTGGCATTAGACATCAATATTTTAAATCGCACGTTTGTATGACCTAAGTTCGATCACATAGTGCTTTCGCGTTCTCTTAGAGAGACACCAAAATTTATCTAAATATAAATGGTTCTGAACAATGTCACATTGTTTTGATTTTGACAAAATTACGACATTTTTAAATAACCAACCTGAAATCTTATCAAGCTCCGAAACAGCATGCGCACAAAGCGAACATCCATCACCCTGCATGGCCATTGAGTTGATCAGTACAAAATGGTTCCCGCGTATGCTCACGAGACGAACGGATGATGCATTCATCTTGCTCTCAAATCTGCTTGCTAGATTTGGAGTAATCCTTTAAAAAGTCATTCAATTATTTTCGCTGGCCCGTTGGCGCAACGGGCAGTGACCCTGCCTTCCGCTCCGGGGGTCGTGGGTTCGATTTCCGCCTCGAGCCTGGGTGTATTATCCATATTTATGTATTTATATATTCTCAAAAATATATATTTGTGTATAACAGGCTGTTACCTATAACACAGGCATTACCTTAGGAACAGACGTCCGTGTGTCATATAGTCTTATATAGTTATTTATTTATCATTTATGGATAATCTATAAAATAAAATTTAAGGGTCTGTTTGTAATATCGAAATAATATTTTTACTAATTGCATATACAGGGTGACTATACAGGGTGTATAAATATATGTTTATTCTAAAAGAATTAACCAGATATGTTTCTATTTTAATTTAGAAAGATACTTAAATATTGATTTAGGATAAACCTGTTAAGATAGATTTAAATTTGTTAATAAATAAATAAATATTCATATTAGTTTGTCATATTTATACTCCTACAGACCTATAATGAAATCCAATGTCATGATTTCCTACAATTGCGTACATAGTAGTTCCTTTGGGAACTTTGAAAAGACTGTAGAACCTTGTTACATAATCTTCAAATTCATTTTGAGAACACCATTTTCCTTCATCAAATAGATCACCTGAAAATAATAATTATCTTTATAATAATCAATACGAAGCTTAACTTATTTTAATTTTTTTAAGGAACTAAAAAGCAATAAATAGCAAGTCAGAACCATCAATCAACAACCACCCATGTAGCAAGGAAACTATTTGGCTCAGCACCGACTTCAACACATTAATAGTGATTAGCACATCATATGTAAGTACCAACTGACCGGGTGATGGATGGGTGACCTATTCTAACACTGATTTATATTTGATATCTGACCACCTCCGTGTTTCAGAAGCCACGTAAAACAGTGGGACCCGATTAATGTCACTTTGTGATATTAGTTATAAGGTTGTAGAAATCATGGGAGTTCCATGGATGATGTCAGATGGCAAACTGTTATCTTAACTCACTCCACAGCCACATCCTCTACAATCTAAGTGGACCATGGTACTTAACCGGGATGACTCAATGAAGAAAAAGAACATTTTACCTAAAACAAAAACTGCTTCAGGCTGATGTAGTGTCATGGCTGTCTGGAATGCCCGGTGCATTTGCCATTCTCTCCTCCATTTGTCCAACCAGTGGCCCTTATGTGAGCCGATTAAATGAGTGTCAGCCATGATCATTGCATATACTGGCTCAGCATTGTTTGCATTCTTCTTGTTTAGAGATGGCCACCCACACTAAAAAAAAACCATTGAATGTAAAATGTACCATGGCAATCAAATGTTAACTAAGTAGTTAAGAAAAATATGTATTATCTATTACGGTTATCTGCCAGACTTTTTAATAAGAAAACTAATGTGGAATTTAAGATTGTGTCTAAAGTAAGCTATGTTGTAAATTCATGGTTAATATTATGTATACTGTTGTGTATCTGTACAATTATTAATTAGCGACAACTAAATGTTTGTACAGTAATGATAGGGAAATTAACATTTTGTATGTTTAAATATATATTTACGTAATAACGAAATAAATATGTTATTTCAATCATTCATAAATCGATAAGCAAAATGTAAGCCAATTTAAGAAATCATAGCTAAACAAATCAATTACAGGTAATTAGTAATATTTACTTGTATCTGGGTCACATAATAAATGAGATATTCACAGTAAACGTAAATAAAAATGATTCCTATAATGAACTTAGAAAAAGTATTGTTTAATAACATAAAACGTCCTCTCTTCGTATACGTTGCCATAATTCTAAATACAAAATGAATAATGTTCCAGCATTGAATCTACATTTTTTTATATTAACCACCACTTTATTTATTAATTAATTAAGGTTTTATTATGTATTTTCTTTTGTAAATCAACAAATTGTCAAGTATCATTTGTCAACAACATGAACATAGACAAGTAAACAGATGATACATTTTATTTATCGAATAAAACCACAGGATAAAACGAAATTGTAAATTGTTTTTTCAATTCGATTAAATATAATTCTTTTTATTGTGTACTGATAAATAAATCGAAAGATTGCACACAAATAAATCTATTTAGTTAAATACCGAATTGCACACCACCCTGTCCTTATTTGTCTGTGCACTACACACAACTATAAAACGTTATCAGCTTATCAAATCACAAATGTGAAATGACATATTTATTTGAATCTTGTCAATTGTCACACTCATGTGTTTGTCAACTTGAATGAAATGAAGTCGGTTCCCTTTTTTCTGTTTATTGTTTACTCGCTTTTACTGTTTTCATATTAAAACTGCGCAGTACTTTTGCTATGTCCGCTTAAATAAAAACCTTAAAATGTCAGTACATTGGACTTCTGAGACGATGAAGTGGGAGTATAGGGAACTACAGGCTACTGCAATGTCTGTTGATTATTCGGGTAACAACGTACTTCTAGCGGGACGCAGATGGTTAGCTATTAAACAAATTGGAGTTGACGACGATATAGGAGATATTGTAAAAAAGTATCCGCGTCATAGCAAGTACGATGCCGCAGGGGCTGAATGGTGTCAGACTTATCCTGGACAGAAACTGTGTGCGATCGCTGTAAGCGTTGTTTCCAAAGCTTTCTATAAATAGTCTTTAGAATATCATTGAAAGACTTGGTAGTAAAACGTTGTTAATAGTGACAAATTTCTTAGCATTAAGTGGATTCAGTATGCCAGTGATGGATACATCGTTGCAGAGGAAGGAACCTTATCAAATGTAGGTTTAAGAGTACTCTTTATAGTGGCCACTATACCATTTTCACTTTCGTTCACCAGACAAGTATATTCAGTAAAATGTAGGTCTAGAATAATATAAGTTTATGTCACAAATTATTATTTATGTTTGTGAAATCGGCGAACATAATATGTTTTATGAATACTTATTTTATGTAACTGTTACTATTTAAATTCAGAGCAATCAGCATGTTGATGTATACGAATGGCGAGCAGGGAATGACTTGACCTGCACATGTTCTCTTCGTGGTCACACCAGGGTAGTGAGCGATACACACTTCCATCGACAGGATCATAATTTGATTGCAACTTGTTCAATAGACACATTCACATACTTGTGGGACTTAAGAGATACCAGGAAACCAGTTGTGTCTTTATCTGCTGTAGGTAAGTTACGAAAAGTTAAATTACCTCAACCAATTTATACTCAAAGTTAAATAATATAGCACTTAATAAAAACAAACAAACAATCCTTTAGACAAAACTCTAAATTTAAATCTATAAACTGTAAAAATAATTGTTTATATTTTGATAATAAGGTTCTCTAAATACACCTATCTATAACTAGTTATTGTGATCATCTATATGAGATCCCTGTACTCCATAAAATTGCATATCTCTCTCTTATTATTACAATGTTTTTCATAGATTAAAAATTATTTTCTTGAATTTTTTTTGATATACACTGCGCAAAATAAAATTAATCAAACAAATTACAATAAGGTATAGCATCCAATGAAACTTTTAATAATGAAATATTATAAAAATTTAGACAATGTGAGTGTATGAAAATTTGGTCTTCCACATAATGTATGTAACTAGCGGACCCAGAACATGTTTTCCTGTCCGAATGTTGGCTTATTTTTTTATACCAATTATTAAGCGCTTACGCTACCCAGCACATGCTGCCAGCCTGCTGTTGCCACAATATTTTATGTCTGTCATATCTTCTAAGATATTCACTTTAATGATATGCTGTAAAGGGCGATTTTAACTACATAAAATGTACAAAGTATTAATTGGATAAGGTTATTCTTTAGAATAGCTTCATAAAAATAGTTTATTATTTTTTTGTAATATGTAAAAGATAAAATAGGTCCTATGGGTTATACTTAAGAAATAGACATATGCCATCCCACATGAGTACGCCGTTATTGACGACTCCAAAGTTAAACAGAAGAACGTCGTGCCATAGATAAGACCACGACAGCTATAGACAGTACCTCTTTCTCACTTAAGATCGGCGTGAAGTGGCGGCAATGCTGTCACGTCAAGTGATGGTATTGTTGTCGCGTTTCGTGCGGTCTGTGAGAGTTCCTGGTGGCTTATACGCCTCTTTTAAGGCTGGCAACGTATAAGAGTGCCTTCTGCTGGTGCAGATGTCAATGTTCGTCGGTAGTCACTTAGGTGATGAACCACCTGTTTGTTTGCTCCTTGTAATATATATTTAAAAAAAAAACCAAATTAAATCGCGAAAATAATTAATTTAGACACAATAATTTCTTTGTACACTGTCAATGTATATTTGAAAATCTCATTTATGTACATGAAAGCTCACATAAATTTAAGAAAGTGGGTGATTTCAGTAACAAAAATCTCAGAAATGAAGAAAAACTAGTAATGCACTCTGCTAGGATTCGTAAAATTAATTCCACGTTTTAGTGTACACGTTTTTACAACAAACTCGGACCTCCTCCGTGTTTCCGAAGGCACGTAAAACAGTGGTTCCGGATTAATGTCACTGAGTTGATATTAGTCGTGAGATTGTAGAGATTGTGGGAGTTCCGGGGATGACGTCAGACGGCATTCGGTCATCTTTACTCATCCACACCCAAATGGTCTGCAGTTTAAGCGGACCCTGACACCAGACCGTGTTAAGGCTTGGTAGAAGAAGTAGCTTGGTTCGATTCTCGAATCGCAGAAATAACCATCACAATTGAATGTATTAAGTAAATTGTTACATTTTTTATATTACATATATATACATAATTTTAACTAGACTATTTGAATAATGCAGATGTCAACCTTAACATTAAGGACAAACCGCATTGGTTTTTTTAATGTTAAATTTAAAAAAAAAACACTTGTAATTTCTTATAAATAAATAAATAAAAATAACTCAACTGTAGGGGAAAGCAAAATATTAGAGTAAAGTATTATTAAAAAAAACGAAACCAAGTCTTATAAGGTTAGCACTAATGTGTGAGCACCTTTGCATGCCAAAGAAAAAAAAAATTTAAAAAAAAAGACACCAATAAATAACAAAAATTTATACACCATAACAATACATTTAACAATGAGTAATTGGTCGGTTAGTCTTTTAAAGTAGTCTTGCCTTATAAAAGAATCCATTGACCAACTTACAAACCATTCCCAGGGTTCACCATATATATATACATATCCATTCAAGACGGCCTCCGACAGACAGACGGACAAAACAATGCAAGCCCGAGGTCCGGACACACCCCTGAGAAGTAGTGATGGGTGTAACAACTTGTCGATGTACTTTAGGGATGGGCAAGAAATAAAAAATATACGATACTTTTAAGTTAACGATGTACTTTGGCATTTAACCCGTGGCCTAGTATACAGAAATATGATATATAGGATGATATTAAAAAAAAACTAAATTCAATTCAAAATATATCCATAAAATATTTTATAAAGCCTCATTGGCTCAACGGTAGAAGACTGGACTTTAATAAAGTACTTGGTTCAAATCCGTTAGACTATCATTTTAGCTTCACTTAACACAAGGTTCTAAATATTCTTTAAAATAAAAATAAACTATTGCACAATTAGAACTTTTAATACTATTTAAATTGGAAAATGGCACTATAAGTCATAGTAATCATTATTCAAATGGGCTTTTCAAAATCCTTTTTCTCATAACTGAAATATGTAAAGTTGAAGTGACTCAAGGCTAAGAAATCGGTGGTCTTGTTATCAATGCTACACCGTTAAATTGTGTATCGTTTTAAGGCATTCTTAGTACCACGAGGAACCCTTATTTTTTGGCTCAGTCCGTACATCCTAAAGATCCGTCCCTGGTTTGTTAGGATTTCCGCATTTTTAAACTTGAAATTTTTCATGTTGATAGAACATACTAAAAACTCATTAGGAAAATTATTTTTAAAGAAATCGGCCAGCAAATTTTTATTTTTATTAGCTATTTCACAAAGCGTGTCATGAGTCTTGACACACTCTTTATTATTTTCTGATTTTAAATTCCTTCTGCATGCATTTCATGGATATATCCCATATAAGGGCTGTTTCTATGAATAAGCTATTTAGAGCATATTTATTATTGCCTCATATGGCAACCCTAGGTACAGGGCAGCACTTAAAAGTGCCGTTAAAAGCGGCACCGTTTCAAAAGCGCCGTATAAATAACTCGGATACGGCGCCATTTAACGTTGCGACGGTATTTTACGATATTCTTTGGTTTCCATTTGCTGATTCAGATACAAATAACACAGTCATTTTATGTGTATGACATGTGTATATTTTCATGATTAAAACATAAAAATTTCTTCATCTGGAATCATCATTTTATATGTAAACACAGATCAGAAACATAAACATGTGTGACGGATCGTGCTCTGTTCGACAGTCCTATTAAAAAAAAAAGCAGCGCAAAACTTATGCTTAAGCAGTTTAATTGACAGAATGATGGTTTTTACATTTACAATTTCTATAATGTCGGGACCAGACACAGCTTCATTTGAATGATCATGTAGTGTAGCCGGGGATTTAGTGTAACTGTACGAACTTTTGTAGAATTTTGTGGACTTCAAGGACAAAAATTTACAATCACTTTGTTGTACATCTGGCACCGGAAAAAGATGAAGGAACCATCCCCGGCTTCACACGGGTGCAATATAGTTAAGCATGTATTACTCAGATTATAAAACTATTGGCATTTGATTTTATAATCTGAGACTTAAATAGTTTTAGTATTCCCAAATGACGGAAAAATCTTAAAAGGAGGAAGGAGGAAAAATCTTAGGATATTGTTTTAATTTTGAACTTTTATGCAAAAACGTCTTTTCATTCGCTCGCTGGCTATGGATTGGTTGTTTATAGACGTGGGACGATAAACGACTTGTGGGAAGGCACGACAAGGTTTTGGCGAGGAATGAAAGGTGAGAGGGAAGGTCGATATGCTCAACCACCGCAAAGGAAGATCTTCGGGTCCAGGCTAGTTGGAATTGCCTGGGTCGGCCGTGCCTCGTCGACAGTTGTTCGTTGGAAGGTCTATATATAGTAATCGTAAGTAGAAACTTCGCTAGCGTGAGTCGGTTTGTATGAAGATTTTCATTATTTGTACTGCGGTCGTCGTTATCCGTACAGCGCCATCTAGTTTGCTTTGGTGTAACCTTTTCCACTCGACATCATTGCCATCTCGTTATGTAGCGGCAATGCTTCTTAAAGAATGAAAAGCCTCTGAAGCCGGCAGCCAAAGTAATGTTTGATAAAACCATCAAGTTTCTATTCAGATTGGAAGCACTGCAATTGATGCTGAATACCAACTAGATGTTTATGAAAGGAATGTTCAGGTACAATAAATAGAAGAAGTAAATATGAAACGTAAATTTTTGTTATTTCTGTGATTCGAATACTTTTGTATAGTTGTCCCTTTTAAATTATATTCAGTATCAGTTAAATTATGAATAGTCATATCCTCTGGCAATGTTGTGTACATCAGCTATAAATGGTGCATACATCAGAGTGTACTTTAAGTTAGTGTATCTTGGTAATTGTTGAATATTTGTGCTGTTTGTGTGCTTCGATAAATAAATAAAAGTTGTAAAATATTTTAAAACTACATTTTTTTTTATAATAGGGTAGTTTCCTCTAAAAGAAATCCTTATAATTTTTTGTTCCGGATAATTGACAGACATTTAAATATTACATAAGTCAAATGGAATTACTAATAACATATCTATGTTAGATTCTTTAATATTTTGAAAATTAAATTTAAAAAAATCCATGTGACTCCAAGCAGCAATCTAAACATGTGACGTTGTTGCCTGTGAAACAAACTGTCATTGCTAACATATGCTTACTTGTCGTCACTTCTAACAAGACGCCATGATAGTCAGAGCGTTTTGGCGCTAAAATTTATGTGGATTTATAAAAATGCAAAATTAACCTGGTGAATGTTTGTTTTTCGCTGAAATATATATTATAGCTGACTGTATAATTTTAGTTGACTGCAAGTCATAATATTAACTAGATTATATGCAGTGGGTCTTCAGAAAACGAAGTTATTGTAATTATGTTAAATGGCACATGAGCTCAAAATGAAATCAAGTTAACAATGCCTCTCTTTAGTACAATTGTAATGTTTTATTTTCAGGTACTTAATGTACCTGCCTGGGCACTCGGCACGTTGTTGCGAGTTTCAGCGGCTTTACTTCCAGAAGGTTGTACACTTAGTGTACACGAACATACACCTGAACACGATGAGATTCGTTACGTACCAGATAATGAATTGCTCGATTTGAAACAACAACTAGAAGACATGGGCGGAGCGCGCAGTGAAAAAAAGAAGAAAAAATAATTTGTAGTATATTTGTGTGTGACTTTAATATGCGTAGATTTAATAAATAAATATGTTATATCTAGTTAAATATTTTTTCCTTGTATGTTAAGTAGGCAGTTGTAATGTCACAAATACATTCGCATGCTTAATCATAAAGTAAAAAACTCAAAAAAAGCTAATTTTTGGGAAATCGTAAAAAACGTTTTGTCATTCACGACTCATCCCATATATAACTCGATAAAAACGGCGTTATTGTAACAAATTATGTATTTAAATAAAAGTTATGCAGTGATTAATGATATTAAAATTTTATTTTACTGATATTTCAATATCATTTATATGAATATATTTTAGTATTTGTTAATCTTTATCACTAAATTAGAGGTAGCGCCATGCTTGTAGTCGAATTGGGCCGGCGCGTCCGGGTACCAGAACCTCTTTCTCACATGAGATCGGCGTGAAGTGGCGGCAATCCTGGGGACTCTGTGTAGTTGCGCAAAGTATGGTAGAACTTTGTAGTCTTCAAGGATAAAAATGTACAAACACTTTGAGCTATGTCTGGCTCCGGTATTAGTCCTTTTGCATGAACAAGTAAAATTATTATTTCCTAAAACATATGGCCAGTATCACGTTTTGTGGAAAAGATCCTGATCTGCCATTATATACTTAAACGATAATTATTTAACTAAAGCCAGCCTGGCTTTCGCGGTTATTATATTACAATACCACTACATAATTTTTGGTTGTAGTGGTCATACATAGCCGGTTCAAAAGCTATACTACGCGTGTTCACATTTTGAAGCATATCCGGTTACCGCCAGACGTGACAAGGGGAAATAGTGTTCAAATATTTCAGTTTGGTGTGAACCGCTCTTCTAGGTGTAAAATTTAATTAACAACGATTAAAATGTAATTAAATAAAATCGCCAGTCATTTCTGATATTGCTACATTTAAGGATTCTTTCACAACTATACCTTCTGTTCTATTTAACCGACTTCAAAAATAGAAGACGATTCTTAATGCGAGTGTATGTTTTTTTGTGTACATGTTACGGGATTACACCGCCATTTAAGAACCGATTTTGATGATTCTTTTGTTTTGAGATATAAGCAAAAAACAATATCTTTTTTAATTGTTTAATAAATAATTAAAAAATTAAGCTAGCGTAATTTTCTATAAAGATTTTTTTATGTATTGTTAGAAAATGTCCAGGCTCTGGATTACGAGGTTTTGATTTTTTTTCGTTTTACGGCACTACTATGTCATTAGTGCAATGTATTTAGTTGGCCTATCCGTATCTCATACAGCCAAAAAATATTTTGTTTCCACTAAAAATTGAAAAACAAATTATTTTGATATGAAAGGAAAAACGTCTTCAAAAACACCTAGTAATTAAAAGCAAAAAATAATTAGTTCCGGAATTTCATCCGATTTAGTACACACCTACTGATGTGTTTCAGACGGTACTATTTGCTTCGGTATAGGGGAACCTGTTTGGCTTGATGTTAGTGGAGGCTAAAAACCTTTGAGACGTCACATTAAAAAAAAATTAACTGCTTTTTTTAAATATTTACAATACTTGCATAAAATTCGATGGTTTTCAATCAATCCAGTTTCATAGGGAGAGGGGGGGCATAGGTAAAAATTCGTGTGATGTATATTTCCGATAACCCCTAATAAGTACTTCAAAGGTATTTTTTTTAACATGTTATTTAGTAGTAAAGAATATATAGACAGATAGAGATAATACTTCAGTAGTATAAAGAACAGCACATATCAGAATATAACTCCGGTTATTCAGAGACTGAAAAGCCGTAAGAGTTTTGTGAAGTACGTGGACCCTATAGAATTGGAGGCTTCGGAGGCGAGATGCAGACTCTGGAGGAAGAGAGCTCCTCCTAGCCCATTTGTTCCGCACACTGAGAATCTTCCACCTGGGCATGATCTGCCTTGGCAAACCTGGAAGGCACTTAATAGACTTCGGACACAGGTTGGTAGGTCTAGAGAGAACAATTCCAGGTGGAGATTCACAAATTATATTAACGTGAGCTGTTTGTGCGGTGCAACTCAAACGTTTACCTAAGTGGGCATCTGCACCACCAGAAGGCTCGCAGATGCGTTGCCGGCCTTTAAAAAGGAGTTTGGGCCACCGGAAACTCTCACAACCGAACGAAACGCGACAACAATACCATCACTTGACGTGACAGCATTGCCGCCACTTCACGCCGCTCTTATGTGAGATAGTGGTACTGGTACCCGGACGCGCCGACACAATCAAGAATATATATATATAAGGGATAAAGGATATATAAGGGATAAAGGAAAGGATGGAGTGAAAGGATATATACAGGTAGATGGAAGGGAAAAAATCGGATCCAGACAGTATAGTCACGGACGATATAAGGGGAGTGACAATAACAGATACAAATCATGCATCAACAAGAACAGGAGATAAGCACATTTTGTCTAAATAAAAATGAGAATGTCTTACCTTCCAGGAAAAATGACGACGGAATTCTATATTCCTGTTATAATTAACATGGATAGAGTTTCTATTTTTCTTCTCAATTGTTGGAAACATGGAAATGACTGACTGAGCACTGATTGAATTTTATCGGTCCGTCTATACCGGATTTTCTCCAAAACGGCTGCACCAATTTGGACGAGACTTTCACTAGTAGATGGCTGATTTTGCAAGGAAGACCCTAGGCTACTTTTCTTGTAACTAAATCAATAGGGTTCTGCATAAAAAAAAACCATCAAAATTGACCACTGCCTATTGCCTAAACACACGTGTACATCCAAGTGTATAGTAGGTGCCCACTGAAAATCAGAGTTAGAAAAACTTGTACTTACTTCCAACAGTTTTAATTAAGCTATTTTTAAAATGTAGAATAATAGTTAGTGTTTAAAAATTACCTTATAGTGTGATGTATCAAGTAAATATTTTCTTTCTTTCATAAATACGACAAAAACACTGAATTCTTTCTAAGTCGCCGGCTACAGATAGTTTTAGAACAGATAAGATATGTATCATCCACCACGTCCAGTATAAACAACGATAGGTAGAATAAAAGAAAAGAAATTCTATTTTCCATCCACTATTTTCTTAACAATCGTTTCAATTAATCCTCCAAGGCCAGCACTATAAGAACTTTCATAAGACCACTCAACACGGCTTGAATTGTAAATTTCCACCGTATCTAGTTTGACCTCCGGCCATATGACCGCAATGTATCGCAGACTGCCTTTATCATCATCCGGTTGCTAATTGTCAATACAATTTATCAAAGCCCTGCGTAAAGACGAGAGAATAGTTTGTTGATAAATGTTAACTATCATCGATGGCCCGAGAATCCTAGTTCGAGAAAAGGAAAAGGGAAAGAGACAGAAGGACAAAGAAAGGAAATAAAAGAGAAAGAAAAGGGAATAACAATTTCATTTATTTCTTTGTTCTTGTATTAGTTACGTTTACAACAATAAAAAATTGTACAATCACTAATATTAAGAACAAACTGGTGTTTAAGGTAGGATTGAACCTGTATTATAGGCACCAGAACTCCGACATGATAAATGAAGGTTGTAGCAAAAAGAAACAAAGAGGAGGTCGTGGTCTAATCAGTGGTCGGCATTTAAGTCGATCGCTAAGTTAAGTTGCTCTGGCTGCGACCGGGTTTGTTTGTTTGCTTCAACGCGCTAATTTTAGGAACTATGGGTCCAATGTTAATAATTCTTTTGGTGTTATATAGCCTATATATCGTTACGCTAAGACCAATAGGAGCGGAGCACCAATGAAGAATGTTTCAAAATCGGGGTTCTTTTTTCCCTTTTGAGAGATTCCGCTGCTAGCGCTGCATAAACGATTAATGTTTCGCAAAAATCATGTATGGCGGAATTGTTCCCGATTAAAATTTCTAAGTAAAAATCTGTCTTCTAAGGTTGCCTCACTATAACCTTTTTATGCTAACCAAATTTGTTCTAATATAATGCATTATTTGTGAAGGTTCTTCCATAAATCATGTTAATCCTTATCCAAAAGCTATTTTTAAGCACCTAAAGATAAAACTGGATGAAGCCGCGGGGTACAGCTAGTATATATTACTCCAGGGTAAAATATTATAGTCAGTTCTTAAGGTTTAAATTCCAGAGACTAAAACAGCCTCAATGGCTTATTTTATTAGATAATTTAATTATTTTTTATAATTAATTATTTTCATTACCCAAATTTCCTACATTACCCAAATTTCCTGTATTACCCAAATTTAATAAAGTTTGACTTATGAGTTTGACTTTTAAAACTGCATCGAAATTTCAATCTTACAGAGCAAACTAGAGCGAGAGAATTTTACATTATATTTAATATTTTTTTTTAATGCAAACCAGAATATAAGGTGATATTGAATAAAAGTAGAATAGTTATAAAAATTGATCAACTGCTTAGAGTTTGAGTTTGAAAACTATATCAAATTTCTCAAAATTATATTCGAAAATGAAATTATAGATTTAACTTACAATTACTAGATTCATTTTAAAGCTAATTGATAACTTAAAGTAAGATTAAATAAGAGATGACGAAGAAATTACAATTATTTAGAATTCTTTTCCCCCATCTCCAAACACAAAGCAAAATACAATCATACAACGCGGCATTACATCAGTGAAATCACAAGGAAATATACCTTTTCTTGACTTAAAACACCATTCTTCTAAAATTAAACGGGGCGCCCTTCGAAAATAAAATTGGCGCCGGGTTCCGTGATTGCCTTCATTTATTCTTAGCATTTTTAGGGAGAAAACATGTCTCCATCTCGAGAGGAAGGAAGAAATTAACGTCTATTTCCGTGAAAATAACATCTTTGCTCATATAATAGGAAACGGACTTGTCCGGTTGTTTTGCAGTTGTTACGTTGTGTCATTAAAATGCTTCTAAAACAAATTTAAACTTACTTCAAAAATAATATCTTAAGCGACCGTATTAAAACACCGGTGCCAAACATAGCTCAGTCTTTGTACATTTTTGACCTTGAAATCCACAAGTTAATTAACCCCGGTGGTTTTTTCACTCCCTCGTACAGCCTTTACGTCTAATCTAATGGGAAATAAGACTATCTCTCAAATCTATTCAATACTTACGATAAAATGTATTTACTAATGAAGAAAAAAAAAAAATAATGTTATTAAGATTTCTTTCAGGTAAACCCTCAATTTCATGATTTATGATGTCATTACTTATAGTTAAATTACTAAGAACAGTTTCGTTATCCTCTTTCTAGAGCTGCTATTTAGTCGGACCCAGTCGGTACTAGACCAGGATAACGCTAGGTAGAAGAAGGTTTTGGCAGGCGTCTTAGATTCTAGGCTTGCAAAACGTGCAGATGCAGATCTCCTGTATCACAGTTATATTTAAAGTTAAACATATTTTTTATAAAAATGGAAAAAAGCCCGGCATTACATATATATAGAAAAGTTTCGAGTCTAATGCGTGATATAGGCATTTGTAAAATATCTTCAAAAGTTGTTGTTGGCTTTCACTCAAAATAATTTTCCTAATAAGTTGTTAGCATGTCCTATCAACAAGGAAAATTTTATGTCTCTACATCTAATAGTTTGGAAATCCTAGGGGTGGGACCACCATGTGGACAGACGGACCTCCATGTGGACGGACGGACGGACCGATCGAAACTTTAAGAGTTTTTTGTAGGACTACGGAACCCAAAAAAGGAAAGGAATAAAGAGATCTTACCATTATAATGATTTAGAAATGGATGTCATTGGCATGCATTTATTTAACGATACATGGCAACCATATAGTTAAATAGAATATTACGGCATCAAGTGGAAAGTGAGTCATTAATTACTCATTAAGCAAGGCGCATAATCTACTTTTCCTTCAACTACATCGCTGAATATTTCCATTTTTAAACTCTTCTTGCTAAATATGAAGTAATAAAGTTTTACAATGGTATAGAATGCGCGCCTTTTGTTTCTTTTTTCGAATTTATTCAGTTGGTTTTTATTGTCAGACAGTATTTTTAAAATTTAATGGGAGATATTAAACCTCTGTAGTAATATGGAAATAAAAAACAATGCTGTATTGAAAAACAGTACCGTAATGAATTGTCATACAATATTATTGCTCTGTTTTGGTTCTAAGTAGAAAAAGCGTTCTTTTTGATTGATTATGTAGTGAGTACTTAATGATAACATTACTGTATAGTTGAAAGAAAAAAAATTAAAAGTATTATCTTCTTCAAATAATGTTGTACTATAGAATTAGTAGCATTTATTACTTATATTAACTCTGAACTAGGGAAATTGCACAGCCTTTTGAAGGCATGTTTCCATCGCGTAATTTCGCAAAACCTTTAAAATTCCTCAGTGCCTCCTTTGACGATGGACATTGGACCTTTAATAAAAGTGCCACGAAATTTCAGCTATTAAAACGGAATGCTTTAACAAAAGGCTCAATGCTTATTAAAATTTCTTTACTGCTTTTGGTGTTTTGGTGTTTTTTTTGGTGTTCAAAATACTTAAAATAAAACATTTTCGTTTCGTTTCCATTTGAAACATTGAAATAAAAATGATAGTTTATTTTATTTCCATATAACTTACAAGAAGATCACTTAAAATTAATACATCTATACTAATATATATAGTGGAAGAGTTTGTTTGTTTGTTTTTGTCCAATTTGGTGCAGCCGTCCGGAAGTCCTGCTATTCATGTTTTATTTACCACTATAAGTTGAGGTGGAAACTAACTGTTCCCGTTCCCGTTCCCGTTCCCGTTTCCTTTTCCTTTCCCTTTCCCTTTCCCCTTCCTTTTCCCTAATGGTTCACTATTTTGGCATTAATGGCTTAAACATGAAAGATAGATAAATTGTCTTCCTTAAGAACAGACGTCCTTGTGTCTTATAGTCCTATAGTGTTCCCTAGTATTTATAGATTTGTAACGTTTCTATCGTAATTAATAATATTCTCAAAATCTATGAAAATCAGACTAACTGTTTTGAACCGCAAGACCACATAGAACAATCAATTGTAAGAAGCTATTGTAGACTGAATGTTTAATTAAAACATTGAAACGTCATGAATAAACAATTCACAGGTTTATTCGTGTTCAAAATTACGATCAATCGCTCGCTTGCTTCAGATATAGCATTCAAAACAGTAAGCCAACAATTCATGCTTCTTCAAATGAATCTCATCGAATAATAGTAGTCATTAAAGCGAGAAAATCAAACGCCCATTAGCATAAAGCAGTATTTCATTGACGTTTGTAAAGTACGGCACAATAGACTTATGGAGGGTAGTTGACAATTCAAGTATGGTCCTTCAAGCCGGATGGGCGGAGCGACACGCCCTGCCGTCTCTCCAGGAGACCTCGTTAAGGGAACGACCACTTTTACCTTGACTGCAAGTCCATGTTTGAATATAATGGACTCCAATTGACAATAATTATTGATTTAAAGCTATTTGTTTATACCGACTATATTTATAAGAATTGTTGAGTTATAGAATATAACTTATATTCCAAATTCTTCTGACGTAAATGTTTTATCCAATTTTGAAACCAATTTGCTTGTATTTAATAGAGTAACAAGTTAATTTTTAAGGACTTAAAAGAAATAGTATGATTTATGATGCTAAAAGTGTATTTATTGACTATTTGAAAATTATAGGTTTGATGAAGTCTGAAGGGAAAATAAATTCACCATCTTAATAGATTTACTTTACGTTTATTATCGTTAAAAAAATGATAATAATAATATGATAAAGATTACGTGTAATTAATGGTAATTGAAAATATTTATAATTACAAAATATAATAAACAATTATGCGCAAGGCACACATAAGAAATCGGCGATGCCATAAGACAGCGTCAAGGCGTTTGCCATAAGGATTTACAACTCGTTTCTACTCCTAAAACGTACCAGTAAAAATTCATATAAAAATTATATTACACTTATTCAGACAATGTTTTTCCTTCGCGTTAAATATTTAAAACCTCTCAGAACAAAAAGCAGTTCCTGTAAAACGTTACGAGGGTTGTTTGCAAAATTAATTTCAACTTTCCGAAGCATTCTTGACTGACTTGAGTTCTGTTTAAAGACATTCGGAGAACCTCTTCACAGTCGTCTCTAGTTTTGGTCCCGCCCACTGCTAATGAGGACCTTCAACTAACGATGCAATCTCCTAACGAACAAGATGGGCGTTCGTTAAATATATTGTGCCAATTTATATGCAGTGCTTTGACAAAGGAGGAACACTTATATTTATTAATAATTGAAAGAACCTTTACTTTGCGAAAAACACTGACAAGTAGAAAAATATAATTGCTTTGTATAAATATCCGCGAATAAAAATAAGTAAAAATTCATTGTGACATAGAATTATATTATGCCCATTCGGGGACGACCCCGCTTGTACGAACAAGCGCGTTGTAGGAGAATAATTCTACAACGCATTTTCCTATAATGTGTATCGCTAACCTGTGACCACAGAGGTCCTTATCTCGAGCCACGTTTAGTTAATATTGTAATGCAATATGTACATAGACGCGGTCAGAAACTAATTTCCTCAAAACACCAGTATTGGGGCAGCAATGCATTATATAAATGAATCGCTAACATGTAACCACAAAGGTCCTTATCTCGAACCACGTTTGGTTAATATTCCTAATGGCCCGCCGACTGCCAACGTTGACCTCTGGCCAGCCTTGTTGATACGGAACGTATGTGTGTATAGCGCGAGAAGCTTGGCTTACATGCAGGCATAAGTTTAAACCTATTTATAACGTTTATTAAACCTATTTACTCCTATTGTCAATGTAGGTATTAGTAGAGGAAGGTTATAAGTTGTATACCATCAAGTTAAGACCAACAGGAGCGGAGCATCAAAGAAGAACATGTCAAAATCGACGATGTTTTCCCGTTTTGAGAGATTCCGCCGCGTGCGCTGCGTAAACGGTTAAAGTTTCGCAAAAATCACGTATGACGGAATTGTTCCCCTTTAAAATTTCTAAATAAAAGTCCACGACAGCATATGTCTATCTTTTAAGATTGTCTCCCTATAGCTTTTTTTATGCTGACCAAATTTGTTCTAAAATAATGCATCATTTGCGAAGGTGTTTATATAATAATTGATTATTATTCAAAACAATTTTTTAAACCCCTAAGTAGTGAAAGCGGTCCACGCAGACGATGTCGCGGGGTACAGCTAGTGTATTATAAATAGAGATATTTTTTTTTACCGTCATGTAATCAAATCTTAATTGTTCCGGTAAACCACTTAACTTACTCATTGGACCCGTTCGCGTCGGCTGTATCTCAATGCGGGAGATAGTGTACAGACTCGCGGAGTAAAAACATAATATAGTCATTTATTATTCAACCGGAGACACGAGCGGACGTTCAAAATGTACTTAAGAATATTAGTAATCTGTGCTTTCGTGGCTGCGGTCAGTTCGAAAACCGTGATTGTTGGACAAATAAGTGATTATAACGGTCTAGTAAGGAAGGTCTACGAGAAGGAAATTGAAGCGACTGGCATACCTTTGTTTAAAAGAGAGCAAGAAGTCAATTTCGAGTATCCAATAGGTGATCAGAAAATCAAGGGAATCGCTATAAAAGACCTTGAGAACGGACTGGCTGAGCCGTCTATCACCCGTGGAGGCATTGGCTTTCCATTCGTGAACATCAAACTGAAGAGTCAAAGGGGTTCGGGCTACAAGTATCTGATCGAAATATACGCGTAGTGTGTCGATGACGTCATGGACTGAGTTTTGTGATTGCTTTGTTATGTTGGTAATGTAATTATTCAATAAAACTTCTTTTTTATTGGTGTATTTTATTTTGTGCCAGTTCGTGGTTCTTTTTTAAAAATTCTAATGAGTTCTTTGTAACGGATTAATTTATAATAAATGTGGTTGTTCAAACGTAATATTGATTCTTATAATAATATTGATTTATGAACGAACTATAATTTTTGTATTGTCATAATGTTAAATAAGAAGGATTGTTTATATTTATTATTTTAATTGTACTTATTTATGCGATTTAACGATACTTATAATAACATAGGATCGATTCCTGCCTTGAGTCAAAAATATATATTTCTGTAATAGACGACTGTTACTTGTAACACAGGTAAGTTGTCTACCATACGAACAAACATCAGTGTGTCAAAAAAACCTATGTATGTATGTATTTATTTATATATGAATGTATATAAAAGAAATGTTGACTTTTGATATTGTTTTAGCCACGAGGAAGACATAGCGATGAGGTTGCAAACTCGCCGCGACGAGGAGAGGATGAGGCGCGAGGAGTTCCTCCACGAGATGGAGCTCATGTATGGGAGGGTCCAACAGCAACCCATGCTGTTCGAACGGTACTACGCCCCACGATCCCCAACCACCATCGACTCCATACAGCTGTCACCACGAAAGAGCCCAAGCAAGAAACGCGGTACGAGAAAAAAGTCCTATCTGTCACCCTCCTGTATCTCACCAGACATTGACGATTTTATTAAATACTAGTCGACTCGTTTATCTAGATAATACTGTTTAAATCTAATCTTTTATTTATTTCATAGCTATAACTAGGTTTCAACTGCAGCACATGTCATTCGAACGATAATGTGCGTTCAGTCTAAACATTGTAAACCACTTAACCGCGATCAGTTGGCCTTGCAGTGCGTGGTTGAGTTTACAATAAAATCGCTGCACACACACAAGCAAAGCGTTGCAATTAATATTTACTTGCACACTTTAAAATAATGAATTTTAGTGGATCGCGTGCATTTTTGGAGTGAACGCACTGTATTAGGAAATCCATACAGCTGTCACCGAGTAAGAGCTGAAAAAAGAAACACGGAAGGAAAAAGTAATCGTATCAAACTCTTTCCTATATCTCATTGGATATTAACGATGAGTTTATTAGATACTAGTCTCTTATTTAGTTTGACGATGAGTTTATTGAATTCTAGTATTTTATTTTAGGTTCACGATAAGTAAATTAGATTCTAGTCTTTCATTTCGATTGAAGATTAGTTTATTAAGTACTATTCTTTAATTTAAATTAACTCTTAGTTTATTAGATACAAGTTATTTATTTATATTGACGATGACTTCATTAGATACTAGTGTTTTATTTATATTGATGATGTATCTATTAGATAGGTAGTCTATTAGTTTGTACTATAGTGTTTAAAATGGCTTATTTGAGATAAAGTTATTGTAAAAAGGTTTAAATTAAATAAAATGCCTTGCTATTTCTTATATTGACAAGTATATTGATATGTTATTCATTTTAATTATTTGTTAAGTCATATTATTTGTTAAAACAATTTTTTAATCGAATTAAAATTAATTAAATATACAGTGTAAATATAACAACAATTGGGTAACATCGTTTATATACATTTCTTAAAAATAATAATGTACATTTAACCCAGTTTTTAATTAGGTTTAACTATTATTACATATTAACATAAAGTAAGATTTAAAAAGTAATTTATTATGTATGCAGATTCTATGTTATGTGCATGTAGTTGAAATGATAATAACTATAATTACTGTTCCTGGGTAATATATTGGGCAATTTGTATTATTCCGCCGTTTACATACCGCGTCGTCACTTTATAAACGCTCGTAGTTATGTAAAATGCCGAAGGCAAGATAATATAGGGACAAATTTACCAATATCGACTCCCTAGAATTCTGTGAAGAGGTGGTAGTTTAATAAAGTGATAAATAGTTAGCCAATTCTAAAACTGGTATTCAAATATCCAACCCTCTCCGTGTTTCGCAAGGCGCATAAAATAATGTCCCTATTAGCCCTCATTCGCACGGGAGCTTTTGAAACGCGCGTTAAAAAAGCGTCCAAATAGAACATATGGATTCCCAGGTTCCTGTTCACACGGCAGCGTTTTTATAACGCGGCGCTTTTTCGCTATATATATATATATACACTATATTTTCGTATCAACGACGCCAAAAAGCGCCAAAGCTGAGATTTAAGGCAGCGCTTTTTTACGCTCTCGCGTGAACGAGGGCCTGGAGTTTTCTTAAGGCATTGTCAAATATGTATGTGAAATTTTAAATAGAAAATTAGAAGAATATATTTCTTTAGAAGTAATACAATATGGATGAAATTATTTTTTAAATTAAGGTTATTTTTTTAATTGGTAATTTTAACCTATTTCATATTTTGAAATAGCGTTTAAAAATTATTTCGAATATTCTTATCTATTGTGATGAATTGCGTTTTAATGTGATACAAATTTAAAAAAAGAAAAAAGTTGTAAGCAATTAAGAACTTTGTGAATAATTAGATTTATATTACTATAATTAATTATTCATTTAATTGAAACAAAAGTGAAGTTATAACGTTAAAATTATATTTTTGTAGTTTTAGAATTTTTTTTTATGTCATTTACACGATATTTTTAACATACAATTTGTAATAAACGATTTCTATTTAGGGCATTTTTTTTGTAAATAACGATTTTTCATATAATAATAATAATGTCACGAAAAATTTGGTAATTTTATTTTACCTCCATCTCTCAGCTAATAAGGGTTATAAGATCCTTAATAACTCAGTGGTAAAATTGGCATACTGTAATTCGCAAAGTACCCAGTTCTATTCCGCAATCTGCTGGGCTATTGGCTTCGGGCATTTGTGGAACCCGCTTCTAGAACAAGAAAATTATCAAATTTCCACAACCAACATTAAAATAGGTAACAAAACGCAATATTTCACTTAGTCATTAATCAAAGGCCGGTAACTCATCTGCGAGCCCCTGGTGTAGCAGTTGCCCATTAGGCTTAGGAGTCACTCAAGTGAACCCCTGCATGCTTACTCTTTGTTATAGTTTTTTTTAATATTAGCAATATTTTTTAGGTATATATAATCATCCTGTTTCCCCCCCTATAAAGCTAAAATTAAAAGCTTGTATTAGGAGTGAGTGCGACAATACCCCAGCGGTTTCGGGATTTGAACCGGGTACTTTGCAGACTTCACTCAATCCTTTATACCGTTGAGCTATTGAGACTTTAAATATTATTACGTGTTTTTTGGGTGATAACACAGTAACAGGATCTAAATATTTAAAGCCCATAAACCACGGCAAGTCAACATAAAATTTTGGCCATAACTTTTTTTAACTTCAGCAAAAATTTATGGCCCCTAAAAGGTAACATGAACTTGCGTAAGCATCAGTTTTTAAGTATCTGTGAAAAACATTAATACATAATACTATCATGAAAAAAGCTGTATTAGAATGGGTCACCCATCTATCACCCGGTCGCAGCCAGAGCTACTTAACTTAGCGATCGACTCAAATGCCGACCACTGATTAGGCCACGACTTCCTCGGATGCGGATTCTACTATCACATGACAATAGCCGCTGTTGGATCTGACCAGTTATCTGACAGATCCATTCCCTGGATTCCGGCATTGTATTTTGGAATATTGTTGGTGTTTAATTATTATTTTACCTTTGTAATAGCACAATAAACGCTGGCAGTGTGTTATTTAATCTGAACTCGTCTATTTAATATTAGTGCGTAAAGCGGTAATACACACAGCTAAACTAATTTAAAATTCATTCCTAAATTCTACAAAACTGGTATTGCTGAAACTATTTGGGCTTAATCATAATATCCCATTACTTATTTTAATTCCACTTTTATTAATATATATAGGACAGTTTTTAGGGTTCCGTAGTACTACAGGGAACACTTATAATTTCACTCTGTCCGTCCGTCCTTCTGTTTGCCCGTAAAGTGATCCCCCCCTAGTATTTCCAAACTATTACACGTAGAGACTTGAAATTTTCCATGTTGATAGAATATACTAAAAACTCATTAGGAAAATTATTTTGAACGAAATCGGACAACAACTTTTGAAGTTATTTAACAAATACGTTTATAGCGTATCAGATACAGAACCCTTCTATACAAGCGTGTCTTGACACGCTCTTGGCCATTTTGTGATCCTATGAAGTACCGAGAATCTCTTATTTTATCTATGTTCGGAAGAGACCACTTCTGCAGAATCCAGTCATTTCTGTACAAAAACACAAAAATAACTGTATCGTTAGGTATATACTAAATTAAAAATATGTATATACTGAATAATTGTGAATAAAGCCAACCTTTGCAGGATCCGCAAATATTATATACTAGCTGCTAGTATGAATCGGACCAGAAGTTCCTGAGACTGGGCCGTGCGTTCGATTCTCGCCTTAAGCCTGGGTATATTATCTATATGTGTATATTAATGCAAAAAAAAATATTTGTGTATAACAGGCGTCTGTTACCTATAATACAGGCATTAAGTTGTCTACCTCCGAACAGACGTCCGTGTATCATATAGTCCTGTATATATTTATTATTTATTTATAATTTATCTTATTTTGACGCACAATAGTTTTTCTAACGGTCCTATAACGAATCCCCCATATTTCTTAATATAGGGGGGAATTGTTATAGGATTCGTAGGTACTACTCGTACTATTCGTAGGTAAGGATTCTCCCTATTTCTGACGTGCTCGAGTATTGCGCAAAATCCCCTCTTGGACTCCCCTACCATTATGAAAAGCAAAACCTAGCATACTTGTGAAGGACTCCAACGCAGTAATGCTTCATTATTTCAACTAAGAAGTTAAATTACAAGTTATTACTTTTGTATTTTATTAATACATACATACTTATAACAGAAGCTTATTCCATTTATAAAAGAACTGTAGTTTCAGCCGTAACTTCATTTAAGTTAGGATTGCTTTCTGCAGTTGAACTTTGAAAGTTTCAACAAAATGAACACATCTGGCTGCTTGTTGCAATCTTTAATTACATTGTTGGATCCAATTTACTTATTTTCCTCAGAAACAAAATAGCTTAATGTGAACAAATTATTGTAAGTATAATTAATCTCTCATATTGTCGTGTAGAATTTAAAAATATTCCCTACTTCGACCGTATTTAGCTTGCGTAGGCCCCCTAGACCTCCTTAACATCGCCCTATCAAAAAATCCGGTCCTAACAGATGTCTACCAAGTATAAGGCACCTTCTCGCGAAATTTCATTTTTATACGTCCCGCGTTTTACGAGAATTTGTTAAACCATTTTAAAACTAATTAAGATTACTGGAAGTATTTTGAAAACTCCTTCATAGGCTGAGTAAGGCTGAATATTCTTAGAGCTGCCTTTTGCTTAATAAATTTTTGGTACGGAAACTTAATATAGCTTATTATTTCAGCTTAGCGTTGAATATCAAAGGCGCTTATTAAAATTAAATCCTTTACACGGCTCATAAATATTCCTAAGCTTCTGCGAAATTTAATATTATCTTCCCTTACGTCTAATACAAATAAATATTAACTAGGAAGGCGGGAAGTAACTGCCTGCGATTTTGGAACGTCTTTATTATTTCACTAGCGACCCGCCTCGGCTTTGCAAGGGTGCAGTTAGATATATATGTATATGTATTGTACCTATGCTGTCCTCTTGAATCAGTCTGTGTATACATGTAACCCGCCGGTGGCGTTGCGTAGTTTAAATCATTTGATACATGTTTAGATTTATATTAAATACTCAATAAGTGAACTATTGTATTCGGGACATTTCAATTTGTATTTTTCAACATGTTTAAATTAAGTTCTAAATAAATGAACTATTGTGTATGCTTTTGAGAAAATAAATTCTTTAAACCGAAATGTACGCTCACAATAACAGGAAGCGACTTTGTTTTTTACTACGTAAGGAGTGGATTGGGATGGCTCAGGATAGAGCAGAGTCGTCTGGGAGGGGAAGGCCTTTGCCTGACTTGAATATTATGGGCTAATTAAGAAAAAAGGATAATGAAGATTCGTCGGTCTCTTTCTATACCGTTTCAATTTTATTACTTAAATTAATACTTAATTTTGTACTGACTAACAAATATGGGCTTTTTCTTGTGTATATAATTTATCATTATTTCATGTGATTGGCTTCTTTTGAACCTATAGATATGAAAATATATATAATAATATATATAATAATAAATTATTTATTTATTTCAGGTAAAGTACACCCATACAATAATTTAATTGACTTAAATGATTTTTATAATAAATAATTAAAAGTTGATGTCAAAAATGAATACAATTTGTCATAGATAATTAAAAATAGCAGTTTTAATACTACAAAGTCTAAAGTAACATAATACAAATAAGTCATAAAAAAATTTAAATTAACATTTTACATATTAAAATATGTAAAAACATATTAAATTTTAATATTTTAAATTAATATAGATACATCTCAAATATAGCCCTGTATTTCCCTTGGTCACGCCATCACACTTCGGCATCCGAAGTAAAAAAAAAATCATTCTCTACGAGGTGTATCGATGTAATAGAAATTTCTACTTCTGTACTAGCATTTCCTTCTACGCACTCAACGTATGTATATTGCGTATCGAAACCAGTTTGTCATGTGTTTATTTGTTTGCTTGAGCGCGCTAATCTCAGGAACTACTGGTCCGATTTGAAAAATTCTTTCAATGTTAGATAGCCCATTTATCAAGGAAAGGTATATACATCATCACACTAAAATCGAATCAATTTTTTTACCTTATTTTACGGACAAAGTCGCGGGCACAGTTATTTCTAATAGAATCTTACAATAGTAAATGTTCTATATCGAAATGTAAACTTGAGCACTGAAAATGTACAGTCATTTTTCAGTAAATCGCATATAAACAATAGTAAACACTCATATTGCCTCATTTACTCGTGAATTTACTTGTTGACGTTGATAGAGGCCTTTACATTACGTAATTATGGCATATTATTAAATTCCGTGATTCCATTTTTGTGCGTTCCCTAAAGACTTTTTGAAATGGCAGGGTAATTAATTAACATACATGTAGCTAAAAGCAGCTAATGCTTTTTAATGAAAAATATCTTATTTTATTTCTTACTTAAATTTGATGAATTAAATTAATCTTTAATTTGTCTCATTTTTTCTTGTCTTCATTTGCTAATTTATTTATATAGATAAACAGATAAATACTTCATTGCACACTTAAAATAAAAAAGTGAAAAGTAAGTCCATTTGATTTTTATAAAACAATTATAGCGTAAAGGCGATCTTCTTGCCTTTGCTCGTGTGTTCGTCGACGTAAAATTGGGTAAAGAAAATGATAGATTCAATTTTAGCGTCATGATATATAGCCTATAGCCGTCATCGATAAATGGAGTATCTAAAACTGAACGAAATTTTAATACCGCACCAGTAGTTCCCGAAATTAGCGCGTTTAAGCAAACAAACAAAGGAACAAACTCTTCAGCTTTATGTATCAGTACAGATAACAATCTCTAACTTCATGAATTTATTTTTCTTCATAGATACATCTTCGAACCTACCTTCAGTCACAAGGAGCGGGTGACCTGGATCATCATTGTTGTGCTAAGCATCAGCATCTGTGCCATAAACATCATCCAGCTGGTCCTTAAATGGACCTCCACTCCTTTCGTCAACGTCATAGATTCCTTGCCCACACCGATCTGGGCAGTTCCCTTCCCCAGCGTGGTATTGTGTCCACATCTGCACGTCAAATTGTCTTTCGCCAATGTTACCGAGTTGGAAGGGTAAAACAACTTTATAATAATCAACTTTATCTTAATTTAGAAAATATTCTAATAATATTCTTAAACCTAAGAAAAACGTGATTTTCATATGTCTGTTACGTTTTCACGCCTGAACTTTGATGAATATAAGTATAGTGATAGATTGGACCTTGGAGAAGCACATAGGCTATTGTTGTCGCAAAAATAAAATTAAAAAGGTTTGAAGTAGCGATTGAAGGTCGATGAAAATAACGTGGACTAAGTCGCCGGTTGAAGCCAGTACCTATTCTATAACTTTAAAATTTATTGTTTGGACTTCAATTTTCAATTTCTTTTTTTTCAGATTAAATCGATCGTTTGCATCGCTGCTTTGTCCTAAGATGAATCAAGAAGATGAATTGTATGTAATAAAGGACCGACTTAATGCTGAACAAATTGAACAGTTGCAAGAATTTATTTTAAAGGTCATCTTCCTAGCGTTATCCCGGTCAAATACCAGGGTCCCCTTTGATTGCAGAGGATGTGGCTGTGGGGCGAGTTAAGGTGACCGATTGCCATCTGACGTCATCCTCGGAACCCTCACGATCTCTAGAATCTCATGACTGATATATTAATAATTGGATCCCACTATTTTATGTGCCTTCCGAAACACGGAGGGGGTCGAATACCCATCTATCACCCGGTCACAGCATGAGTTACTTAACCTAGCGATCGACTCAAATACCATCATTGATTAGGCCACGACCTCCTCTATGTATGTATTAATATATTTATACAAAAAAAATTAGTAATACAGGCGGCTGTTACCAACTTTCAAATAGTCCTTTATATTTATACTGTGTCATTTATAGGTGACATCAGCATTATACCTGGCGTTAGGTAAATCAGCATGGAAAAAGTTGGGCATCCTGGGGAATCTGTCTGATGTGCTCATGTTACTGAACTATGTGCTGGATCCTGTGCTTTACGTGTTAATGCGGCAACGACGTCAGCTATCAGTGACGGCATTGTGTCATTCCATCGCGCACTGTTTCAAACGGGTGAGTCTTATTGAGCATTACGGCTTTGGAACTTCAACAAATAAGAGCATAAACGTTTCTCAACGACCGACAACGTACCTGCGAGCCTTCTGAATATACATATATACTTCTCATCAGAAAAATCTGTTATGTTTTGTAAGAATTATCAGAAAAATGTATATATTTAGGAATATATGTCAAAAACAAAACGGAAGTATTTCGATTTTTCTGATGACAAGTATATTATATATTACTTGGAATGTTCCGCGTCAAGTAATTCGTTAACGATCATGATGCGTAAGTTAATCGCGAAATTTGTTTTATCGGATATTCAAATTCTATTGAAGCAGCCATCTTCACACTTACTGCACGCCGCACAACACGAAGCGTTAGTGGAGTGCTCTACTGTCCCTTAATAAAAATCGAGAGGTTTCTTGAGCTAACAATGAGAATATTCCTTTGAAATTATAAAAAGTAAGTACAACTATCGAGAAAGTTCGTGCTAGGCTCTCTGAGGCCCTAACACGATCATGGCGAACCGTTCTAGTCGGAGATTCCAGTTTGAAAATATTCGTGCTGGACGCACATCGGACACTCCTTAGTGTCAACGCAGGTTGCATTAGCGCATTAAAAGCGCGACACGATAGAGATTTGCCTCCTGTGTGCCCAGCTCGAATATTCACCTAAATACAGTCGAATCTTCGAATTCGAACGGTTCGAAATGTTCGTGCTAGGGCATCTGTTCACGTCTTACGGATTACTCTGGCACCTTCTGCGTTTTACATTATGTCTTTATTGACGGCATCAATATGCTAACACTCGATTCCAAGTAAGCTGTAAGCAATAAAATGAATTAACAAGTGGTGCTATAAATACTTGAACAATGCGACATTGTTTTTTATTTGGTGGAGCTCCCATTAATCGTGAATTCGCAATAGATATATTTGCAATTTAAATCGCTGCCTAGTCTTCCATCACATAAATTACTCAATTTATGTGAAGCGTATCCATCACACATCTTTTAAAAGTTGGAAGACCACGTTCGATCATTTTTCTTTAAATAGATTAAACACGGTTGTTAACAACAAAGTGACTATCGAGGAGCCCATAGAAGAGGAGTGGACCTACGACCCCAACGAGCCGCGCTACTGCATCTGCAACCAGGTGTCGTACGGGGACATGGTCGCGTGTGACAACCAGGACGTGAGTATACCGACAGGGGCGTGCCCAGGCTTTGGGATAGAGCAAGCAGTGACATACGAGAGAGGTTAAGGAATTTAATGAGATTCTCTCTCGTATTAATTGACCCTAGAGCAGGGGTCGACAACCTTCGGCTCGCGAGCCAGATGCGGCTCTTTGTATGTGCAGCTGTGGCACATTAGATCCATATGTAAATATGTGATTATCTAATAGTACTCTAATTTTTTTTAAAAAAAGCACTAGATAAGTAGATATTATTCTTATGAATAAATAGATTAGTTTATTTTTATCAAGAGCTTTATTTATGCGACTACTGCTATTTATTGTTGGCATGATAATTTTTTGTGGTTCTTTAACAACTTGGAAATTTTGTGAATTATTATTTTTGGCTCGTCCGACTCAAAAGGTTGTCGACCCCTGCCCTAGAGCTAGCCCAGCTGTACAGTACCAAAATTGAATAGATGACCACCGAGTTGATTGTGGACTTTTCAAAATCGGAAAGCTTTGCAAACCTATATATAAGTTGAATATAACAGTACCAGCATATTGTAAATTAAATTATAAAACTAAAATATATTTAAACTTAAAAAAATTGCTCTCATACGTGGTTTTTAAAAAGCCAACGTGAAAATGATTAATTCAATGGTGATTTGGGGCAATTTTACTGGGGAATAGGGGGGTTAGGAATTAGCAACGGGCGTGTAAAAATACCTATGGTATAATCTACAACTACAGTAATATATAAAGCTGAAAAGTTTGTTTGTCTGTTAGCTTGAATGCGCTAAGCTCAGGAACTACTGGTTCGACTTGAAAATTTCTTTCAGTGTTATATAGCCCATTTATCGAGGAAGGCTATAGGCGGCTGTATATCACCACTCTATAAAAAAAATTACCTAATATTACACGGATGAAGTCGCGAGTAACAACTAGTATAAAATAATTTGAAATTGTGTTAAATATTTGTGTTTCAGTGTCCCTACGAATGGTTTCACTATCCGTGCGTGGGTATCACGGCGCCGCCAAAGGGAAAGTGGTACTGTCCCCAGTGCCAGACCAACATGCGTCGCAACCGAGCACACCGCAAGAACTGATCACTATTTCATTGTATTACGATTCATTTAATCCGCTCCTTCAGGAGTGGAATATTAATTTCATATTGTAAGAAATCATTATATATGTATACGCTCGGGTGCAATGAAATCGCACATGAGAATTGTAGCTGCCGCTGCATAACAAGATGGCAATGATGTCGAGTGAGAAAGGTTACATCAAAGCAAACTAGATGGCGCTGTACGGATGACGACGAACGCAGTACAAACACTGAAAATCTCCATACAAACTAACTCACGCTAGCGAAGTTTCTACTTACGATTGCTATATATAGACCTTCCGACGAACAACTGTCGGCGAGGCGCGGCCGCCCCGGGCAACTCCAACTAGTCCGGACACGACTGGTTCCCGGACGTGCCGGCCCAATTCGGCTACAAGAATGGCGCTACCTCTTACTCTCTAACTCTACTATGCGTTACCGCTTAAAACCTCTCATCACATCCTCTTTCGACTGGGTGAACCGATTTTAATGGTTCATTCTTTATTTGAAAGGTGTTTAATGTTTTAATTTTATACTTACAGCAAAATGAGATTATGGTGCAAAATACCTTTTTCCTCAACGGACGGACGATCGCGCAGTGATCGCTCTGGCAGCCTCACTGATGTTTTTTTTTTTGTTTCGATAAAGAAATCCTTGTATACGTGTGTATAATATTAATATTACCGTCAAAACGTTCCAAAATGACCTATTGTAACATTCATAACTCGAAAATTTTACAAAAAAAATCAGTCTCTCCCGACGGAATATCACTCAGTACAAATAAAGTGCAAACTACTTCCGGAAAAAAAATGCACTTTTTGGGAAAAATAATCAACCTGCATAATTGTTTCAATTCTGACACTGGTTTTTAAATTAAGGGGCCCTTTAAAATGGGACATTCTACCCTATTTTAAAGAACTACAATCGATATCGACTCAAATGCCTGCCACCATCACCACCTCGTAAAATCTACACCTATGTCATTTTTTTTTGTAAAAAGTTGACATTATTGAACGCAACATTTTACGTACTATGTCTGTCTGCATTTTATTGCATTACCGATCCACCGAACCAAACGTTTCAGTGGAAATTCCTCAGACACATAAATTACCAGCACTCAAGCCGTTTTCACAATTACTACTGAAGACTGGCTGCTAATTAGTTTTCAAGCGTTCAGGGCCCTCTTTGCATAGCTTATAATAGAAAAATAATACGTTAAATTGTGATCAGTATATTTAGTTCACAATCTTTTGTAGAAAGGTACACTAAGGTGGTAGGTTTCGGCAAGGAATTAAAGGTGGGAGCGAAGGTCGATATGCTCAACCACTGCAAAGGAAGATCTTCGTGTCCGGGCTAGTTGGAGTTGCCCGGGGTAACCGCACCTCAACGACAGTTGTACGTCGGAAGCTCTATATATAGTAATCGTAAGTAAAAACTTCGCTAGCGTGAGTTGGTTTCTATAGAGATTTTCAGTGTTTGTACTGCGGTCGTCGTCATTGGTACAGCGCCATCTAGTTTGCTATGATGTAACCTTTTTTCCATTCGACATCATTGCCATCTGGTTATGTAGCGGAAGCTACACGCCCATGAACATCTATACCACCAGGAGACTCGTTAACTCATTTCTAGCCTTTATAGACAGATTCGGGCCACCGGGAACTCCCAGTAACCGACGGAAACGCGACCACAATACCATCCCTTGACGTGACAGCATTGCCGCCAATTTACGCCGATCTTAAGTGAGAAAGAGGTACTAGACTAGCACAATTCAACTGCAAACTAAAAGGGCTGCAGACGTAGCGCTACTTCTAATTAAAATCTATTGAAATACTATGCTGACTCATTCAGTAAAACTCTTAGATGAAGGGTGTCTAAGAGGTTAAGAAAATCCATTCTCGGCTCAGGTGAATTATACTACTAGAAGTTATATGAACATTATCACCGTCAGCCCTTGATAACCCACGTAAAAGTCTATTTAAATACGTCTTTTAATTTGAGTTATATCTATGATACTACTCGCCTCACATCCACATCCTCTGTAATCTAAATGTACCTGTACTAGACCGAGATAAGGCTAGGTAGAAGAAGAAGATTATGCCCTTTTCTAAAAGGAATGGAGGCAGATCAAAATAATATAATACGGCATTGTATATCTTAAAAAGATCTATATGAAAGTCAGCGATAGCATATGTCTATCTCCTATGTATAACCCACAGTAATCATTTTTATCATTTACATATTACAAAAAGATAAGAAACTACATACGAAGCTATTTTAAAGAATGTCGTGTTAATCCTTATCCAATTTAATACGCTAGATACTTTGTACATTTTATGTAGATCAAAATGATCTTTACAGCCTATCATTATAATTAATATCTTAGAAGATATTGAAAGATTTTAAATCCGGAGCCAGAGCAATTGTAAGCGACCAAATAGATGGCGTTATGTTTTAAAATTCAATAGGCCTAAGTTTGGGCAGAACAACGTCTACCAGGTTCGCTAGTTTGTCATAAGCCACTACACGTTTGGAGGTCACGAGACTGTCGAGAAAAACTTGGTGGCAAAAAAGGTGAGGATAAAGTTGCATATCAATTGAGAATCCAAACAAAGTGTGGGCCATTGTTTGGATCTTTACCGCGCCCTGCGTGTACCTGTACGCAGGAGAACTTAATGGCATTCTCCGATAGGACAGTTGTAGCTACGCTCTTGGCTACGACAATAAAGTGCTGGCCAACGCAAAGCTAAGAAGAATGAGAATTGAAAATCCAGATAAAATTTCCACCCCGGAGCACCAGAAAAATGAGTAAGCCATTAGTAAAGTGGAAAGAGTTCACCTAACCCACACGGGTGTCTTCTGGATAAATGCACTACAAGAAGATTCGTAGTGAATCTATTTGCATATTGGGCAGAACATATGACTAGACGCGGTGATGGCAGGCGGTTCGCTCGAGTGACTACCGGCGCCCATGGCAACTGCAACACCAGAGGGCTCACAGATGCGTTACCGTCATTTGAGGAATGAATATGCTCTTTTTTTGAAGGTCCCTAAGTCGTATCAGTTCAGAAATATGGAAGCTGGTAATTGATTTAAAAGGGAATTGTACGAGGTAAGAAGTTTCTTGAGAATCGCACGGTTGTTTTCAGGGCATCAAGGTGGTAAGGGTAAAATTTCAAGTTCTGGCGTGATATCCTGTGGCGGAATACAGCTGCCGGTATTACTTCGTACAGTTCTTCGGAACGCTCCTCGTGATAAATGCATAGATATACAAAAAAAATCGTACTATATTTATAACTTGTCTTCTTGACAAAAATACAATCTAATAAAGCATAATTAATATGGCGGGTATGTTTTGGTTTTATTTTCTTTACACATATACACTTTTTGTACATATTGTTAAGTGACCATTAATCACCATCGACAAAAAAACTCTCAGACGGCCCACGGATGCGCATAATTCGAATATTAATAAAAATGTATAAATCAACTTTTCAATTAGAATTTTCCACTTCAGGTGATCATTTCAGTGATCATTTAGTGTGGCCAGGGACTTTGTGTAGCTGCGAGCGGAAGGCAGGGCCCACTGCCCGCTGCGCCACCAGTCAGTTTGTTTCTGTACTTGAACGCGCTAATCTCAGCTACTGATCCGATTTCAAGAATTATTTCAGTATTCAGCCATTTTTAAGTAAACTAACAAACAAACTCTTCAGCTTTATATATTAGTATATATTACTTATTCAAATTACATAATGCATTAAACAAAATGATTATTTTTGTAACGGCGCGTTGTGGTGACGTACATCAGTTAACCATTATTTAACCATTAAATATATAAACTTTTATCTAAAGATTTTATTATCAACTGCTGGCTCTCCCAATATATGCCATTACTAATTACTAATAATACGTTTTTATAACTAGCAAAAAGGCTGAACTTTTATGAGAACTCGCATGGTTTTTCATATATTATTTTTTTAATTATATAATGTTTTTTACAGAGTACACATCTATATACTATGAAGTTAAATTACTGTTAGTATGCACAAATCTATAGGTGTGATATTTTTTCATTAAAGTGTACCACAAAACTGCTCAGGTTGTACCACAAAAATGAAGGGACTTTTTGTGACGTCAAAATTGACTTTTCTTTACTAACTGCATATGACTATACATAGAATACCTATAGCAAAAGCGCAAGTTAAAACATATTTGTCTGTCTATCTGTTAATTCTGGGTAATAACCGAGACGGCTGGAACGATTTGAACGACACTTTCACTGGTAGATATGTAGCTAATTTTACAAGGAATAACATAAGCTACCTTGCTTTCAGCAAATTATTTAGGGTTCCAGGGGACATTAAAAACCTTGATAAATTAACAAAATCTCTGAATTTGCCTACTAATCATAAAGTACTTCCTTGTCAAATTTCATCTTTGTACATCCCGCGGTTTTCGATTTCATGTTAGGTTAGCTTTCGCTTTATATATATATATATATATATAGAAGATTAAGTGTCCCAATATTTAGTATAATTATATGTATACAATCAATTTTGGTTTTTCTATAGTCGATAACATTTACAAATGTCATGGTTGGTACTAGAATCAATATTTAAGACTACGGACCACTGCTAAACGTATTAAATTTTTTAAATGCTATCAGTCATGACCCTACGATGTAATATAGTAGTTAAAATAGGTTGTTCAAATATAATTGATAACACAGCGGCGGCAAATGATAGTAGCCTGAAGTGTAATTACCTACCTGGTTTTAGACCATTAAACTTTTATCCATATATCGCAAGCTTAATACAAAACTGACCGATTATGTTGTAGGTCTAAAGTGAGTTAATGATACAGACAACTTCTTTTCCTGCCTAGTGCAGGGGCTCTTGCTACATTTTGTTTTGAAGTTACGATATTGAATAAACCTATTTTTAATTTTATATTTACGAGTATACTCGCGATCAGAAATTAATTTTGTATAAACTAAGGAAAATATATTCAGGTACTTAAATATAGAACAAATAACAAATTTGGCAAGAAACCAGCTGCTGTAAATTGTCAAGATAAGTCGGTAGGAAAGGGAACAGAAATGGGGACGGAAACGAAAATGGAGATGAGGACAATATTATAGGATAATAGAATGAGCTGGGCACGTGGCAGGCCCTACATAATCTCTACCACAAAATCCTGAAGTTCTCTTTGCTTACAAAGGAAGAATATCATTAATTTATGCTTAAAGGCCGGAAATGTATCTGCGAGCCTTCTGGTGGTGTAGATGTCCATGTGCATCGGTAGTCACTTAGGTGATAGGTGAACCGTCTGCCCGTTTGTCCCTTTGTAGTATAAAAAATGTCATAAATAATTAAGTTACGGTTTGAGCAATTCCTGATTCCCCTAGATTGCCTAGTTATTTAAACTAAATTGGAGAGGAATCATTTCCTCATAATTCCATTCCCTTTAATCCTTCTATTACCTAACCATAAAATATTCCTTGTATTTTGTAAGTACGCGTCTTTTACATCTTACAGATTCCTCTTATAAAGTACCACTATTAGTTCCAATCGATTACTTAGTTATTATTAAATTCAAACTAAAACTAAACTTTGAAAATCAAAACTAAGTCTGAGTTATCCTCGTAACAAAACACAAGTTTAATACAGTTTGATTTGCGTAGCTGTTAAACTGCGTTCAAACCGAATTTTCCATAAGCCGTTCGACTTCGGGCGAGCTTTCTGTAAGCCTCGGCGTAAACGTAAGATCAGGCTGCTTTTGATGTGAAAATTTTTTTAGATGAATTGGGATTTATTGAGATGGGAAAAGGTCAATGAACTCGCGACACTGTTACCGTTACCGACACCTCTGGAGGTTAAGTTTTCACTTCTTTCGGCATCCCGGGGTGCTAATATTAGGCTTGATCTTACGATAAAAAAATAACTAACTGCTCCCCACGACTTAGTCGGCGTAAACTTGTCAGAGCCCTTAATATAGCCCTAAGGAAAGATCCGTTCTTAGAGGATGCTTTCTATTAACTACATCCTTGTCAAATATCATCTTTGTACGTCCCGTGGTTTTCGAAATTTCTCGATAGGTGACCTTTCGCTTTCCGCTCAAAGTCTATCAAAATTCTGCCAAGACTTCTACATGTGTCTATGGGCATCAGTAGTCAATAGTAGTGGAATAGTGTTGGTTCCGTGTGACCAAAAATTCAATTAAATATACTTACAGAATTATATATCTGTTCCTAATGACGGCTTAATGCCTGCTTTAAAGGTAACAGTCACCTGTTATATACAAACATATAAATCTATACTGATATATATAGCTGAAGAATTTGTTTGTTCGTTTGTTTGAACGCGCTAACCTCAGAAACTACTGGTCCGATTTGAAAAATTCTTTCAGTGTTAGCCCATTTATCAATGAAGGCTATAGGCTATATATCATCACGCTAAAATGGAATCTTTTTTTTGTCTAATAAATTAAATCTTTTTTTTTTGCCTAATTTTACGCGGATGAAGACACGGGCATACCCAGTAAATGTATATAGATAATACACCCATACTCGAGGCGGGAATCGAACCCACAACTATTGGAGCGGAAGGCAGGGTCAATGCCAACTGCAACAACGCGCGGGCCAGTCAAATATGAATAGAAAACCACACTAAAGTTCGCCTACAGTCAGGAGTTGATAATACCTTTGGTTTGAACACAGCCTTAAGGCATGTTGATAATATCAATTTCGTATATTTAGTTTGATAATGTCAAATTCAGTGTCTATAGTTCTAATTGGCATGTTAATAACAGTTGCATATTATTTTCAAAAATCAATTGTAGTTTGTTAGTGTTATCAGTTACAATTATATTTGTTTTATCCCTCACATTTCTGAAAAGGTTTAAAAGAAAAGAAACAAATGAAAAGAGCATTAGATTATATAAAAATACTAAAAAATTCAGATTTGGTAGCTACTTAATACATCAAATAGATGATGTTCATACCAGACCTTTATACTGACAGGGTATGAAAAGTTGTGTATATTTCGTATATTTCATAAAACAATCAGCCAGTGACATGTTTTATGGAGATAAAGGTGATTGGTTAATAGGTAATTAGCAGGTGAGCCAACTTTCAATTTTAATGGAAAGACTAGTGATAGAATATTCGTCAACGAACGTTTGACTTTGATGTCACTGTTACCGACACCACTTGACGATTCGTTATCACTTTTGTTGAGACTCCCGGAGTGCGACTGATCGCTTTTTTTTTATCTCGCATACGTTGCATTGGTTACTATTGAGTATAAGCAATTATTTTGTAGAACATTTAGTTTACAATAAATAATATTATGGTAGAAAATCGAGATTAAAACTATGATATGTTGAAACTTAGTCTAAATTACTGCAAGTTAGAAAATTTGATCAAAATCAGTTCATTACTTTCATAGTTTATCGCAAACATACATCATGACATTTGTATATGTATATAGTGGTTGTGCCTTCAGCCTTCAAATAAAGAAAACAAAAGATAAAATAGACTGAACCTGAGTAGAAATATTTACGGATAGACTGAAATTCAGCAAATGTACCGACCCCTCTTATAACATGTACTAAAATCCAGGTACAGGATTCGATCCCTGCTAAGAAGCGCTAATGGTGCCGCCATTATCAGTCATTTCGCAATCCAAATGAAAACTAAATTATACTGTTTTTTTTTCTGTAATAAAAGATATGTATCTACATATAAGTTTACATTATGAAGTATTAAGATTTATTTGAGTTAATTTACACACACACGCATAGAAGAGTAGAACTCCAAAACTACGCGAGTACGAGTCATAACGTTAACTTAATAGAACACATGACCATAATTGACTACGCATGATCATTTTATCAAATATAGTAGCCCATATTTACTTTATACAACAAAATCACTTATTTTTAATTCAACATTAAAAATATACATTTGTAAAAAGTTAATAGCCTACCTTATGTATTTAACAAAAGTAATGCATTCGCTGATAGTTATATCTGTGGCTTCATTATTAGTATATTAATAAACAATGTATGAAGTTTGGTTGTTTTATTTTTATTAAATAAATTCCTACCTATCTTTCCCCATCTACCGTTGAGATGGTGTCCTGAATATTTAATAATTGACTAATTATTATTATTAGCACCGTTGGCACTTTTTTTTTGTTGTCTTATGTGGTTGTTTAATGAGAACTAGTAATTAGAACTAAAGATGGCCGGCTGGTCGTAATTCGCCCACAAATCTTTTTGCATACAACACATATTGTTCTATTAAAATAAAATTTGACAATATAACGTAGGGTTGTCACGATTAGGCTTTGATATCATACATGTGTGTGTAAATCGTCTGGCATTGGTGTGCGTGTCGTTTTATTTTTATTATTGAATGTATTAATATTTCATATTATAAAAAAATTTTAAGCATTCGCACACCTTTCTCCATATGAACTACAATTGTGCCAGATTTCGTAAAATAGCATTTAAAGATTTCGCTTCATAATAAAACAACGAATGATATTAATCATATTCTTTATTGTTTAATAAATAAATGTTTTGGGCTAATGCCTGTGGCGATATACTTGACAAATTTTCGTGATAATTCTTACATCTAATTTACTTCTATTGATAAAACATAACATTTCAAAAACAAGGCCATTAAATCATTTAACGTGATGAGATGTGACAATAACCTAATTAATTTATAATTACGCAATAACCAAGTTTTTTATATAGGGACGTCTTCCACAATATTTTGTTAAAGTCACGTTTACACTAATTAAGTGTTTAATACCTGCTGTTAAAATATTTTATTAATGTAACACTGCCATTTATATCAGTAAAGTTAATTTTTAAGTCACAAAAATCTAAACAGCATTTTACCAATTTCATGGCCATGATTATTTATTTTAGAGGTGATTTTAGATTATGTAAAGGATAGATAGAGAGGAAGATAATAGATACATTACGCACGTATTATTGCCTTAATTATTGTATTAAACGATGCTTTGACAGAAGATTGTGTAAAAACGACCATAATTTCATAATATAACGTGAACTATTCCTAAAAAACAATAATATGACCTCTAAATAACGTATAATATGTGTTTCCTGCATTACCTATAATCTATTTACATATAATATTTTTCAGGCATTTTATCTTACGTGGGTAGGTCAAATAGACATTAGCATCTATTTCTTGATCTTTCTAACCTACTCACGCATAGATTGCTTTCATAAAAATTAAATTTAATAATATTATTTTTATTTATTGATTTATAGACACCAAATATATAAAAAAACGGCTATACAGGCTAACATGCACATAATTTTCATCTACGATACAATATGGCTATAAAGAATATCATCTTAAATTCATCCACAAGGGAAACACAAAATTTGGTAATGATTTCTTACAATAAGTACATAATATAATACTGACTAAATATAACTCGAATATTCAAATTTGACTAATAATGAATTTAAGATGATTTTCCATTGAAATCACGGCACAAGGAACTAAATAACATAAAGTAACTAATTGAATAATCTATGGAAAGTATTGTAGCCTGTGAAATAGGAATAAAAGCGGCTAAATGTGAGTTGATATTGCACTTGAGAAATCCACGGAGGAAGTTTATAGAATTAGGCATCACTTAGGAAAACGTACATGACGAGTAGGAAAAAATTAATTTGACGCTGTTTTTTTTAAAGTCAAATTATTAGTTGGTGAAATTTAAGAGATTTTTTAAAGTTTCTTCGAATTTACAGAAGTAACGCTTCTGCAGCATAGACTTTTTCGACGATTTTCTTCTATATTTACTGTAGTCTCGCTGAGGAGTGGTGGTGAGGTGGTGGTGGTGGTGGTGGTGGTATGCTATCGTGCCGTCAGGTTCTTCAGCGACACCAGTTCGTCCAGCTGCGCCTTGTACAGCTGGGTGACGTCGTGTAGGTCCAGCCGCAGCTCGGCCACCTGTTCCTCCTTCTCGCCGTACATCTGCAGCAACGCGTCGTACTGCTCTTGCAAGTTCTGCGACGAAATGTGACGTATTAAGAAACGCGGGTCAGAAGTTTTACTTCTTTAGCGTAATAAAATGAAGAAGCCACAGCGGATTCTCGAATTCTGACAGGAGCTGGGCTGGATGGAGTTAAGACCAACCAGACCCCCCTCACGTACAATGGTCGCACTGCGACTGAGTACGGAAAAGCAGCCCGCGTAGAAGAAAAAGAAGATAGGTAAAAAAATCTTATGCAAAATTCTGATGACATGGTATTTGTGGCCAAACTCCTCCGTTTCCTGTCGTCGTCTTGAGCGATTCTTATGAGATTTTTTTGTGTGTATTTGGTATGTGTGAGAATCAGTCTTAAGCTATTTTTTAAACCCCTAAGTTATAGGAAAATGTGGGAGGGGGGGGGGACACGCGGATGAAGTAGCAGGATACAGCACGTAATAATATAACAGTCAGTTTCACAAAAATAGTAAACCATTTATTGTCCGTTTTTTTTTTAAAGTGCTCACATTAAAAGGAAAACAATTCGATATATAGCTGAGCTCTAAAAAAAGGTTACTGTATAAATTAGCTATTGTTAGTTATATTTTAATGAATGAATTATTTATTTTTCTCTATCTATTCTTCTCTTCTCTGTAGATTAAGTCAATTTTACACAACTTAATTGCCAAATATTGCTAGCACGAATAACATTGGAACTTGTCGGTATGGACTTTACAGCAAAGACTACTTGTCTTAAAAGGTAGCATGAATGTTTAATTTGATATGTTATGTAGGGCTGATGGGTCCCGCAATGCGGATGCACTTCGACCTAGCTAGATCTTATGTGCTCGGCCCTTTCCTTCTTCCCGCAGCTATACGGTTTCCAAAATATGATATATGAGTAGTCTGGAATCACCCGAAGGAACCTTACTCTTCGGACCTTAGACGGGCCACGCAGAAGAGATTCCTCATATTTTATACTAAATTCATAGAATCATCGATATTAAAATTATAAGTGACACTCTGCCACTATACAAGAAGAAAGTTAAGGATAATTTCTTTACCCAATACAATATTTAACATACTTTACTTAAATAATTCTTTACTTTAAAATTTATGTTATTCTCCACTTTCTTTTTTTTTGGTTATTTTAGTGACGTATAATTTACTCTAACTTTATCACTACTATTATTCTTCTTGCTTTGATTTTTTTTTAATTTTTGGTTTGTGTTTTTATGTTTTTTCTCTAAATTTCTATATCATAGTGATTTGTAGCCTGTTGTGGAAACCTATAAGTGAGTCTGTAATATAGCACAACATTACCTATAATTTAGTTTAAGTCATGTTGTATTACAGACTGTCGGTACCCTAAATAAATAAAATAAATTCCTTCTAATTTTGACCAGCCCATTGAATTTTAGGGGTACTGGAAGCGCTCCTCACCTGGAAATCAACAAGCTTGGCCTGCAGGCTGGCCAGCCTGTCCGTGAGCGCCACTCTCTCCGCGCGTAAGGCAGCCAGCGCTGCCGCCATGCCCCTCCTCTCTCCCTCCCTCCTAGTCAGTGCAGCCAAAGCCTCCTCCATACCCAACGCCGACAACGCCGGTGCATTATTGCCAGCGCCAACCACGCTGACACCCTCCTCCTACACCAAACAACGAAATTTAAAAACATTATGAAGATTATGACGTCACAATCTTACAAATATGTTTATTGGGAAGTATAACAATAAAATGAAGTATAATTATTTATAACTCTTTACAAAAACAACCACCAACATGTACGAGTTTATTATCAAGTCATGGGCCATTGAAGTGCTTCACTTTTATTTTATTTTATTGTTATACTTCCCAATAAACATATACTTAGCATTATTAAGAGAGAAAAAAACTTTCCCTTATTATTATAAACAATTAAATATTTTTTTATGTTTCTAGTTAATCTAACTATGTTCATGTTTCTTGTTTTTCTATGTCTATGTCTTTATATTTATTTATATGTTCGTTACATATAAACTGATATATTTCTAAAAATTATCCATATAATTACACATATCTAGTTTTATAAATATAATATTCTTCATTCATTCATCTACACCTTATCACACACACAACATCTACACACATTCATGCACTAAATCATCCATATTTATTTTAAGGCAAGGCGTATACTGCTAGCGCCGCGCCTTCTACTGATCATTTTCAATTTGTCTTAATAAAATAAAAAATCTTACAAATAGAAACATGGTACTGTAACACATTTTTAAATATAAACATGAATACAAACAACGCACCGTCTGCCAGAACGAAGTGGAGAAGGAATCTGAAGCGACGGACTGCGACGGTGATATGTCCCCGCGCGTCGATACCTGCTCCTTAACAATACAATTATACTTCAAAAGAACCATTTCGATCAATAATTTTGAGTGGGTATTTAAATAAATTTAGAGAAATTCCAATCACAATGAAAAAGTGTGGCCAACAAGTTTCTTGTTGTTTTTCTCGTGGATTCTTTTCCCTAGCGTTTTCTACCGGGGTCCGCTTATATTGCAGAGAATTTGGCTGTGGGGCGAATTAAAATTACCGACAATACCAAATGCTTTATACCACTTACACACACATGTATTGCATATTGCATTCTAATTAGAGGTAGCGCCATGCTTGTAGCCGAATTGGGCTACCGCATCCGGGTACCGGTACTTCTTTCTCACATAAGATCAACGTGAAGTGACATCAATGCTGTCACGTCAAGTGATGGTATTTTAGTTTCGTTTCGTTCGGTTTGTGAGAGTTTCCGGTGGCCTAAACCGGATAGATTTCCGCACTATTATATAAAACCCTCAAAATTTGATAACATTTACGCTTGCGAACTCGTTAGTTATAGCTAGTAATATAATTGATCTGTGGTTTTGTCTGTGACAACAAAGAGTAGAGGAGGGTGTCGTTTTCTCACAGTCGTCCCTAGTTTTTTTCCGCCATGTTTTGATGTCTCCTATTCGCCATTTTGCCAAAGCTTAAGTCTGTGTGCATTGATTAAAAGTTAAATAGTACTCACGAAGTTTTATTTTAAATATTCCTTGGCGTCTATACATTTCTATTTATAAAAAATATGACTAATAAAATCCTAAATATGCTGTCTGGATAGCGTTGTGATAATCACATAATTTCGCAAAATACACACGTGCCAACAATGTCGTTGACAAGTGCTCTTGGCGCCAAAATAAATTCCTTTGAACTCGTATTAGGCACAGATAAAAGAACTCTTTCTAAAATAGCCCCTTACAAGTACACACCTTGGAATGATTTCAAAATAAAATAATGATTAATAAAATTATTGAATACTAGCCACGCGCACCGGCTTCGCACGGGTGAAGTGTACCAAAAAATACCAAAATGACAAGTAGCCCTATGTGACTGAGGCGCCATGGCGACGTCGCCGGCTACGAAGCCATGGATATCTGCGGTTGCCAATGGAGTAGTCAGTAGTAGACGTGGTTACGCTTCTAATTTGACGACTTCGCCAAACCGTCGCCAAGTGAGTTACCTGTCCTAAACTTTAATGTGAATTAATTGGATACGTCGCCCGTGCCGTCGCCATGGCGTTTCGGCGAGGTAGGGCACTTAGGGATAATATACTTTACAGGAATAAAAGAATTATCAAAATCGGTTCAGTAGATTCAGAGGTTTACCCTAGACATGGCATGGTCCAAGAGGTTTCACGAATTCATTATCTGCTGTAAGAAGTTAAGTGCCTTTACAAATAAGGTTGTTTAAAAACTTTCTAACTGCAATTTTTAATTCAATATCATGGATTATGCAAAAGCTATAAAAATAGCCATCCTGATCATCATCCACAGCCCTTACTTTCCCACTGCTGGGTATAGACCTCTCCCCGTTTGTACCACTTTTACGGTCTTGAGGCAATCTGGACCAGGTTCGACGGTAGATATTATGTCGTCGAACCATCTCTTAGCTGGACGACCAATGCTTCGCTTTCCCAGTCTTGGCCACCGCTCAGTCCACTTAGTCCACGTGTCGTCACTTCGTCGGGCCAAGTGTCCTGCCTGTTTCTCATATATCCCGAACTTTCGTCCTTCGTATAACTTCAGATGGTAATCATACTACATCTACAAAATGTCAATATCAAGCAGCTGCTTCAAATCCAAAGTGGTGATTATTTGAAAAATGATCACTTCTATTGTAACTCCCAAAGCGCCAGTGATCGCTTTTTTAGACAGTCCATACGGGTTCCAAATCACCAATATCATAGGCAACCCCATCAGTACTCTCACCGTCGTACAAGCAAGTTCTACGAGAATGTTTCGTATAATGAGGAATAAACCTACCATGTTATAGTGGGAATTACAGTATACATAGATTTTGTAAGTATTCCATTACGCCCAGATTTTTTAAAACATACCTGTCAAATGTCATGTCATTGGTGTGTTTCACACTCCTAATAGGCATGTGTTTCAATTTGGGGTCCATTTGTACTAAAAACTTTTCCAAGGCAGCCCTAAATGCATGTACCTATAATAAACATGAAAATATAAAATTAAAAAAAAAACATTTTTAATTAACCAATCACTTGACCCCTTCTACTGTTGAACCATTACGGCTCAAAAATTAATCACTTATCTCACCTTCAAATCTTTATAATCTCCTTTACATAGTCTCTGGCAATAACTTTCAATAGCATGGCAAGCTATTTCTCTACTCGTGTACGACAAGTCACTGTTTAGACTTTTAACATACACACTCATGGGGTATCCACAAAAATCCTTGTTGCATGACAACTTCATATAACAGCAGCCAACGATGCATATAAACTTTACATTATCTGACTCAACAAAATGTTTAATCAATAAAGGTCCCAAGTCACCGCATGGATGTAATCCAACTAGACCATAATTGTTCATCTCCTGTGGCAAAGGTAATGTGTTCAACTGGTCTAAGGACAATAGCTGTACATTATGATGTGTGGGCCGAAAATCAGATATGCACTCCTCTGTTACATATTTAGCAGCTGTGTATTCCAATTCCAAATCAAGTGCCCTGTGCAAAAAAAAAATTGGTTGTCTGTAAAGTCGGTTTACGGAGGATAAATTTACATGATAATGATGAAAACTTAAGCCGATCATGCCTGTCTATCGCGTCGTTTTTTCCGCGCCTTAGCTAGCACACTTGACGTGCGTTTTTCGTGTAGCAGGCGTTCACTGATTTATAAAACATTATCATGTCAAAAATTGATAATTTCAATTTTTGTAAAAAAGAAATCACACAACATAAGTTTTCATTTGGGTGCAGCAAAACCTATAATCTTAAGGACAATATTGTCCTAGTATAAGTTTTATGTATATACATAAAACTTATTTAAGCTATTATTTTTTAACTGATCTACTACATTTACTAGTTATAGGACCTACTAGCTGTAACTTGCAACTTTGTCTGCGTAAAATTAAGCTTGCAAGACCCCTACATTTTCTTAATTTGGTTCTATTGAAAAACCAGTTCTTAACAGATGTTTCCAAATTTCAGCTATGTACGTCTCAGTTTTCGAGACTTTGTGACAGGTTTAATAGATGACTTTTATAGATAGATAAACATTAAATAGACGTGTTAGGAGATATTTTTACTAAGCAAAATTAAATTGTTTAAACATAGATGATCATAATTAAAATAAACATTTAAGGATATTGCAGTATCCACTAATACTTCTTTCCTTCCTTCCTTCAGCCCAATGTCGTCCACTGCTAGACATAGGCCTCCTCCATTGTCTTCCACGGAGCTCTCAGCACTCGTTCGAATGGTACTCCTAAGAGCACCGTTATGTAGATCGCAGCCGTCGGCAAACCGCCCACTCCCCTTACAGTAATTTCGCGGCTAACGTGACGACCTGGCAATGAACTAGCAAAATAATTTACCTTTTTTTCGTATATGTTATTTGCATAAAGAATACATATCGGATACGTCTTTATAGTATCATTTAACCTATATTAATCATTTTTTTACTGAACATTTTTGGCGTTTAACATTTCATAATTTTACTTTATGTTTTTTTTTTAATTGTGAGGCAGAGCCGTCACAGTTTAATAATTGCAAATGCAAGTTCTTACGTGCAGCATTCCACCTCTATCATCTCCAGCTATTGACCTACTGAGGGTCTCCATTAATCGTACCTGGCATGCGTTTGCATCGTATCTTTTAATCAGTGTTTGACGTCATAAGCCTCAAATTGCAGGTGCGCTCAATAATGGACGGCCACATTTGATCTGAATCACTCGCCGCAACTTCCTGTGAATGGGGTTCATTATCTAATCATGGATTAGAGACTTAATATAATTGATTAATTATTGGGCTTGATTTAGCAATGTTTAATTTAATCTTATGTTTTTATATACCGACCACCGGCTCTTTACGGCTTCGCACGGTTATTTGCGTTATCGAAGTTTACGTACGGATCCCTTACCTTTTTCGGGTTCCGTATTCCTACAAGGAACCCTTATAGTCGCTGGGCCGTCCGTCATTGTGAACTACATGAAATTTGGTACAGCTATGTACATCGTACACATTTTCAGTTTGGGGGTAGCTCCTATAATCTTAAAAATCGTTTAGGAAAATTATTTTAAGCTAAATCAGACAATAGCTTTTGAAGTTGTTTAACGAATATCATTACTGCGTACCAAATGTTTAAAGTCAAGATAGTGAAGTAAAAAAATGTATGTCCCAGAAATGGATAGCATTAAAAATGGACCTCATTATATACAAATATGTAAGTATATATATGAAAATAAATAAAAAAAAGTTGTCTACTGACTGAACCAGTGCCTCAAAGTAGTGATTTTATTGTTTCCGTAAGTATGCTTAGAGTAACTTCAAGAACGCTGACAAATGTGAAATAAGCTTGGATTCATATGAAAATTTTCTGCTTCTGTAATGTATTTATTGTCTACTATTGAAGTTATTATATCAGATACGAAAACTTTCTATAAATGTGTGTCTCGACACGCTCTTGGCCATTATATTTATAACATTATTTTCCCTATGTTCATCAGGGGATATTGTAGTATTCTAATGGTGAAGGAATATTTGGAATTGGTCCAGTAGTTTCAGAGCCTATTCAATGCAATCAAGTAATTAAATCTTTATAATATTAGTATGGATGGCTCACTGCTTGACCGCGATCACATTTGGTTGAAAGTTTTTTTTTATAAAACAAGGGGCAAATGGGCAGGCGGTTCACCTTAGTGATTACCGACGCCCATGGATAACTGAAACACCAAAGGGCTCGCCGATGCGTTGGCGGCCTTTGAGAAATGAGGATGCTCTTTTCTTGAATGTCCCTAAGTCGTATCCGTTCGGAAATACCGAAGCCGGCAACTGATTCCACAGAGGTGAAAATGCAAATGGATATTGTGCTAAAATTTCATTAAGTCAGTCGTGGGGGTTCCGAGGATGACGTCAGATGGCAATCGGTCATCTTAATTCACCCCTCAGACATATTCTTTGCAATCTAAGCGGACCCTGGTACTAGACCAGCAAAACCGGCATAAAAAAATATAGATTACCAAAGTCAGTAGGAGTTCTCGCGAAGAAACACCCTTTTCTCCGTTGAGCTATGGCGGCTCTATTTAAGAGTGCCAATTATTAACGTACTTTAACGTATATGTCATTATAATTGGTGCAATTTCCATAAATGCCGCGCACTGAATCGTTATTGTTCCATTATAAGATCGTTTCAAGTGTGAGAAAAAGGAAAAAAAAAAGATTATTCCCACATTAGTATACGAGTGTGCGATTAAACGTTCAGTGACAAAGCACCGATCTCTGCCGAATGAGGTGACTTTATTTCTTTTTCTTTTTATGATATATCATAGGTTATTTTAAATTTTGAATTGAATTTTTGAGTTCCTCGTTGAGATGAGTCTAACCGCCTTTCCACTACAATACAATTAAATTCTCTTTAAGGTAATTTTAAGATTTATACTTCACATTGGGGTACCTTTAAATTTAACAAAGTCACCGCAATTTTTTTCTTTTTTTGGGAAAAGATTCTTGATGGAGAGACCGACAGATGTTGCGACAGCAAATTTACATATTTTTCCTTTATTTGTGCTATAAGATTGCATGTTGCAAAACAAAATGTCGTCATTCTAGGTCAATGGGAAGTACCCTGTAGGTTTTATTTCCCCTTGCAAATATTTGGGAAATATGACATATATTTTGACTGCGCCCACTTAAAGAGTTGATTTTTGTCACAGATTCAAGAGATCCCAAACCTCAGTATTTGATGTTTACGCGATCCTGAGATAAAGGGTTTTGACAGACAGACGTACAGATGGACAACAGAATGATCCTATGAGGGTTCCTGTTTTTCCTATGGAGGTACGGAACCTTAAAGATGAAAGTTTGTTTTTTAAATCGTCTATAGGCTACAGTGCTTAGTATAAGGCAGGCACCTTAGTTACATAAACAAAGAAGGTTAATTGCTCGGGCATTGAGTCACGTGTGTAACCGCCTTAATCCAGTTAATATTGTTGTTTGATTAACAGTTATGTAACGGCGATTCGAACGCCACTTCCTTTCCTTTCCATATATAATACGTACGGTCGGCCGGTCCATGTTCCGAATTTAAATTTGCAACTGTTTTAGAGTTCCTTGCTCTAACGACAAAAAGCGATCGTGCATTAATTTTCATGTAAAAATCAAAATTAAGACCTTATTCGCACGAGAGTTAAAAAAAGCTTTCGCGCTTTTATAATGTAATCTATATGAAAACATAGCGTCTATAACGTTTAGAGCAGGAAATTGCTCGATAAAAGAACGTCGCGTTTTAAAAGCGTTGGCGTGTGAACATAATCACGGGGAATTCCCGAACATATATTCATATGTTCTATTTGAACGCTTAAAAAAGTGCGTATGAGAAAGAAGAGCACATCATAATAGATGTCATCTTTTAGGCATGTCTTTTCCAGAAAATCTGCAACTGGAACAGTGCTACAGGACGAGCTGGCCGAGCTGGTGGGGCAGGAGGTGCTGGTGGACACGCAGGTAGGTCTTCTCTTTTTGAAGGAAAAATGTTTGATATCATCATCATCACCATCACCACCACCACCATCACCACCACCATCACCACCAAATGCCTTTTTCAAGATGATTTTTGAAGGTCAGCTGGTGAAAACACCTTCGAACCTCAGCAATTCGTTTTAGTTGACTACATTTCAGCCCAGTTCTTTCCTTTATAGCGTTGAACTGCTTCTTTGAGTATCTGCGATACCTTGCAATTCTTAAGAAGTTGTGTGGAACCAGTTACCAGTTTCGGTATTTCCGAACCGATACGACTTAGGGACCCTCCAGAAAAGGGCATATTAATTCCTCAAAAGCTGGCAAAGAATCTGCCAGCCGTCTGGTATTGCAATTATCTATGGGCGTCGGTAGTCACTCGAGTGAACCATGCGCCCGTTTGCCCCTTGTTACATATAAAAAAAATACAGTATATATGACTAAATGTGAAAGCTCTATATAAATGCGACCGTATTTATACCATTTATGATACAATATGTTTAGATAAAATTATTAAATAAATGTGAATTTAAACACTTCACAGCGATTCTAACCCAGTATCTAACCCCACAGAGCCCTGACGCGTTGGAAGAACAGCGCTGGTCGCGTCGCTTTGCGCGGACCCTGGAGGGTGAGGAGGAAGACGAGGATCGTCCCGACCCCGCCAGACTCATCAAGTACAGACTGTCCAAAACCTCAGAAGCCCTAGCGGAACGGTACTAAATTAGATAACTTTCTTTCCTTTTTAGTGGCTTTTATAGTGGATTAATGCATCGAGCGCAAAGTGACTCATTAATGCTACCATCATTAACGGGAGTGCACTAATTGCGCCATTCAGCAATCTATTTTTTCTTTTAACTTAAGGTTTAAGAAATCTCTTTGAAGTAACACTCCCCTGCCCCTAACACTCACTGCCAGTGTTCCCTTCCCTGTCTAGCCATATCTGGAGCGATCCTACTAGTGCGGCATTAAATGCCTTATAAAGGACTTAAGTTCTTGACGAGCCAAGGGCTTTTATGATAATTGCTGGGTAAAAGCATTCCCCTTCTCAGTCCATTTTCTTCATTCCCTGGGTTTATCCTATTCCGTTTGAATTCTTAAAATGAATAAATATTTCTTTCTTCTTTCTTATGTTTATATGTGTACTTTTTAATTTCAGTCGGCGGCTGGTACAGACGATTCGACCCCTATTGGAGGCTTACGCGGTGACGTGTCGCTGCGTCCGCGAGGGTTCCCAGAAAGAGGTAGTGGGTTCAGCGCTGGACTCTCTTCTAGAAGGCTTCGCGCAAAACAAGATGACCTACGGTAAGTGCTAATCTTTTTTTTCTTCTTCTTTTCATTTCAATAGCAAATGCATTATTTGGGTCATATTAATTTCGACTATATTTTTGAACCCCAAGAAGTAGTCATACCTATTCGAGATGCAATAGTCAGTCTTAATATAGATAAAGAGTCCCAAATTGACAACGGCCGGCTAAAATCCTCGCTTACAAAACAATCCGCAATCTCAGGATTAGCTTCTCAAAAACTTTACTCGTGGCAGTATTGCCGCTACTTTGTGAGACAGTGGTATTGGTACCCGGACGCGCCGACCCAATTCGGCTGCCAACGAAAAAGGGCTGCAGGCGTGGCGCTACCTCTAAGATTTAAGAACTTACATTGCCAATCGATTATGCGCCTTAATAGTTCGACGGTAAAAGGAATAGAATCTGCAAGGTAGTCAGTGCAAACCCCAACGCCGCTGGGCTATTGTTGCACCCACTCCTGACACAAGCTTTTAATTTAAACTTAGTAGGAGGGGAAATGGGAATGTTAGACATGTCTTCCAAAAAATGCATAACCAGTCCTTACATAAAGAATCTTATGAATACTTTTCGGTATGTCTAATATTCCCTTTTCCCCTCTTACTAAGCTTAAATTAAAAGCTTGTATTAGGAGTGGGTGTGACAATAATACCCCAACGGCGGTGGGGTTGGAACCGGGTACCTTGCGGATTTCAGTCCATACCTTAAGCCGTAGAGCTATTGAAGCTCTAAAGTTGTTCACGGGGGAGCTTTGCCTCTTGTTTAAGAAAAAAGTATTCATAACAAACGAACTGTTTTATGCAGAAAAGCATCAGCTGCGGTCGGAAGACTTGTAAGTTCAATAAAAGAAGATGACCTATTCAACAATCATTGGCGTGGGGCGCTCGCTACCCTTCTGGAAGTCAGACAGGCTCCGGTTACATTGAATCCGCCGAAAACTCCTCTGGACTACCTGGCATCGGCTCAAGGATTCAGGGAAGCATACAGCCAGAGCGGATGCGATCCACCTAGGTGAGTGAAGTTTACTTAAACTAGAGTCTAATGGTCCAATTTCGGCCACGAATCTTTACGAGTTACGTATATACTTCTTTAAATAAGTGCTTTATAATTTTGGATGACAGCTCTTAGTTAAAGAAAATTCTGCTAAGGGTTATTGTTAGAAATTAACGTAATGCATAATTAGCAATAATGAGCCTTTCAACTAATTGACGTGCAAACGACATTTGACCTTAGCTTAGCGAACCAATTTCTCTTTCGACCATACAACGAAATTGTTTTTGAGAATTAATTTTTTTTTTTACCTTCGTCATAACCATGCTTTGACACAATCTTATAGTAAAAGGTATACATGTGTATGTAAATCGCTTGGCAATGTTTCTTGTCTCTTGCAACCCGCTTTCTTCTGATGCCGCCGTCCCGTTGTATAATCGGTCGACCCGGATTTCCCCAACACAATCTGGGCCACAAAATTTATTATTTTGCCAAATCTGCAAGCAATACCGCGAAATAATCAATAGACAACCATTTTTTTTTTGTTTTTTATTCAATTTGAAAATAACTTTTCCTTTTATAGACTACTCTTTTGTAGAAATATTTAACATATACATATTTATAACACACCCAGACTCGACGCGGGCATCGAACCCACGTCCCCGAAGGCTGAGTCACTGCCCACTGTGCCAACGGTTCATGCCTTTGTAGATAGTTCTTAACAGAGGATTAGAGACGCGATTGCTAATACCCACTGTTAAAGAGGTTGCTCTGTTAAAGTTTCTCATGAGTGCGTGACTTCTGAGCTTTCAAAACTTTATCACGTTATATAGAAATCAAATGGCTGAATTTGCTGCTGAGTGGACTGTAATTTTGGTGATGTTGAGGGTCTTGACCCCTGCTGAGATCAAGGTCTCCAGCCCTTGATGTATGTTGCGACTTATTGATTTGAATGTGGCAGAAAAAAAAGAAGGGACGATGTATCCGCCGGAGGGGCTTATATAGATGCGTAACGGTGCATCAAAGAGTATTTGTTATTTTCTTAATTTAATGCTTTGGATGTTTTCTGTGACCTGTGCTTAATCTTGAACAAGTATTATACACATGACGTTCATAAGTACTTGTAAATAAGTCTGTATGAATGAACCTTTTGAGTTCTTAATGTACTTCACATCCCCATCATCGTCGCATCATCGTCCCATCATCGTACAAAATACGTCGGGCATATGCCCGGGCCTGAAAATAAAGTGGTGAATTTATTAAGCCACGGAATTGGGATGCATCCTTCCAATTAACAAATTTGAGTATTCCTTTCTACCGATAAACTATGCAGGAAATACTATACAAAAGGAATCTGTGATATAAATAAAGAGTTGTATTAATATAACTTATAATTTATGGGACGCGTTGGAGTGAGCGTTGTTTGTATTGACATAAATTTATATTACGATTTACTCAACTTACAGAAGCGTAATTGCTTCGCTCCTACGCGCCGAAACGCAGCCAATATTTTTTGTCACCCTTGATAGAGTGTCCAATGACTCCTGTTTAGATAATTCAGTTTATTTCTGCTCTTACATATGTTACTCCTCAGACAAAATTATAAGGCCATTGGCCTAATGACAGCAGACTATTTTTAGTTCGGGACTTTTGAAGGCGACTCGAATTGAAGTGCTCGCGAGGTGAGAAATTAAAGTGGAAATTTTCTCGTACTACGTTCCCGATAGTATATTTTCACTGGATTTAATAGCGGGCATTTTGTTCTTGGCAAGAGAAGGTAAACAATAGGTGCGCAGAGACGAGCTTTGTACAGAATCATATTTAGGAGAATATATATGAAACAACTGTAGGTATGTTTGGATGACCTAAGTGGCGATACGGGGTGAAAACCCAGTTTATACTGAGTCAAATCTATACATATAAATAAAATTGAAGGCAAACCCTTAATAATGTTATAACCCTTCATCCTTCATAAGGTCAAAATTATGTTTTTTTTCCATTGCATATGACTTGTATATACGATACCTATAACAAAAACGCAATTTGTATGTAATTCCGGGTAATCTCCGAAACGACTTTACTGATTTCGATGGGACTTTCACTGGCAGATAGCTAGTGTTGTAAAGAGTAACATAGGCTACTTCATTTTTTTTTTTTTAAATAATTAAGGTTCTGCACGAAATTTCACATAATCCCTAAAATCATCCGGACAAAGTTGTGGTATACAGTTTGTTGAGAAATAAATTTCCAATTAACAAATAGATAAACTATGGGAATAAATTCTTGACAGATCTGGAGACTATATCAGGCTTCAGTAAGTTACCAAAATGCTGATCTTTTTTATGTTTGCTTAATAAATGCCGGCTCATAATGACGAGTTTAGGCCACCGGGAAGTCTCACAAACCGAACGAAACGCGACAACAACACCACTAGACGTGACAGCAATTACAAATATGTCCAACTAATTATAGGTTATCACAACATGCTTAAAAATTATAATTTACATCAGTCACTTAATACAATAAATATACAGATTAAAATAGTTTGATTTTATAGTAAAAAAATAAAAGTCATTACACAATACAATAATAAAATGAATTTAAATGTCAGTACAGTTAAATTGAATTAATTAAATTTGAAAATGGAAAATGTCATAAATTATAGCTGATCTGAACTGAATGCATAATGTCATAAAAATAAACTAGATTAAGGAAAAACATCCATATAATATACTAGCTGTTCCTTCGACTTCATCACCGTAAAATTAGGTGAAAACATTTATCGTGATGATATACATGTACAGCCTTATAGTCTTCTTCGTTAAATGGACTATCTAACATTGACAGAATTTTTCAAATCAGACCCCTAGTTGCTGAGCACGTTCAAGTAAACAAACAAACAAACTCTTCATCTTTTTATTATAGTATAGATATGTATAATATTATTTACGAGGCTTGAATGACAGAATATGCAGGCATTGTTTCTCATATTTTTACAAATGAAGTGTCTGATTTCTGTTTCTACAAATATAATAAAAAACAACCCTAATAATAAACATTTTTTATAATGATATAGGCGACTATCTTAAGTTAAGACTAATTATAATCAGGCTCTTTTTTCATTGATACCATGGAAGGACTATGATGGAAAATAACGTCCATCCATCCATCAAATACTGTCTAATGTTTAAAATGTGATTCAACTATTCATTTTAACATATACATACGTTGCCAACGTCTAGAAAAGGGTATCCTACATCTAGAAATAAGGCTGTTTACTAAAAAATCCTCTGCAATTTGATTAAAGCCCTCAGTAAAAGCTTGTCAATAGATAATTTTAATTAGAGGAAACGCCACGCTTGCTGTCCTTTTGGTCTACAACCTAAATGGGTCGGTTTATCCGGGTACCAGTACCTCTTTCTCAAATAAGATAGACGTGAAGTGGCGGCAATACTGTCACGTCAGGTGATGGTATTGTTGACGCGTTTCGTTCGGTTTGTGGGACTTCCCGATGGCCTTATCTCGTTATTAAAGGTCGGTAATGCTTCTGCTAGCCTCCTGGTAGTGCAGATGTCCATGAGCGCTGGTAGTCGAATATGTGAGCTACATGCTCGTTTGCCCCTTGTAACGTTAAAAAAATACGCGAGTAAGTAACGTGGCGTCATTCTACGTCTTTTATTGTTTTATTTCTCATTACACCGCTGCCTTGCTTCGTTTCCTATTACGTCATACTTATAATCGCTTATCGTTTGATGCCCGCGGTCCGTTCATTTTAGCGGGAAATTGAAAAAGTTGTCCTGATAGCAGAGGCCGAGATCCCGATTATCGTCATTCCTTGGCTGCTTGTAAGACAATCCTTTTATATCCTGTTGACCATGCATATTATCATGCGGAAGAGGCTAACAACTAAGTTCTAATTGGTTGACGCCAGAGGCTATTTGATTTATCTTAGAAATATAGACTTTTAATTCCTGTGTTATAGGTAACAGCCGCCTGTTATACACAAATATATTTTTTTAGAAATATATAATTACATACATATGGATAATACAAGTTTTTAATTTAAGTTTAGTAGGAGGGGAAAAGGGGAATATTAGACATACTTAAAAAGTATTCCTAATATTCTTTAAAAAAAAAAAGTTGTTTTCTCACTGTTTTATTCCATTTCTTTGTATCGTTACAAAGGCTTTTGATTGAATTATTTACACTTTTTGGACACTTTCCTTCAACCCCAATGTAAGAACCCCTCTACTGTCTATCTGTTTGTTACGAGCAATCTCCAAAACGGCTATGTATATTTCATACGGACTTGCACTAGCTGCTCTTATAAGGAATAACATATCTTACTTTAAAATACATAATAAGGATTCCGCATAAAATGAAAATGGCCACGAGAGCGTATCAAGACACGCTTATATGGAAGGGTTCCGTGTGTGACACGCGATAAAGTTATTTGTTAAATAACATTAGTAGTATACAATAAAGTTATTACACAAACAGAATAAGAAAATCTATAATATAAAACGAAGTTTGTAAAATTTGAATTGAAAATAGAACTTTTGATTGACGTTCCATGTTCAAATGGGCTTCAAACCAAATGATATGACTATATTCGTCTTCATTTTTAAAGTTACCTTAGTGCATTTACTAGACAAATAAAATTACTACTTTGAGGTCATGTTCGAATCTCAGATTGACAACTTTGTTTGCTTTATATTTTTCATGTATTTAATTATATATATTCAGATCAATTTTTTAAATTCTAGCCATGCTACGAGAAACTTTTTCTTACAATTATCTCGTAGTGAAGTCATGTTTTGCGAGCTAGTAATATTATAAAAGATATCACGACACACATATATATATCTATATATATGTGTGTCGTGCGTGCGTGCGTGCGTGTGTGTGTGTGTGTATTCCCAACAATACATACACGCTTTTATTTCTTGCATTTATCAACGAATACTGTGAGTTAATTATGCCTTACCATACGACACGATCTCGGGTCACGACCGGACTTTGTCTCGTTTCCATCGTGACCATTCAACATATAGGCAAATAACCGCTTGCATATGTACGAGGTGTAAAGGTTAATGTTTTGCAATCACTTAGTCATTATAGGGCGGGTATACATCTTTGGAGAATCGAATACATTTGTCACTTTCCATGACAGTTTCTGTGAAGTGAAATTTGACAAATGATTAGTTACTGCCTAGAAATCGTATATGTAACCTACTAGTATTGACTTGCGACTTCATTTGTATTTTTTCCTCAACTTTCATACAAACTTTCAACTCCTATTTCAGCATTTCCGCGACATAAAGTAGCCTATGTTCTTCTCTAAGGTCCAATCTATCCCCATACCGAAATTCATCAAAGTTGATTCAGCGTTTTAAATGTGGAAACGTAACAGACAGGGTTAGTTTCAAATTTTTAATATTAGTAAGGAGTGCGCATTTACAGTGCTTATTTTACACTTATAAGAATATACTGTTCTGTTACTTTTTTCAAAAGTCATACCTTTCACGGTGTTGTATAAAGATTTGATAGAGGTGCAAAAATACACTTAGTGTATGTTCGGAAATATGTTCGATGTTATTAAACTCAGCTATTCGAATTGTCGACATTGAATGTATTTGTTGGAATCTGCCTGGTACCAGTACCTCTTTCTCACATAAGACAGATGTCAAGTGGCGGCAATGCTGTCACGTGAATTGATTCTATTATCATAGTGTATCGTTCGGTTTGTGGAAATTCCCGGTGGCCTAAACCCTTTTTTAAACGCCCGCAACGCATCTGCGAGCCTTCTGGTGTTCAAACGTCCATGGGCGTCGGCAGTCGATTACTGCCTACACGTTTGCTCCTTGTAACATCAAAAAAAAAAAAAATGAAAATATTGTATGTATTACGATCCTCTCAGAGTTACACATTAATATACTCTTCAACGAAAGTTTAATTGGCGGATTTAATGTAAAACTCGTGAATGCGAATATATTCTATGAATGTATTTAAAAGTAACGTGAATTTTTTTGCACGTGTGTAATTTGAAACACGCGGACTGAAATGTAATATGGCATGAAGAAATTGCTTCTCAATTAATTTTTCATGTTTAATTCTCGGTATTAATTTGTTAACCTCGTTTTATTTTATATTATATTTACTAGTGATTTTGGCCTTTCGCGGAGGTCGTAGCTTATTCAAAGTCCGGCATTTGAGTCGATCATTAGATTAAGGATCTCTTACCACGGTCGGGTGATAGATGGGTGACCCATTCCAATAATGAATTTTAAATATCCTAGCTCCTCTGAGTTTTGTAAGGGACGTAAAACAGTGGGTTCCCATAAAGTCATTGAGTGATACTAGTCGTGAGATTGTAGAGATTGTGGGGGTTCTGGGGATGACGTCAGACGGCAACCGGTCATCTTAACTTCCCCTTAGTCACATCCTCTGAAACTTAAGTTGACCCTGGAAATAGATCAGGATAATGCTAGGTAGCAGAAGAACTAGTTTTCTCGTCCAACTAGCGGATGTGCGTGCGTAAATTCATGATGAATCCATAAGATTACCTCGTATAAAAAGAGAAAAAGATACTGCATTAAAACCTATACTAATAATATATAAAGCTGAAGAGTTTGTTACTTGGTATGTTTTTCTAGTTTCTCAATTTCCACCACAGGCTAAATGCCTGTGCTATTAATCTGTGGTGATTAAAGTAGTAGGTATGTTGTATTCTTTCTTTTCGTTCACTCTTCATTTTTATTGTTCTACTAGTTTCCTTTACAAATCCTGTTTGTTTCTTGAATGCGCTAATCTCACGAATTACTGGTCCTTGAATTGAAAAATTCTTTCAGTGTTAGATAGCCCATTTATCGAGTAATACTATAGGCTATATCATGCTGAAATGAAATCTATTTTTTACGTAATTTAACGCGGATAAAGTCGCGAGAACAGCTAGTATTCTATAAAAATACCGTAAGTAGGCTTAAGAGCAAATTTCACTTTAAATTACACTCATATACTTTAATTTTATATACATTTATGGATATAAAGAAATTTTTTTTATATACAATAAGGCGTTAAAGATGAGACGGGTATGTTAACGGTAGAAACTAAAGGGTTTGGGTTTGCTTCGAAATAACCATAATACCATGTGTGCAATTGAATTAAGCGGCAACAGACTATGATAATTATATTTTCGGAGACATTAGCAAGCAAAATCGGAGAAGTTGTGCTCAGTAGTCGGTATTATTAATCCATTTTGATGTAGAATGTTATAATTTTTTTTTCAGGTGGTAAGACTAGAAATGAAATATATGAAGCAGTAGACATAATACATCCAATCCTAAGAAGTTTCAAGAAAAACTAAAGTAATATTGTCATTTTTAATATTATTTATTATATGTTAAGATTAATAAATCTATTATAAATTGAAGCTGTTAATTTTCTTTTTTATCAATATTTAATTACATACTACATGACTATGGTGATGTATATTTAATAATAAAATGTTCTTCTTGACTATCGTTGGCTATCTCTCTCTCTTTTGTCAATAATAATAAACCGACTATAGAATTTCACATCTTCAATTTAACAAATGCTTTCTTTTCTATCAACCACCTGTATAGTAAAAAATAACCAAGCAAAATTCTTATATATATAACTAAAAAAAATGCTTATTTTATGAAGAAATAATTATATTTTTGCTTAAAATAATTACAGTACTGCAAATAGTAAAAAAATTAGATTATCAAGATTCATTTAGATTATCAAAACGCAAAATGTTAAAAAAAAAATAAGTAGAATGGTAAGTTAATAAATTACAAAATGTTATGAACCACAACTTAAACAATCATCTTTGTTTAATAAAGAACATGCAATCATAGACATATTTGCTTCTTCTTTTTCAAAGTTTCCATTGGTTAAAGCAACTTTTGACTTGTCAACAGTAAATTGAATTGCATTGGCAGCCGGTTTTGTGCGTAAATAATACATGCCAGTTTTTAATCCCATTTTCCATGCATAGAAATGAATTGAAGTTAATTTTCCATAATTTGGTTCAGCTACATGAATATTGAACGATTGACTTTGATCAATAAAAGCCCCACGGTCAGCAGCCATTTGAATGGTAGTTTTTACTGAAATTTCCCAAACTGTTTTATATAATTCTCTGATTTCTTTTGGAATTTTTTCAATGTTTTGCACAGAGCCATTGTTGTGAATAATAAGATTTTTCATTTCTTCATCCCACAAATCTGCTTGTGTCAAATCTGTTAGCAAATGATGGTTTACTACTTGAAACTCTCCAGATAGGACCCTTCTTTGATAGATATTGGATGTAAATGGTTCAAATGACTCATTATTTCCTAGAATCTGTGCTGTAGATGCTGTTGGCATGGGTGCTAGCAAAAGAGAATTACGGAGTCCATGTTTTGCAATTTTTTCTTTGAGATTTGTCCAATTCCACAAATCAGTAGGAGTTTTGTTCCACATATCATGTTGTAAAATGCCTTGGCTGGCTGGACTGCCCTCATAAGTGCTGTAGACACCTTCCTTCTCAGCTAATTCACAACTAGCTTCAAGTGCACCATAATATATGGTTTCAAATATTTGTTGATTTAGTAATATAGCCTCTTTACTTTCATATGGTATTCTCATCAACACAAAAGCATCAGCCATTCCCTGCACTCCAATACCAATTGGTCTGTGTCTCATGTTTGAATTTTTAGCTTCAGGGACTGGATAGTAATTAACATCTATAATTTTGTTTAGATTCTGGGTAACAATTTTAGTAACTTCTTTTAGTTTCTCAAAGTTAAAACTTTTATTTTCTACAAACATATTTAAAGCAATAGAAGCTAAGTTACATACAGCAATTTCATCAGATGCAGTGTATTCCACTATTTCAGTGCACAAATTACTACATTTAATTGTACCAAGATTTTTTTGATTGCTTTTTCTGTTACATGAATCTTTATATAACATAAATGGTGTCCCAGTTTCCACTTGGGCTTCAATAATAGCTTTCCATAAAATTTGTGCTTTGACTTGTCTCACAAATCGTTTTTCTTGTTCATACTTCTCATAAAGGACTTCAAATTCCTCACCCCAGCAGTCGGCCAGTCCAGGACAGTTATGAGGACAAATAAGACTCCAGTTTTCATTTCTTTCCACCCTTTTCATAAAGAGATCTGAAATCCATAAAGCATAGAAAAGTTCCCTCGCTCTTACTTCCTCCTTACCAGTATTCTTTTTTAAATCCAAAAATTCAAAGATATCTGCATGCCAAGGTTCAAGATAAATTGCAAATGCTCCTGGACGTTTATTTCCACCTTGGTCAACATACCTAGCTGTATTATTATATACTCTGAGCATAGGAACAATACCATTTGATACCCCATTTGTCCCTGCAATATATGTTCCTTTAGCTCGTATACAATGGACATGAAGACCAATGCCTCCTGCTGACTTTGAAATCAATGCACATTGCTTTAAAGTATCATAGATTCCTTCAATACTGTCGTCTTGCATAGCTATGAGAAAACATGATGATAATTGAGGTCTAGGGGTGGCAGCAGAGAAAAGAGTTGGACTTGCATGAGTGAAATATTTTTCCGACAATAAGTTGTAAGTGTTAATAGCTGCATCAATATCTTCACCATGAATTCCAATAGCAACCCGCATTAGCATGTGTTGTGGCCTTTCAGCAACCTAAAACAGAACATCATTGTAGCTATCTTACTTGTATATATTATTTTGACCAAAGTAACTGAAAATAATCATTATTACCTTGTTGTTAATTTTCAGTAGATAGGACCTTTCCAGAGTTTTGAATCCAAAATAATTATACTTAAAATCTCTATCATAGACAATTGCAGAATCTAACCTATCTTTATTTTTCAACATAATATTGTAATGAAAATCTGATATCATTGGAGATCGCTTCTTTGTATGAGGATTCATTATGTTATATAGATCAGTCATGACATCTAAAACAAAGAATTAATTATTAACAAAATAAACTTGCACTCTATTTCTCACACCACTCTTTCCCTTACTTCTGTGCTACATGAAAAGATGCTAGAATTGCTTACAACAATACTCCAGCAGCTTTAGAGCTTTAATCTCAAGATACAGATACCTTGCGGGTTTTAGACCATCCCTTCTACCATCGAGACTCAACAACTTGTTTGAATTAAATCTATTTTTGAGAAACTAGTTCAAATATTCCTGTAGTGGAAATTTATTTAATATCTGTACAATTAGCTTTTTGTAACAATGTTACTTTTAGTGGATAGTTTCATAGCAAGCTTGCTAAATACAACTGAGGGTTCATCCATAAATTATGTCACATATCAAAATGTGACAAACAATGTGTGATGTCACATGTTAAAATTTAGGTTTTTTTTCTTTTATTAACATAGTACATATAATAATTAAAAGAAACTATCATTTTCTTGATTCACACCAAGGGGGGAAGGAGTTTTGGAAATGCGACAACCTGTGACAAGGATGGGGGAGGGTTTTAAAAATCATAAAATTTATGTGATATGCTTTATGTAGGACCCCTCAAAAGCAAGATTTTTATCTAGCATTTAAAAAGAAAGTTCTTTAATTACATGCACATCAATAATCATATGGCCTGTGACACCTTTACAGAATATGATTTTAAAAGTTTGTATTTCAGATAATGCTGTTTGTGATTAAATAAGTCGATTTTAGAACTGCACACTCATCCACACTTCGAACAGGTGTAACAAGGGTCCCCTTCAGAAGGAACCCTATCATGAGAGTGTCTTTAAGCATGTTTTTGTGACAAACTATAGAACCAGGCTTTATCATAGATTTTCTGACCCTCCAAGACAAGTCTCCTACATTCATTGTGATAAAATGCAAGAGCCTTCCAGGTTTTATAGTTGGTGTTAATCATGCACATCAAACATACCTGAGAAATGTTTTTTAGTTTCCTTATGTAAATTAGATATTGCTAATCTTGCAGCTAGTATGGCATAGTCTGGATGATCTGTTGTCATAGTGGCTGCAGTTTCTGCTGCCAAATTATCAAGCTCCACAGTTGTCACTCCAGAGTAAATACCACTTATGACTTTGAGAGTGATGCTGACCTGTTTAATCATAAAACTTATTATTAAAATTAACAAAACCAATATTCGAAGACAGTAAGGCAGCAGTTAAACAAGAAGAAGTATCATGTCATAATTATATTTTCAATACATGTGTTAAACTATCTACTTATATCTGATTCAATATCTTAAACATGTTATGTATGAATTGCCATTTTCTACTAATTGTTTTTTTTTTAATTTATTGGGTTTACCAACAGCTTAAGACATACACAATTCATAGACCACACATAATATTAAGCCAAAATTTAAGTTACTTAGAAGTAAACACATCATACAAAATACAGCTAAGTGCGGAAAAAAAAAAGAAAACAGACGCATTTTAAGTATGTATCAGTTATTCCTTCCTATCTAAAAGAATTACTGGAGAAAACATAAAGAGTTAAACAAAGAAAGTAAATATAACACCTCAACATGGGAGTTAAGTAATTACTTGTATTCCTTATTTAATTCTGTCAGAACTGTTTCCGGAATTTTTCCAAAGAGCTACTAAAAATGACTACAACCTTAAGTTTATTGTATACGTTACTAATTCTCGGAATCGGAGAGTTTATACCCATAACCGTTGAGCGCAGAGGTAAAGTTTATGTACAACAAAAAAATAACTTACAGGATCCACAAATTCCATATTCAATCCATAACACAATTTCTTTATTCTTGACGTTATTTTATCAATGTGCACCTCTTCCATTCGACCATCTAAACAACGAAAAGAAAATTTACCATTTCGAAATTTTTATACAAATAAAAGCATTTAAATAAATGAAATAACTAACCTCTTTTGAGAACATATAGTTTGTTGCTTTTGCCGACCATGTTGTTTTGATAATGAAGCCGTAATGTTTTAAAGCTATATATGTAACTGAAGCTCGTAATCGTTAGTTGACTTTAAACAATTAAATCACATTATAAATTTAACTTGTAACTCAAATGAATATTAAATTGATTGATAATTTAAAGAAATAAACTGCTTCTGCAATAATTATCAATGACTGACAGAAAGAAGGAAATGGGTAAATAAACTGAACAATTCTTTGGTGCAATCAAGCGTTAGGACTGCAAATTACAATAATGTAAAATGTATCAAATTAGAATACTGAGAAATGATAATACCGAGGAAAAAATTAAAACTTAAGCTATTTACGACCAACTTCGGAGTCTACCTGTTTGTCTACTGTTAACTGTATTAATGTTAAATGTAACGTAATTCAAAAACGCGGGAAATGAGGATTTGACATGTTACGTTACGTTACGAATGTTGATATTTGATAGTGATGTGACTATGTCGATATTAGGACTGACTTTATGAATAACTGAATATCTTAAAACGCTCTATTAAACAAAAGAATGAGTGCGGCTTTACGCGCGATTTAATCAATTAGTAGAACTTCTTCGATATTTCGAAAAATGACGATTAAGCGAAAAATAATAACAAGTAAAAAAAAAACGAATGTCCTTTGACCCATACTTTTCTTTTTTTTTTAATTTAACAATGAGCAAACGAGTAGGCAGCAGGCAGCTAAGTGTCCACTGACGCTCATGGACATCTGCACTACCAGGAGAAAGCAAATTCGTTGCCGGCCTTTGATGACGAGTTTAGGCCACCGTGAAGTCTCATAAACCGAACGAAACGCGACAACAATACCACCACTTAACGCGACAGCATTGCCGCCACTTCACGCCGATCTTATGTAAGAAAGACGAGTGAAGTAACAATAAAAAAAATCAAGTCGTGATAAATCGAAAGCAGTCGATAAAGTCTAAAGTCAAAAGTGACAACGCTAGCCATTTAGTTGAACGCCTGCTTAGGCTACCTTCATTAAATTATATCTCCCTCTCATCTTCCATTCACCTTCTCGCCCGATGATGCACTTCCGTAACGCTCTCGGTACGCATTCGCTAGCTACTCCCCAAAATCAAGCGCGCCTTAAAAAGTTTTATTTCAGTATCCTTCCGAAACACGGAGGAGGTCGGATATCAAATATAAGCCAGTGCTAGAATGGGTCACCCATATATCACTCGGTCGCAGCCAGAGCAACTTAACTTAGCGATCGACTCAAATGCAGACCACTGATTAGGCCACGACCTCCTTAACTTTTTCATAACAAATTAGTTCTTGTTTACAAAACAGCAAATAGATTTACTTAATTGTTTTTTTTTTTTTTCATAGCTAGCATCGTCTAGTCCCGTGGGTGCTCTCGCATATGTCATAGAGGAACAAGCTCTTTGGTGAACCAAACCAGATATTATGCTTAGAAAATTTTAATTTATTCTTCTTTAAATTTTCTCTTTACCGAACCGGAATGATTGCTAGGAACATTTATGATTGTTTTCCCTTAAAGTTTTATCTCAACTAGACCAGTAATATCGCTTAGACAATTTAATACTAAGTTTTATTTCTTTTTTGTTTGAAATTCATCTAATAATATACTTTCACGTTTTTTTTTATAACGTTTCTTTTTTATAATACGTTCTCAATTTTTTTTTAATGCATCAAAACTTGAATTATCAAATGCAGGACTACAGGACAAAGTATTGGGGATAAGGGTTTTTTCGGAATTCCAAAGAAATAAAGGAATCGAACCGTTTCCTGATTTTTCTAAGAATTAATGAGATTTAAATAAATCAATCAAATTTCGACATATTCTATTGTAAATTCAAATGAATCTACGTACCTATCAAATGATTTTTTGATTATGCAAAAAAAAAATCTTAAAAAGAAAATGAATCAATTGATATTATTTCCATTTTTTAAGGATACAATGAATCCCAAATTAATTAAGACATTTGGAAACACACATAAGTGCATTTCGTAAATTTAATATTTTTTCCGTATAAATGTTTTTGGGACACCTTTAAATTTTGTAAAAGTTTGCGAGTTGTGTAACCATATTTTTAAAATTTTTGAGGATACTTGATGGGACGCAGAATTTGGTATTTAATAACTATGTGACTGTGTTTTTGGTACACTACAGGATATTTAAAGTTTTCTCCTGAGATGATAGACAATTTACGATTTCATGCAATCATATTTTTTAGGGTGACCAAAGCTTTGGTTAAATATAGAACATCCGAATAATTTTTCACTGGTATACATAAGCGAAATACTTGAGAATAAGCTTCATGCGCTTCGTCGCCTTATTTAAAAGGTGTACAATAAAATAGATTCCCTTTTTTTTTCAAATCCAACCAAATCAAAATTAATTTATTCACTAGTATCATAACTCTTGTGAAAGTCATTATTAGCATATATATTTTTTAAAATAATGTATTTACTGGTAATAATAAATTCGTCTAAGTGTTCTTTAAGCTAACGCGCGCACTCCCAAGTTTTGTGCCAAATCCCCATCGCCTCAGGGTTGATAGTGGAGGCAGGCAGGTTTTCAGAGATTCCCGAATTTTCCCTAAATATACGATTTTTTCCATTTGAAGATTTTCCATTCCTTTGCGTGACTTTGTTAAATAATAATCGAAAAATTTCTTTTTTAATTTAGCACCAATTCAAATTCGAGAAGTTCCAATAAATAGTTGCAAATGTGTGCCTGGCCTTATTTTTATGCAGTTTTTTATTCTCAGTCGCGCAACGCAATCGAAAACCGTCGAAAGCTATTTTTAATACATTTCACTTTGCTTTATGTTTTTCTTTCTTTCATATAATGTCAAAGTTACCCGATTGCATCGCCCGTAATGTTAAATATGTGTAATTATCGTAAGTATATATATATATATATATATATAAATATGTATATGTATAATAGTCAGGTTACGCGGCCTTAGTTGTGTGAGTGAGTTGCGTATAGGTGTGTGCGTGTCTATAAATACATGCTTGGTTTAGTTTATTAGGTCAGTGCGTCGCGAACACGCATCGGGGACGCTCGTGCGCTCCGTGTTTAGTTGTATTGATGATGATTTTTTTTTATGTCTTCGGTAATATTTTTATATTTAAAAAAAAACACTGTTTTTTTTTCTCCCTGTTGATGTATTTGTCTTTATCGTTATTAAATTCTGGACATGCAAAGCAAATGGTCGGATCTGAATACTTACTTTGATGATTGAATAAATGAATATTTAAAAAAAAATCTAATTAATACGTAAAAATAATGTCATGAAATGACTTCCACTTAATGTCGATTATAATATCTGTTAAGAAAAGTTTATCAGTTCATTTGCTTTCTATATGGAAGAATTTAATAACAGCATGATGAATTTTTTTTCGCTTGTATGTATTACGATTTTGGGAATTGGTAATTTTCATATATCATATACATCGAGCGTTACGAAGAGATGATCGGTCAGACTCATCTTCGTGGAGCGCAGTCTCTTTCACTCCTATCGCAGACAGACAGAGACAACGCTCTGTAAAGAAGAATCTGACCGGTATAATGCTTAGTTTTGGTTCTTTATTACTTTTTTTTTTATTCTGTTTGTTTTTTTCTTGCTCGTGATGTGTCGTGTGCAATGTTTGTCTATATAAAATGTGAGTTTCCCCTTGTAATAAATAGAAAAAAAAGTTATGTATCACGGATGTAAAGTATAGCGCTCATTACACATTATTTTTACTATCTGTAATGAGTATTCGTGCAATCTTAATTGTTGTCGCGAAGAAAGCGGTAATGTTTCACTAATGGAATGACTACTGGTACTGGATAAAGGTCGTCGCCCATTTTATTGATTATTTTTGTTTTGGCTTTGTTTATTTGTGTTGATTAATTTACAATTGTAGAAATCCATTGTTGATATTGGATAAAGGTTGTCGCTTACTTCATTGAACGATTGCGTCGTACTAAGTGTTTTGTCTTTCCAGCTTACCTTCAATTTATCATTGCTATCAGCTTAAAGAGATTCATTAGCCACAATAATTTCTATGAAAACTGTCAAAAAAACGTCTCGTCCGTTTTGTTTTTGTTTTTTATTATTATTAATGTACGAAAAATGACAATAAATATTCTTTTACATAAAACTTCTCTTTGAACTGTCGTAATGGATCTTTTGTACAAGTCCATATAAAAATTTAGTATTTGCATCACAAGGGTTGAGGGTAGTTTTTTTTTTCCGTAAACTATTTATTTTTCTCAAGAGTTGAAAATAAAGAAAAAATATCGTTTAACATAAAACGCGTCAGTTCTATTTGCATAAGGTTAAATCAACCGCGTATCAATAATAATTATAGTAATGCGATATTCTTAAAGATCAGTTGCAAGTTAAATTTCCATTCTTCCTATAGGCTTTGACTAGTTTATTGTACTTTTATTTCAGATTATTCTCAATGATGACAATAAATAGTGGTATAATTTATCGTACAAGAATCTTAACACTAAAAAAAATATTATTTCCTTAACTGAAATTTAACACTGCTTAGATCGTTCGCAACTACCCTGCATCGTTAAGGGCTATAGTTTAAAATTTATCGTGCAATTTTAACGAAAGTTTTCATATTTTCTGCGTTTTAACTTAGTAAAGTTAGAAAAAAGTATTACCCATTGTTAATATAAACGTGCAATTTTAAATATTGATTAGTAATAATTAAGAAAAACTTGCAACATCATTTCAGCATCATAAAATTTTATGTCCTACACCTATTTTTTTAATTATTTTGCATCTGACTTGCTTTAAGATTCATATCAAGATATACGTACCTTAATTATTAAATCGCAAGGAATACGGTAATATTAAACCACTATTAAACAAAATTTACATTCACAAAACTTTTTGAGACAATTTAAAGTACATGTCAAGAGGAATTTAAGATTTGTTACAACCAACGCTAAAAAATATGGAGTAATATTGTCACGGAATTATGTATCTAATCTTATAAAACATAAGAATATATTAGGTTGAGTTACACAACGATCTGCTTAATATTGATTTCAGTTTTTTACTAACTACCCTGCATAAAAATTGTTGAAAAATATGTCAAGTTTCACAATCTATGACGTACAAAATCGTGTACCTGAGTCCTTGAATCACAAGAAACACAATAAACACCTACTATTTGTGTTCCGGAAAATTAGCTACACTTGAAATAGACAATTGTTTAATTATTTGAATCACATTCTCCTGGTTAAATTATCATAGATCCTAAACTTGCATTAGACTTGCACAGTACTTTTTCTTAAACTTTATTGTATAGCTATTGAAACTTACTATGAGGTTTTTTACATACTACCCCCTATAGATGGGTTATTACAAATTGGATCACGTTGTCAGGGAAATGTATACCTATAAACATAATAATCTTTAGGAACGTTCTGCTTTTAAGGTTGATGTGCAAATGTTGTCGTATACTAGCGGCCCGCCCCGACCTCGCACGGGTATTTATATCATTGAAGTTTTCATACGGATCCCTAGCTTTTTTGAACATATATAGCTTGTGTTCATCAAAGATAATATAGGTATCTAATAGTAAATAATTTTTTCAAATTGGACCAGTAATTTAAATTTCAGAGCCTTTTTCAGTTCAGACTAGCAATCAAATCTTTCCTCTTTATAATATTAGCATAGATAATTTGCGTGCGCATTACACTACACTGCGACCATAAACAACTATAGTACCATAGACATTTAGGTTTTTGTAACAAGTACCTTATCTTACTTAATTCGTTCCGAATCTGCCTATATGGTAACAGCTTTGATGTTAGTGAAATTGGTTTCTTATTATGAGTTATATGGCTATTTTCTGGCTTAGATACGTTTAACCCTGTATGTAAGCTATAAAGAAAGTCCATAAGCATAGTGAATATGCCACAGAAGGAGATTTTTTTTTTTTAATATAGTTTATGTTGGTACTGGTAAGATAGTTTGATTCTGTAAGTGTCAGATCTCTATACATTACGGTTTTTGAATAAAAAGAAAAAACCTATAAATCGAAAACAAATATTTCTTTTTTAAATCAAATTCAGTGATACGGAATTTTATAATAAGATTTTTTTTTTTCGGTTTCTTCAAAACCCATATTATATAGTGATCTGAGACTTGCAGGAACTGTCCAACTAGTACCAATATATCCTTAAAAGGTGAACAAATATCCTTCTGGGGCCGATTTATTTTGCTTATCGCCCCATCGCCTTTCTGTTGCGGATAACAGGAACAGAGCTTTAGATTTAATAGGGGACTTGAATGCATCATGCGTAAAGCTGTTGATAGGAGTAAAGTTAGTATAGAATTCCGGATTTCCTTTTGAGACTAAGGTGTAGGTTTTGGCTTCCATTACTTAAGTTTTATCGTGTTAGTATTAGTTTAAATATTTTTTTAGTTAACGCTAAAATGACTACGTCGGGGCGTATCACACTATGATAGGAGGGTAGGTGTGAAAATGTGAAAGTGCAGTTTAGATCAGCTTAATAGTTTAGTATATTTTTCAGAGTTTTGACCCAATTAATTCCCTTTCATAAAAACCAACAGCTTTGCCATTAAAAATTTACAAAGTATTAAGAGAATTTTTTGGGGGCCTTCATATTTTTTTGTCATGTATTTTTTTTGAAACGCACCATAAAACATTAATATCGTATGGAGTTATTAGTCTGCACTAAAATAATAAAATGCATAAAATAACATTGAAAATATTACATAATAGTTTTTAAACGTTGAACATTTTATGAGGGCCTCGAAATCTATATGTATCGTTATTTTATTGTCACTTATAAATAAAACGTTACAGGAAAAACCTTGTATTATTGTGTACTAAGTGACTATGGAATTAGTAATATACTATTAAAATCCTCATATAAAATTTAAATTTCAAGAGCTGTTTCTGGGGTCCTCAATACGATATTAAGTGCCTATAGTTTATAGTCGCTAGAACATTAAAAGTGGGACGTCTCCGACGTCGGTCACGTGCCATGTTAATCTTTCACGTGTATAGTATATTAAAATGCTTTTTTACATATTGGTGGCTCAGATTTTAAACTTTTCAATCTTAAAGGTGTATTGTCTATTAACAATTTTTAGTGTTTAGGTCGTTGCTTCGAAATCTGCTCTCGTATTTCCGATAGGTTCGTCTTTTCCTGTTTTTTATAGAATTTCATAACAAACGTAACCAAAGCAACATTATCAAAAGTCATAAAATAAAAAATAGTGCTAATAAAATGGAAAGTGCATACTTTTCTATAAAAATACAATCATTTGGACGTGAATTTGTAGATTATGCATATAAAACAAAAAAAATCATCTATGTGGGAACATGATTTTAAGTTATAATCTATTATTAACACTCCCCATTCTTAATAATAGTTATTCTTTATTAAAACACCAATATATTAGGTGTGTACTTATATATCTGTTATTGTAAGGCTGTGGGCGCTTCTAATCTTGGTATAGTAATAATGCAATCACATCTCTGTTCTTAAAATCAAAATTAAATACAATTTTTTTTTTCAAATAATTTCTTTTATAAATCTTTTAATCGTGACTTTGCTATTGTTAAATTAACGCTTGCACATATTTAAAAAAACTTACTTAGGTCCCATGAGTCCTCTAGGCTACAGGGGATACATATAGCCTAGCCCATATCGATATATAGGGCTATGCAAAATTTCGGATACCGGCCATTGAAATCTAGTTTCGTAACTTTTCCTGATCAGTTTGATTGGGATGTTTAGTTTTTATATCTATAATCGCATTGATTGCATGATTAGAAGTTATGTGTGAGTTTTTTTTTGGTTTATAACAATTGCAGCGCCCGCAACAATTCAAACTCTTCGATACTAGCTGATATTTATACCTGGTATTAAATATAAAAGGCATCAACTTTGTTTATTTTCAAATTACACAACATTTTTCATTGTTTATGATCATACTTGCATAAGATATTTTCCAATACCTGATTTAAGATTTCCTATATATTGAAGTAATTTACTACAAGTTTCTTAGCTGTTTTAAAGGTCAGCTAAGTTCATCCAAGCGTGTTTCTTTATCAATTTCTTAAAATCCTATGTCGAATAACGTGCATACATTTCCATTAACATTTCGTCAAATACGCTTCCAAATTAAAAAAAAAACGATCGGTAATATTTAAAATATCGGTACAAATTTAATTGGATACTTTAATCTTTTTAGTGAAGCTTCAACTGCATTTATTCAGGATAATCGTATATATTAAGATAATACTTTTACTAATTATGCTCAAAGGTTACTTTAAGATTTTTCCATAGAAGAGACAGTACTATATTGCGCATTACTGTTATCTCTGGCACCACGAGTCGTGAGCAAAGGTTTACCGTTATATGGAAATCGCAATCAGGATCCGAAAAAATGAAATTACTTTGTATAACTCTACGTATTCCTGATCTCATCAATCAAGAAGTAATTACTCACGGGAATATTGCGATAGTATGTAACATATATGTGTAAGTCCAAAGATAAAGAACTTCGGCTAAATCTAATGACGAGTTGAGATCGATGCGTATGTACATGTATCTCTCAATGTTACATTTTTGCTCACGACTCTTGTCAGAGCTTGTACAACTAAAACATATTAAATCGATTCAGATCAAAATAAGTATATCTATTACATTTTACTGACGAACAAACAGCCAGAAACATTACTTATAACATCTACAACACCGCTTAATACACACGAATGTTTACACAAAAGTATCAAGCGTATGATGCACTTATTAAAAATGACACATTAAATTTATATTGATTAACATATATATTAAATTTCTTCAAAATTTATTGCTAGCACATGGTAATAACGAAATTAAATTGAAAATCTTAGGGCCCCCGAAAAATTTCGATTTTAGTACGTGGGCCTGTCGTTGTCCCAAAACTGGTGATACAGATTAAAACAATAGTCATAAGATGTAACCGTTGATTCGATGTATTGAGTAACAATGAATAAGTCTTATATCCTTATGGCTAAAAAAGGTATTTTTATTATAAGAATATTGTAGCAAAAAAAAATAATTATGTGCTAGTTTTTTTTTCTTGCGTCTGTGATTGCGCTCATCTTTTATTACATATATTTTATCAATTAATTCATCAACTAACTTAGTCTTAATTATTATAATATCGCATATCGATCTTTATTGTATCGTTAACACGTTAGTTCAATTTGTTCTTTACTTAAAATATGTGCCTTATTGCAATTATGTTAAGTTTTATTTTGATTTGATCTATTGATTTCACATTATTTTAGGTTTTTAGATAACTAGAGGCGAATCTTTATGTATGGGCTTTACGTTTTTTTCCTCTTACTCTATGTCCACGTTTGACCGAAACTCATATTGTAATTGTAGGTATATAAAATGGACGCCCTAATAAATTCCTTTGCCTAATACAGTGCCAACTTAAAGAAAAAATTTTAAATGTAAGCAATTGTCGTGTTTCGTTTTTATTGCAATTTTTTCGCGGTCCATTTTGTATATTTACGTTTAAAAAATTAACTGTGATTGCCAGGTTGTCAATTTCACGTCCTCTCCTGTCATTCGAAGTTGACAACTGTCAGTTTGTAGCTACGCCAGCCATTTACCAAAGTTCTGTGTAAAACGTTATGTGTATAGAACACCCGAGCGGATTTGACAGTTTGCAATTTGAATGGTTCAAATAACCTCGGGTGCGCTACATCCGCCTCATTATGCTCAGTCGTTTTTATTTTATTAAATGCACTGCTAATTTATTATTTCTTTTATTTTTGTTTTCCCTCTTTGTTGCCAGTTATAGCTTAACCGAATTGTGTCGTGCCAAATATAGTTTTATATAAAAAAAATGCTTAGCTTTATTCCGGTAGTTTTAAGTATAAGACGCTGCCATAGCTTTCCCATAACTGTTTTGAGAATTTGTATTGAATTAACTTTTGAAATATTTAGTGTAAAGATTGAAATATTTCTTTACCTTTTACGTGTAATTGTATTTGTCAATAAACAAGTTGGCATATGAAGATTTTGTCAACTATTAAATGACAAAACACTTTAGTGCACTTGACTTGCATATGACATGACAAAAATGCGATAGGCGTTTTATTTTCGGATTTACTGAATGCTTACTATTATTTCAGTGTCGGTATATTTTTTACACAATACTTCTTATTTTAGAAGTAAACATTGTAAAGATAAATATGATTATCTTGTATGGATCTTCAACCGAAAATGTATCTACCAAACAATGAAATAAAGCCCAAGATTCCTTCAAATTTGTTACTATGTAGTGATAAAACTTTTTAATTTGGAATAATGAATGAAAAAACTTAAAATTTTACACCTTATCTGACACAACGTTATTCAGCGTTTCTGAAAATTTAACTCTGTAATTTGGAATAATGAACAGCTATTGACGATTGTACAAATATCACCTAGTATAAAATCACATATGTATGTACCTTTAGCGATAGCAGCGCCACCATAATTCCGCGCATGTTTAACACTTTATATTATACCCTTTCATACAAGACTAAACAAAATGTATTTATTTGGGGGAAACGCGAGATTTCTACTAAGAAACAGCGCTGTTCTGTCATCAAGTATAATATGTTTTGTGGCTGTATGTTCAGTCACTAATATATTCGTTTGTTTTTATAGATTTACTGTGTATAGATAATAGTTATTTCTTTTTTAGTAACTACTAATTTTTTACAATATAAATTAAAAAAGAAAAGTAAATACTTTTGGCTAAATCTTAACCTAAACAAAAAAAACTGCAGAATTATCGCTAATAGTGCTGATTTCAACGACAAATTCTACTGATACTGTGTTTGAATGGAATAAACATGTGTATATTTAAAAAAGGAATTCCAACCCGAGTATAAAATTGGGATGTAAAGTTTTTTTTTTAATTTTGTTTAAATATTTATTATCTTAATATCTAAAACTGTAAAGTTCTTATCGTTTTGAACTCTCGTATTTTTAATTACGCACTGCATTTTCTAAGTGTCTCCGCGATAAAAACCGTATCTAGCTTGATTGTGTTGCCATATTTGTAATTATTCACTGGCAGCTGTCAATGACTTTTCAATCGACCACAGAGACGATATACACATTAACAAGTACAGTAGCTAGTTGTCGCACTATGGCCAATTGAAATAAAGTAGTATTAAATAATGTATTTAATATAATGTTTTCTCTTTAAAATGCGGCACAAGCACTGTTGTACAGTTTAATAGGAGAAACTGTCAAACCTTGTCTTCTATATTGTTGTTGTGCAGGTCGGTACTAAAAAAAACACTGACGTGGCAGTTTTAAATTGCTCGCTACAAATGTAAACCGTAACTTGCTACTGTTCTTGTCGTCGTTTAAATCGACTTATAGAGTGAAGTGAATCTATAAAGCTTAATAAATAGCACAGTCCAGTTGGTAGCGTAGAGCGTTGTAAATAGCTGGTATATTGTATTGTATACATAGTGAACTATATAAATGGTATTTTTGCATGACTTTAATAATAAATGTTCAATTGTGTAGCGAGCCGTGTGATTTACCCGAATTTTTCTACTTACGATGACGCCCCCGTTCGCTTCGTCCAGAATCACTCGTGCCCCCGTCCTAGCGTTGGCGCCTCGTGCCCAATTGTACTAAATTCTAGTGAGGCACATTCGACACAACTTCTGAACAACGAGGTAATCGTTTTGGCGGGAATATGGAAGTTCAAATTCTATTAGCTATATGACCTCAAAAATCCAAAGACAGATTTGCGATTAAAGACTCATTATTATTGTGTTCATGGTTATAAAAAATTCAAACCTTTCAAATCATTGCTACCTGCCTATATATCCATGTATCTACTTCATTACTTTCGTTCGGAAATTGTGTCGTAAAAAATTAGCCTCGTACACCAGCTTAATCGAAAAACTTTAGAGTATTCGGTGAACTAAAACTCACTTGTGGGTGTGTATTGATAAGGAAATTTTATAAAGAAAAAAAAAATATGTAAGTAAAGGCTATGTTCAAGGTGACGTCAATCGGCGTCGTACTCCATGCAATAACTTTTCTATACGAATTAAATATATACGTAGTATCGGTAGTGTGTATTGCTCTTTTGGATGAACGGTATATGGTTATGAAAGCGCGTTTAAGGAAAATCGAACACTTGAATAACTTGATAAGCACAAACACTCTGTGTTTACGAGGAAATCAAAATTAGTGTACCACATGGCTAACAACAAAAAAAGAATTATCGAAATCGGTCCAGCCGTTCACGCGTAAAGCCGTTACCGAGGGAAATAGGGATTGATTATTATATACACAGATCCATAATGCATGAATGAAGAAAAAATTAAATATGCCCAGTTGAATTTGGATATAAAGTTCACCAGTTCCATATAAAGAAACTTATGCAATGTAAAATGCATTTATTTTATTCCTCCTCCGTTTAAGGTAAAAAAGTCCTTCGGCCGTTTATAATAAGTTCCAATCCAAATGTCCTAATCTCAACAGCTGATGTTCTTCTCAAACTTTGACCACAAAAAAAACGTGTCGCAGAATTATAATCTTTATTTGCTAGACGTTAAGGTTCAAAAAACAATACCTCGTTCTCGTATCATGCGGTATTGTTTACACGATATATATGGAACGTTTCGCCACTTGTGTGACCTAAACGGTCCGTGTGGCCTCCAAATTTAAAGTGGGTCGCGAAGAAATCGAGGGCAATTAAATTTTTTTATCACTGCGATTTTTGTGCGATTCGTTAAAATAAGGTATATAATTAATTGATGATGCGAACGTATTAATGAAATGCAAATGCCAGGAATATTTTAGTTCCGTCTAATGGAGGTACATCATCTCTGCAAATAACTTACTTTTGAAGTACTACTACATACATATATAAAACAAATTATTAACATAAATAAAAATGTTACCATACACACATACATATATAAAAGCGAAAGGTCACCTATCATGAAATCTCGAAAACCGCGCGACGTATAACGACGAAATTTGGCAAGAAAGCAGTTTATAGTTAATGGACATTCGCTTAGAATGTACTTTTCCACAGAGCCAGATTAAAGAGGTTGAAAAACGCGAGCGAAGTCGTAGACTAAAGCTAGTATGATGACAGACGGACGTTCGGAATTATTTTCTTCACTAATTGTATATGACTATATATGCGATATCTATAGCAAAAACGCAAGTTAAAATTTTTTTGCCTGTCTGTCAGTTTGTTCCGGGTAAGCTCGAAAACCGCTGGACCGATTAGGATAAGACTTTCACTCCTTTATAGGTGATATTACAAGTAATAACATTGGCTACTCCGCGTTTAGTTAAATAATTAGGGTTCCGCACAAAATTTTACAAAATCACTGATTTCACGCGAGCAAAGTCACCGGTTACGGCCAGTACGTTACATTGTTACTAAGGAAAACTATCGCGCTCCAATAATATACATTTAGAACGAGTTAATTCTCAACAGATTGCGATCAACTACCTTCGATACAATGCGTATATACAAGCGGTGGTGTTTCGTTAGAATAGGTAGCGCGAATCTATTACACGGGTCGACCTTGACGTTTTCCAAGATCTCATAATTGCATATATATAGTTGCTCCCGTTTTTACGTACATAGCTGCTCTAACAAAACTCTGAACAGGAAAAAAAAGGAAACAAATAGATTAATGAAGAAAAAGTTAGTAATAAATTAATTGTTAATATTATTTAAAATTTTAACATCACATAAATTGATTTAATGCCGACGTCGTCATCACTGTTGTTATTCGGAAAGCGTCTAATAGTTTGGAAATACTAGAGGGGGGGGGGGCACCTTACGGGCAGACGGGCGGTCAGAGCGTCTTCCGTTTTTTAGGGTTCCGTAGTACTACAAGGAATATATGAAAAATTGGCATGACGACAGTAATCAGAAATCATTGAAATTATGTATTTATCTGATAAAATAACATACATAAAGCTTAACACACAATTTTTTTTTATATACCGAGCGAGATTTATAAATCTCTATTGAGATTAACAAAAAAAGGAAATTAAAAATATAACAATCCGCCATAACAGCTAAAACACCGTAGAGCGTATGAACTATGACGTTACAGTATATCATAAGTGCGTTCCAATAAGCGATCGCAACGTTTTAAAATGCACATTCAGATATTCCTCATTTGATAACTGCCATCGTAAGGGTCGCGGCGAAAACGTCAAGGTGGCGTTTAATGGAGCGCACTATTTAATATAAAGAGACGTCATGACAACTTACGAGTATTTTGGAGGGAATTTTATTCCTTAAAAATGTTTTTTTTTTTTTTTTTTTATAAAAAGGGTTAATTTTTGCTGAAATATTTTTCCAAACAGTAGATACTAGAGAGAGCGTTACAAACCTATTTTTCAAAATTTGTCGTCATGCCTATTGTAAAAAATGTAATTCCGAAAATGGAATAAGGGTCATCGCTCATTGCGCCAATATGATTGCGGCGCGGCAAAATACGCGTAATTGAAATTGGGCTTTCAGTTATGCGGCATATAATACAATTTACAATAACACGATAAGCACAAACGCGGTAGCAGAGTGCTGAGGTCTAATTTACTTGGCTGGAATATAGGACTTAATTGCCTACTAGTTGTTACCCGCGACTAGGTGTTTGATTTATATTATTCTACTAAAGTTGAATTGGCCCAAATTATTCCTTTTAGCTTTAGTCATTTACCGTCAAAATTTTAAATCCATTTAGGAATAAATACATATAAAGTTTTTATAACGATATTTTTGTTATTATGAAGACGGTATATATGTAAATAAATAAATAAGTATATATGACTTTATCGCACGGACGTCTGTTCCTAAAGAAGACAACTTAATGCCTGTATTACAGGTAACAGACGCCTGTTATACACGAATATTTTTTACAGAAATGTATAAATACATACATATAGGTAATAAACTCAGACTCGAGACGGGAATCGAACTCACAACCTACGGACCGGAAGGCAGGGTCACTGCAAACTATGCCAATGGGTCAGTCAGTATATAAATTAAGGCGTGTGCACGATATGTCGTAATTTTTTTACATTTTATTAATATAAGATGGACCCATAAATAGCGATAGATGATCAATATTTGAACCAAATATCAAGCCTTTCCCGTTCTGTATACTTTAGCTTGTGGCTCTTTAATAAATCTTTCTCTAATAGTCTTTTTCATCTTTCTAGCGTTATCCCGATCCCCCTTTCTAGCGTTATGACCGATTCCTAGCGTTATCCCGGTTAAGTAGCAGGGTCCACTTAGATTGCAGAGGATGTGACTGTGGGGCGAGTTAAGATGACCGATTGCCATCAGACGTTATTTGATATAATGAGAAACATTGAAAAAAAAAACAAGAAAAGATTTTTTTGAATTTTTTATTCTTTGCATAGATTTGGTTGCCTAATTTTCAATGGTTTTTAATCTTCCACTACTGGTTTCCGTATTTAATGAATGCTGGAATTAAAGGTGTAACGAGTGTGGCCCTGTCAAAGGTCGTGCAGGAATGTCGAAGTTGCACTTCTTTACATCAACATCGGCGTCCTGGTTGAGGCATCTGGACTTGAAATTGATTTTCCATATAGAATGCCATATGAAATTAGGAGTCATCCATAAATGACGTCACACGAATTCTACAATTCTTTTACTCTCCCCCCGTCACGGTTTCACATTCTCGAAACCCTCGATGTGACATCGCACAGACTTCATTTTTATGCATATATGAAAATAAAATGGCGATTTTTTTCTTTTTTTAAATTTTGACATCACGAAGTTTTTTTCTAAACCTCCCCATCCCCTCCGCTCGTCTTTTGCCACAAAGTGCGCCTCATTCAACGTGTGACGCAATTTATTGATGAAAGTGTGTGACAATAGTGTGAAAATATCGTAAAATGATCTGAGAGTGTTGCGGTTGCTTCTGGACCATGCCGACGCGACGGAAGCAATATGGTAATTTGTTATCATACTTTGATTCAAACGCTTCGGCGGAAGCGATTAAGATACTACTTTTGAGACAGAACAACGGTTCTCTGTATTTCTAAAAGTGTATTTGTGTTAATGTTAACATTCAACCAAATGGCCAAGAGCGTGTGACACGCTTATATAAAAGGGTTCCGTATCTGAGACGCGACAAAGGTATTTGTTAAGTAACTTCAAAAGTTTGTTTCCGATTTCGCTCAAAGTAATCTTCCTAAATGCATTTCCCAGCGGAAAAAAAAGATAAAATTTAAAAATATAACTGAACTATAAGGGTTCTTTGATGGACTACGGAACCTTAAAAATGATTGTATTTTATTTTCTATATTTAATTACAGTTTAAGCAATTTTATTATTTTGTACAATTCCTATTTTTCCGCCGGGTTTGCTAGTTGTTGCTAGGAAAACTAGTAGACATATTTTTAGGTGTCCTGATACCGTTGTTGCCTCTTTAACTAAGTCTAAAACTTCCGCTAAAGTTAGGCCCTACATAATTCCATCGGCGCGGCGTCATGACTCGAACAAAACACCCCATTAATCTCAGTCCTTTCTTGTATCCGTTGAGCTATCGGTGTTTTGTTATTTATATGATGTTCTTTAAGCGTTCGTTTCTGTAGCTCGAAACAGCAAACACGCCAACTAAATCACGTGATTATTTTGTGAAAGTGCATCGTACAGTAAAAACTGTTTCTTGCACCTATCGCTAAAATTCAAAGTGTGTCAAATTTTGTTAGCGTGTGAAAATTCTAAATGCTTATACATGTTTGCAAGACGATTGTAACTTTATTTGTCTAAGTAATAGGTACTACCTATTTAGGTTGCTTATAAATTTATAAGCAACCTAAATAGGTTTATTTTTTTACCCCCCAAGTAACGTGTGTGCCTGTGAGTGTGTGTGTCTGCCTGTGGCATGATAGCTCCCGAACGGATCAAGGGATTTCAATTTACATCTTATAAAACAGCTTGAATAAAGCGTCTATTAAATATGAATTTAACTTATCTAAAAGCAAATAGTATAAAAACTAATACACTTTTAAAAGCTCTTTTGAAACGGGAAATATTTTAAAAGCTACCACCAATGTAAATCACTTCATTTTGATCTATCGATATAAATAAAATTGAAGGGCCCGTTCGTAACTTCAAAATTATCATTATTTCTTAATGATTATTTATGGCACGATATCTACAGCAAAAACGCCGGCTTAAACATTTAAGTCAGTCCGTTTGTCTGTCTTTTTGTTCCGGGTTAACTTCGAAATGGCTTAACCGATTTTGACGGAGCTTTCACAGATATATCGCTGATTCTGCAAAACTAATAGGCTACTTTGTTTTAAGCTAAATATATATCGCATTTTACTAAGGATCTCCACGAATAAAAGTTTCAAGGGTTGAAAGCCACAGTACGTGGGTGCGCATACCGTAAATAGCTCCCGGGGGGGTGGAATTGGGAGAATTCTGCCCACGTCCGCGCCGTCACTCCCCGCCCGTCGTACGTACGTGACTCCAAATATATTCTGGGCAATAGCCCTTTTTTTTCTGTGAAAGAACTAGCTATGTCCCGTGAATTTGTCCGCGATGTCCCCTTCGTTCTATGAGGAACTCTGTTTTAATTGAAATTTCAATGAATTGAATTGAAATAGAGTCCCGGAATAATTGGTTCAACCATCTCCTAGTTTACCCGTAAAAAGAGACAAACAGACATAAAATATTAATCCTATTAAATTTTGAAATGAGAACGGCGGTTTGTTACGTAACTTACAGATTAGAAAAAAATAAACACTACACATACGCATAAAGATATAAAAAATATTTTGTTTGGCGTTGTGTCCGTACTGAACTACTTCCGCTATATTGCAACACCGGTTTAAGCATTTTATTCAATATAATTTTAAATTATTAATAAAATAAAATTAAGCGTGCACATTGGATTTTCCAAATTTTATACCTTTGTAGTTAATAAAAACGACGAGAAACCTTTATAAAAATCCTTTTATAAAAAGACAGACAATAACATTAATAATTTTATCATTTATTAATGAACAATTATAACCTGTGGCATATTCAACTATGTCCAACTCTATTCCTGAAGCGCTACAATGCACTGGGGGAACACACCCTGACCCTGGGAGGGGTTAAGGCGCTCACACCTCAAGCCATTCCAGGGTTTATGTGTTCTGCTGGTCTTGAGGATGAGCTATAAAATGAGGCAGTTACAATAGATCTTACTGGTCGCAGTAATGATAGGGCTTCTTGGTCCGCCTCAAAAAAAAAGGAAAACATTCAACTATGGGCCAAAAACTGTAATATGTCAACGCTTTACGAGCGTCAGACGTTAAACAATTTTAACGAATCATCGTATTCGTATCTAAATAAAATTATTCATTCAGTTGTCCTGCCCGAACGTTGGATTACGTACTTTCTATCTACTACACTCTATTATCACATAATATCATCCCCGTTCCCGTTAATGAAATATGGTGGTTAAATATTCTTAAACTTTCTAATTTCCCGCGCAACTTTCTAATTTTTTTCTATCATAAAAACCTTGAATTTAAGCTTAGTAGGAGGGGGAAAAGGGAATATTAGACATACCTAAAAAGTATTCCTAATATTCTTTTTAAAAAAAATATTCAATATTTTTTCTACTCTCATTGTGCCAATATATAGAACATTGACAAGTCAGTATAAAATAACGACGAAATGGCATACAAAAAATTTAAAATTTATAATTTGAGTAATACTTTTTGTATACATATATGTATATCCTTAAAATAGGCAAATGCCGGTAGCCTCTAGAGAAGCCTCTAAGAATTAAGATTATTTAATAGAATCTGAGGGCCTAGCAAGAAAATTTCGAACCGTTCGAGTCGAAGATTCGACTTTGAAAATATTCGTGCTGGGCCCACATCAGACCCTCCTTAGTGTCAACGCGGGTTGCATCAGCATTGATTGAAAGCGTGATACGAGAAAGACTTGCCTCCTGTGGGCCTAGCACGAATATTTTCATCCCAAATACAGTCGAATATTCGAATTTGAACGGTTTGAAATGTTCATGCTAGGGCCTCTGTACTCAGCAGTCATAGTTAGAAAAAAGTCTTGTTCGATAAGGCCCTATCGTTAAAAACATATTTATTGTCGAGCGTGCTCATTGTTTTCAAGAGATTCGAGAATTTAAAAAAAAAATGCGATGTATACTGGTGCCAGGAATCAAAGATCCTCCCCTACCTGTGAACTCAGCAGCAGTGGCTAGCCAAATATTTTTTTAAATTACTCAAATGTCTGGTGATTAAAGAACATTTCAATTTTTAATTACAAAGAACTTTAATGGTTTTATTTTAGGATAATTAAAACACATTATAAACTTTAAATAACTATTGATTCAAATGTCATTAGGTATTTAAATGCTTTCCTACTCAGTGTATGTACATACTCATCTTTACATTACTGCATTTTCTAATTACGTACACTGATATAGGATTAAAGGTGGTAAAATGAGATTCTATCGGTATAAACTGCTGTCAAGATTCTATATTCTAATTAATTAAGAGTGAAAACGGTGTCTAGGTATGTGGATCATCTGTACTTAATCAAAAAATTGTTCTGTTATTCACCAATGCCATCTGTCCTATGCTTACACGGAACATTATGATTATACGAAAGGCCAATCACCCAATCACCCAAAGGTATGAACAGATTTGACTGATTGAAGATCTTACTTTGGACTAATCTTACTTTAGAAATAAACCAATACTGTCGAATTAACACTCTCACCGTTGAACCCTTGTACTCCAACCTTTATTTGCATTCATACCGAATAGAAATCTATCTTTGATTCATTTCGTTCATTCTCGCTTTTAATTAGAAAAACCTGAACATTAGGGTAATAAAAACACCCTAATATAAGAGAAAGATATCGAAACAAGTTTTTTAAAATTTTTTGAAGTAAAACTGTTATCGTCAAATGAATGTCAAAAAGTATTATCACAGATAATAACTCGGGACACATTTTGTGTTGGACGTGGCCGGGCGCAGAGCTATGTATCACGGTATGTTTAAATAAGTTTTTTTTTATTGGAGATAGGCAAGCGCTTGACCGCAGTCACACTTAATAAAGTGTAGATGCTCTTGTTGTACAAATAAGTTTTTTATACTTTAGATGTCCTTCCTAGTAATGAACTTATGATAGTTCTTGACAAGCCAAGGTCTTTTAGTAGGTTGTATAGGGATTTTGCTGGTATACACCTTGCTCCTACCTCTACGGCGTATAAGCTGGTTTTATAACCATAATTTTAGTGAGCTCATTGGTTAGGTCAAAGTACTAGTTCGTTTTTAACAGAACAAGTACTTTGTACATAATAAAAAATACTAACAGCACCGAAAAAGGTTTGCATCCAATTCTGATTCATAACGCATAAACTCTTGTCTGCGACGCAGTTCTTTAAGATCAGTCTTGCACCAGTCTACAAAAGATATTGCACTCTTTTAGCAAAAAATAATGTACCCAATAGCGGTGTCAAGAGACGCTTATATAGAAGGGTTCCGTATCTGATACGCGATAAAGGGATTTGTTAAATAACACCAAAAGTTGTTATCCATTTTGGTCAAAAAAATTTATTTAGTTTTTAAAATGTCCTACCCACATGGACATGGCTAAAAGAAGGACATAATTGTAGGATAAGATCAGACCGGAACTCTTTGGGCAGGTAACGTGACACGGGCAGGTAACGTGACACGGGCAGTGAAGTTGAGTGTCCGTGGCCACTTTGAAGATTACTCATAGAGGAGAGGGGAATTAAAAAGTTAGTTACTTAAAGAGATAACGAAGGTACCGTCAGTTGCTACAAACGGAAAAAAAATAAAACTATAATATTCTGACAAAATTAGAAAAAGAAAGAAGACGTCATAACTGATAAGAGTGTGAGTTATAGAAGCGAATTAATCATATTATTACTGTTAGCGTCTGTTATCAGGTTTTCGCGAGGGAAGATAAATGACGACCTATATATTATTAGGGTTCCGTACGATATATATGGTTACCTATACACATCTCTGCGACTTTTTTTCTTTTATCTTTTCCCCATCTATGTGTATGTCTGTACAAAACAACAAAACTGACGTATCTGTTGTAAGTAAAACTGTTTTACTAAATGCATGTGACTGACTATATTTTATATGATTGCCTAAAATAGTCATGTGAACAAGTTTTCGGAAAAATGGGAAAGTTATAAACGCCTTGAAAGTTATACCTTTATCGGGCTGCCAAGTCCTTCGAGTCGATCGCAAGGAAGAAGAGGAATAGTGGTGAAGCGGCAGTTGCTGTCCTTGACGGTGCTCAACCGAATCGGCATCCTGTCTGGTGGTCCTGGGACCCCTTCCGGCGTATATCGAACATACAACGGCGCCGCCTACACATATATGACTATTACTCAACCCGTGACTGGGTCCGCGTAACTTGCAAGAGTTTTTCGACCTCCTTAATCGGGCCCCACAAAAAAAATATTTCTTATGCCGGAGCCAGACCTAGCTTCGTTTAAATGATCATGTCGTGTGGCCGGGGACTTTGTGTGGCTGCACTAACTTTTGTAGTACTTTGTAGTCTTCAAGGACAAAAATGTACAAACACTTTGAGCTATGTCTGGCTCCGGAATTAGCTGATATCTACTGACTATAAACTACCTAATTGCTAAACATCATTAGACATCCTGCAGTTTTCGAGATTTTGTGTTAGGTGACCTTCCGCTTTTATTATATATTGGCTTCGCTTGGATACACGACAAAAAAACGACAACCTGTAATATCTCCCTTTTTATTCCGCCGGGAAATGCATTTCCCTGGTCATACAGATGTCCATGAGCGTCGGTTTCACTTGCGTAAACCGCCTCGTTTGCCCCTTGTTTCATAAAAGAATTCATCCATTTGCTGTTTTTAATAATTACAATATTAAAATATTCAAATTGTTCAATTCGCTAGACATTGAAATATGAAATTAGTAGTAGTAATTTTTCGTATTTTTAAAAAGAATACATAGTATCGATATTCTTTCTACCAATTATTCCGTGACAGTAGTTTAATAGCCCGTCATTCGAAGGCTAAAGTACCGAAACTTAATTTTTACTTTTTATTTTCTGCCTCATAGGAACAATACTATTTGTAAGATGCACTTTAGAAATTCTTACACATTACAACGGAGCTCTGCTGATGAAACCATAACAATGAAAGCGAGGAAAACTCCAGCGAAAGCGTAAGAACGTAAAACAAACGTTGCTTTTGTCACAAAAGAGTCTAGCTTAATACTCTCTATGACAAATTGAAATTTCAATCGCTTCTGGCGGAACGGGCTCTGTTAAACATTTGGCAATAATTGGCTGGAAATCCCCTTTGTATGCCTATAGTTGTCTTGTCTCAATAACTTTTGATTGCATCAGAAGCCTATTTGAATTTTTTTTTTTTTTGTATCTGTGTAGCGTATACTTAAGTTTATATATTGTATGTATTTAAATAAATTTATTTATATTCTGTTTGGGTGTTTGTATATATTTATTAGGTATTCTATAAGAACTTTATTCAGGGAACACACAATAATAGATTTTCGATTGATAGCCAATGTTTTAAGACCATCGACTCGGCCTATAGCTGCTTTTCAGTCCATGCCCATTACGGATGCTGCCATAATGCTCGACAGAAAGATATTATAAGTGATACAAAAAATACAAGCCACATGAGCCGCGTTATCAAGAATAAAAGTATAATAAAATAAAATGGCCTTTACACACAATCATAACGTTTAGAACCTAAATAGCTCAAAGGTCAACTAAGCTCCCTGGCCCCTGCGTAAGAAATTTAAATGCATGTCAGTAAATTTATTTATTTCCGTAAACTACAATGAAGAACAAGGACATTATTATATTTTATATTTATATTAGTGTTAACTTTACTTTTTTATAATTGTTTTATTGTACCGATTTTTATATAAATAACTGTTTAATTAAGATCATCTTTATTAACACATCTTATGTATAAGCGGAATATGGCTGTACCTTTTCGCTATAAGACCTTATGTAAAAACACAAATTCGCAATAAAGATATTTGATTTTGATTTGGAATTAATCAAAAGTTTCTAGATGTATAACAGGGTCCTATGTAGAATCTTGTTACATAGTGGATAGTTGAAATTACAGGACAGGTTCGTACGGCATACCCGTCCTTGTAACCACATGGACCGCTGTCAAATTAATGACGACGTCAAATTATTCAGACCAAGTAGAGTAATTTTCATTTATTTTAGAGCCTCAATAGCTCAGTGGTAGAAGAAATGGATTGAAATCTGCAAGGCGCCCGGTTACAACCCCGACTAGAAAGAAAGAAAGAAACAGCATTTATTCCAACTTTGTGATAAGTAAACAATAAGACACATACATAATATAATAAAAACAACATAAAGACCAAAAACAATAAAAAATAATCTTATAACTAAACATACAGTAAAGTATACAGGAGATATTAGTAGGAGGGTAAAAAGGAAATATTAGACATACCTTAAAAGTATTCCTAATATTCTTTTTATAAAAAAAAATAGATATATAATATAATAAATTGAATATTGCTAAGGGCTGAACTCGAGAACGGCTGGAAAATTGACTTTTTAGTTAACAAGTCTGTTCGGGCAGCTAGTTATATATAATTGCGAAGGTCATCTGCCATGTAATCTCGAAAGCCTCGGGTCGGACAATGAATAAAGTTGGCAAGGCGGTATGTCGTTTATAGTTAGTAGACTTCTCTCGTAATCTCGAAATGAGATATATTATTTCGCATTGATTCGCGAAGTCAAGCAAATTCCTAAAGTTATTTCAGAAGACTATAAGAAGAAGCCTAGAAGTTGAAATCAATAGGAACCACGTACTCACATCGACTCCAGAAAAGCAGCGGCTGGTGGCGTTTGGCACTGATAGAGGAAAGTATCTGAAAAACAAGATAACTTGTGGAATTAAAGATTTTATGTATTTTTTTCTGTTATGTTTATGTGTACAATAAAGTGAATTAAAAAAAAAAAAGATTACAATAATAATCAGGAAAGAAAAACTTTTTACAGAAAGAAATGTATATTATTTCGGTTCAAAAACGTGGGAGCAGACTGATTGGGAGAGAAGTTGTGTATCAGTCAGAAAACTTCTTGCATATCACATACGGTATTTTTTTATAGATTAAGTGACTACTGACGCTCATGGGCTACCAGAAGACTTGCAGATGAGCAGTCGGCATTTGAAGAATGAGTATGCTCCTTACTTTTTGGATAGCCAGGTGTTGTAAATGGGGTTTCAAGTTCAATACCCTTATTGTGACATTTAGCTGTCAGCTATTAAGATCGGGGTTAAGTGGCGACAATACTGTCACGTCAAGTGATCATTTTATTTGTCGCATTTCGTTTGGTTTATGAGAGTTCCCTGTGGTATAACTCGTCTTCAAAATGCCGACAACGCTTCTGCGGGCCTCCTGGTGGTGCCGGTGTCCATGGGCGCCGGTAGTTATTTAAGTGAATCGCCTGCCCGTTTGCCCCTTGTACTATAAAAATATATATATCTGTATACAAACATCTATATACATAAAAGCCAAAGGTCACCTATTACAAAATCTCGAAAAATCGCGGGATGTACATAGATCAAATTTACCACGGAGGTAGTGTATAGTCAGCAGGCTAACTAAGAACGGGTTTTCCCATAGGACCCGATTAAGGAGATCTAAGCTTTCTTGCCAGTTTATTTTTACGCAGGCGAAATTGCAAGGATACAGCCTAGTATTTATAATATTTATTAAACGTTTCAAATGCTCTAATGTAAAGTTGGAAATTTGGGGTTACGACGTTTCGTCCGCATGAAATTAGATGTGTAAAAACTCCTTGTAGGTTTTTTATAACGATATATGTAACGTAGCAACGGTGAAAAATAACAAGAAAACTACCCAGTCCCCGGGGACGGCCACTGATTGAAAAAGAAAACAGCTTGGGATGAAGTTATAGTGCCAAGTGGCCTACGTAGTCAGGTGGCCTTCATTTGACATAGCCATATCACCGCAGCCTACTCTTCTTTATTTATTTTTTTATCTCTCTCTTTGAGCCTCTTACAGTTTCGTAAAATTGAAATACGTAAGAATATAGCAAAAATAAATTAGTTTAACAAATTAGGAAAGAAAAAAAATATATGGAATCTGTTAGTAGTTTTTTTTTTAAGTATACTACTAGAATTACCTTTTAGAAATATTAGGTGAACCTGTCACCTAATATTTTTCTTACTCTTTCCATTTAAGTCTAAACTTGTGTTGTTGGAATCTTCTTCGGCCTACAGTTATCCCGGTCTAGTACCAGGGTCTTTTTAAATTGCAGGGTTCCCCCAGTGCATTGAAGCGCATGAGGAATAGAGTAGGACAATCACAGAGGATGTGCTTAGCCGTTTACAAGTCCTCGTGATAGATCCTGCAGACCGGTGATTGACATAGGTACATGGTATGTAAATGTTTCTTCAGTCTGCAGTGACCCGTTAGGGATCTAGCAGCTACTCTAACCTGCTTCCTGCTTAGGTTCAGGAGGCGAGTAGTAAATCTTGGCTAGTACACTTCTATGAGTGACTTCGCATGCCTCATGGCAGCCGCCTCTCTCCATGACTGAAGACGTGTTGAGGTGGTGTTGGTTTTGAGGTAGTATTTTAAAAGACCGGTGGATATGAGGACCGCCATAAATATTAATATATACTTTTACACAGATTAGAGTTAAACTTACGTTTATTAGGTGGAGATTTTGACGTGTAGATCATTCACGTTTCTGTTCAACCTGCGACAATAACACGCTCAATGTTAATGCGATAATAATGATTGGAACAATATTACGGATTAACAGTCAATCTATGATGAATATCACAATAGACATTAGTTAAATATCTAATCTTCTATTGTGTATTGCAATAAATTGAAGGGTCTTTTTGTATTTTAAAAAATACTTTTTAAAATCCAGTGACGATTTGTTTAATATATGACTTGTAGCTATAGAACAGTTTTTAAGTTTATATTTTTTATTCGGCTATTTGGTGAAGGCAGTTTTTTTAAACAGGGGGCAAATGGGCAGGCGGTTCACCTAAAGTGACTACCGAAGCCCTTGGACATCTGTAGTATCGGGAGGCTCGCAGTTGCGTTGGCGGTCTTAAAGGAGGCGTTTGGCTCACCGGGAACTCTCACAAACTGAACGAAACGCTACAACAATACCATCACCTGACGTGACAGCATTGCCACCACGAAAACTTGTTTTTGTATAGAAAATTAAATACATACATTTAGATAATACACCCAAACTCGAAGCGGGAATGAATCCCACGATTCCGGAGCGGAAGGCAAGGAGCGGTAGCCAGTGGGCTACTGCGCCAACGGGCCATTTAGGTAATGCAGCTAAACTTATCATTATCAGAGTGTAGAGAGAGCTAAATACAAAATAACGACTACCATAAAAAGGTTTCTTCCAAGTTTCCACAATTAGTACTATCTACGTCGATATGAATCAAATTGTAAGTAATGATGGCAGATAACGCTTCCCAGTTGAGAGAGACAGCTCTTTCCATACATACATGTACATACTTCTCATCAGAAACATCGAAACAGCTTGCAATTTTATGTTTAGTATGGATGATCAGAAGAATATGTATATTTTGGAATATATTTAAAAATTAAATGGCCAAGAGCGTGTCAAGACACGCTTACATTGAAGGGTTCCGTATCTGATACGCTATAAACGTGTTTGTTAAATAACTTCAAAAGTTGTCCGATTTCGTTCACAATAATTTTCATATACGGAACCCTTATGTATAAGTGTGTCTGGACGCCTTCTCTTCATTTTTATAGGATTCCCTAGTACTACAAGAAACCCTTATACTTTCGCTCTGATCTTTCATCCGTAACGTCTGTCTTCCCGTAAGGTGCCCCCCCCCCCCTAGCATTTCTAAACGATTATGTTTGTATTATATATGTATCTTCCATGTTGATAGAACATGGAAAATGTCAAGATGAAGAGACTTGAAATTTTCCATGTTGAATAGAACATGCTAAAAACTCACTAGGAAAATTATTTTCGAACGAAATCGGAAAACAACTTTTGAAGTTATTTAACAAATATGTTTATAGCGTAACAAATACAAAAAAAAAAAATACAGAACTCTTCTATATAAGCGTGTCTTGACACGCGTTTGGCCATTTTTATTAGTAATACAGGATAAAGTACTACTTGTGAAACAGCCAATAACTTAAAGGCCCTAAAGAAGGCCGCGAAGCCAACAGCGTTCGAACTTCAAATAATTTAATTGAACATTAAACCGCCCCTAGAAATCGAGTATTCGAGCCGCGGCGTGCCGTGCGATTCTTTACCGAAAGCGGCTAAATCTTTAATCGTTTCTAAATCGCCCGTCGTAAATCCCGTATCCATCGTTTCCGTACAAAGAATGCTCATAGACAACTTATGTAACAGACAATATATAAAAAATAATGAAGACCACCAAACTATTCGAACACAGGCATTCGAATTTTAAATAATTTAATTGAACGTTAAACCGCCCCTAGAAATGCATTCGTGCCGCGGCGTGCCGCGCGATTCTTTACCGAGAGCGACTAAATCTTTTATCGCTACTAAATCTCCTGTCGTAAATTCCGTATCCATTGTTTCCGTACAAAGACTGCTAATAGACAACTTATGTAACAGACAATATATAAAAAATAATGAAGACCACCGAACTATTCGAACGCAGCCTTCGAAATTCAAATAATTTAATTGAACGTTAAACCGCCCCTAGAAATGTATTCGTGCCGCGGCGTGCCGCGCGATTCTTTACCGAAAGCGGCTAAATCTTTTATCGCTACTAAATCGCCTGTCGTAAATCCCGTATCCATTGTTGCCGTACATAGACCGCTTATATGGGAGCGGCCGAAATAAATCACGAGCCAGCCAAACCATATCGGCGCGATCTGAGACTATATCGCACGGATCGACCGCGGGCCACGTCGCGAGATACCGCGGTATTACGCTATTGAATTAGCATTACCGCTGTTCACAATACAGTACCAGTTGAGTGCATGCATCACCGAACGCGGTCGTATTACTTTAATTCCTGTCCTCTACGTAAGCCGAGGACAATCGGTGGAATCGTGCGAGATTTCGCCACAGATTAAAGTTAGATGCATGGAAGAATTTTTTGAGGCATCTCTTATTTAAATAGCCTGAGTAAAATTAAAGAATATGTTTCGTGATTTGTGAATTTTGATGAAAAAATTGTCATTTTTAAAGTCTAAACAGTTTTGACTTGGTTAATTGAGAAAAGAAAAACCTTTTCTTGAAAGTCGTAAAACGAAAATAAAAATTTGCGCTAACAAAGTCGCGGGCAGCAAGGCAAGTTAACAATTATTTATCTATATATATAAATGCGATAGCCCAACTATCACGAAATCTCAAAAACGGCGAGACGTATAAAGATGAAATTTGGCAAAAAGGTAGTTTATAGTTACTAACAGATTTTTCGATAGGGCCATATGAAGGGGGGACATGGGCCATCTAAGGGCTGTCGCAAGTTTAATATTATGCGGGCGAAGTTGCGGGAAACAGCCAGTGTTATCTAAGATCATAAATGTCAAAACTTTTGATCGCGATTAAAGATATCTGATACCAGTAAAACTGGCCGTGGTGGCTTCCTAACTCCTATCACCGGTTACCACACGCGATCACATTATCTTATATCGAATATTTACGAGATAGAATCTATAAGCCCCTGATACCACTGCGAGAAAATTACATTTTGTTGTTTGATCTATTTTAGTCATTTTTCTTTACAAAACCTATTTACCACTTCCGTTAAGCTTTTTTTATAAGCTCATCTTAGTAATGGCTACAACAATAGTTAAAATGAATTAAAGTCTGAACCCAGCACTTTTCGGATTTTTATAGCCCTAGCAAATTTGAGCTAATAGGGTCTTGCAATCTATCATCCTCCAATCAAGAACTAAAACAGAAAATTTCAATTTTAAATCGGTGCGTAGTCTCAAAAATTTTATGTATCTTTTTTATATCAATGATGTAAAATAATCATTAATATGCATTTATTATTGTTGTTATTTTAGAGCCTGTTTTTTCCTCACTGCAGGGCAAATGCCTCCCTACCCTCTTTCCATAAGATTCTATCTAAGTCTATCAGTCTCTACTATAACGACCTAGGTCGGAATGACTTGGATCGTTATATATTCCTCCATCTCATTTGTGGTCTACCAGAAGGCCGGTTCCGCTCTGGGGTCCATAAAGTACAGATTTTGGCCCAAAGATCATCCGTCATGCGGCAAACATGTCCAGCTCAATAGTACTTTAGCTTTTGTGTTTTGGAGCGTTGTGTTGTGTTTTTTAATCTGCACTTAGAAACTATAAATTATAATAGACCCGAGAATATAAAAATTTTGATACAACTTGAAACATAAAATCACTGTATCGTGTAGTTAGAAGAACAGCCATTTTTTTCAACAATGCTATTGAATTATTTATTACAACTATTCTATTCTATAAACTATTGATTCAATACTAGAAGATAGTTCATTATAGATGAATGATATGGCAATAGACCCATATCTGTATACAATTAAGTCCTGATAGATTTTAATATAACATGTTTTGTTATATATGGTTCAATAATAGATGATATTTTATTTTATTCTTATTGCTCGATGTTGTAAAGGCCTTAGATAGGGGAGATATTCGATAGGCCCATATCTCGATACCATTAAGTGCCGATAGATTTTAATGCACCGCAGGATGTACGTAATGGAGCCTGGCTGGATGCAAATTACGAGTGAAAACCAGATAAATAAGATAGTCAGAGCGAGATCTTGTGCTTTTACGACGACGACTGCGTCCACGAAAGCTCGCTCGAGCGATAATAAGACGAATATGACTGTCTCGTATGAAAGAGCTTTCTAACGGATTCTCGGATAAAACGTTAATTTATTACAATAACTATATTAAGTGATTAAATAAAGAAACCTTCGATAGCTCAACGGTACAGGCAAATATAACCTAAGGAACATTTATGTCAAAGAAGTCGTAGCTTTATCAGTGGTTTTGCATTTTGGGTCGATCGCTCGGTTAAGCAGTTCTAACCGCGGCCGGGTGATAGATGGGTGACCAATTGTAACACTGGTTTTCAAATATCCGTCTTCCTAAGGAAAGCACGTAAAACAGCGGATCCCGATTAATGTCACTTTGTGACATTTCTATCTCAATTTTTGAGTTTCATATCCCAATGAAGCGAAAAAATTTCACTTCAAAAAAACTAAAAAAAAATAAGACCTGAACAATTTTCATCCACAACAGTTTTTGTAACAACAATAAATATCAATTCATATATAAAACTTCTTTATCAGTGGCCCCACCTAGTTAGTACACAGAACTAAAGGAATGTTGATAACTAAATTGAACCAGTCAATACCGATAACTTGATTTATCGATATGAAATAACACCTAAATACTACAAATTTTAGCACTTTTTTGCAAGATTGTCTGATAGCTTATAATTTAGCAGCGATAAGTATAATTGATTACTTTTAAATGGAAAAACTGTAGAGATTAAGTTGTTAACCGAGCGGGAAATATAAATAATCAAACTTAACCGATAGCGTATACAGGTAGGACATGTGAATACGTCCTTGAAATAGATATATTTTGTACCAAAAAAAACAACACCATAAACGCCATGCTAGAAGGCAATTTTCTTAAAAAAGCCTACGGACCCACTCGAGGTGGGAATCGAACCCACGACCCCCGGAGCAGAAGGCAGGGTCACTGCCCACTGCGCCAACGGGCCAGCCGAACCAACGTAAAAGACAGACATTTTTTTAGAAACAAATGTCTTACATTGTATTGATGATTTTTTAAAATCGAATTATGCATTTTAAATTGTCATAGGAGTAGATATGACAGTCTTGAGTTTAGCGGTGTCTGGATGTATTTTGGTATCTTACGTATTAAGACAATAAAGGACGATAAGTTAAGTGATCATCCCCCGAAGGATACTTGGTAGTAAATTGAACGATGAATTAAAACATATTTTTCATAATTGGGCCTAAATTGTACCATGATTGACAATTAAAAATATTTTAGCTCTTAACCATAGTATAAGCTTTTATTTTTTTTATTCTAAAAGCCACCATCAGTTCTTAAAACATCCAAAAACCAAAGCGATCTATTTAAAAGTTAAAAAAAAAAATGGTTTATGTGATTTATTCAAAAAACATAGTAATAGCGATCTGAAATTTGCAAAATTAAAGTATCTGACTAGAAAAGATGAACTAAATATCTGTCTAGTCTAGGTCAGATTCACTATGCTTATTATCCTTTCATCATAACACATAAGTTAATTGAAAATACCTGTAAACTCGTACGTGCCGGATAAATATTGTAATTGTATTGACTAACGTTGAACATCAAAAAAAAAAATGTAAAGTCGGTATACGGACGATAATGGCCGATCGTGTCTCCCTTTCGTTTGTTCCGCGCTTTGGCTTGTACCCTTGGCTCAGGCGGAACGTGATAATGAGTCATGCTTTTTCGTGCGTGCAGCCGGCGTCATCGATTTATAAACGGTCATCACATCAACTAAAAAATAGCAGTTATTATTAAAGTACTACGTTAATAATGTGTATACCTTTATGGGAGTAATCAGATGCTTGCATCTCATTCTTGAGAGCATACAGATTGGGCTTGATGTCCTGGGCTTCGGTGGCGCTGAGGTCCTCTGCCTTCACGTCGTGAGAGGAACTGCTGGTTCCATAGCCGTTCATAATGGGCGGTCGACTGTTCATTGGAGAATAATTAAGCTCCTTTATTATTTTTAGACTATAATGGCTGTGACCCGTGACTCGGCCTGACTAAATTCAGTGATTTGACGACGGACCCCTAAATATTTAGCTTAAAGTAAAGTAGCCTATCCTTGTGAAATCAGCTATCTACCAGTGACAGTCTCGTCAAACTCGGTCTAGCCGCTTCGAAGATTACCCGTTACAATCAGATAGACAGACAAAAATGCTTTAACTTGATTTTTTGGTATAGCTATCATATAGTCTTAGGCAGTGTGTATAAAAATTTTTCGACGTAACAAGCAGACCTTTCCATTTTATATGTAGTATGTATGTATACGTATGAATCATTCATTGAATGAATGAATGAATGAATATGATTGATCCTAAATGATAACTTAATGCCGTTTCAACTGAAGAAGTTTAATTAGAGGTAGCGTCATGCTTGTAGCCGAATTGGGCCGGCGCGTCCGGGTACTAGTACCCCGTGGCGCGGCGCTGGATAATTATCCCTCCCCCTTTCATTGAGCATTGTCTTCCGGTCTTATTGCTAAAGCAATCTCTTACCAGACAACCTTTGTTGAAAGGAGATTTTAAAAGTAAATTTTATGGATAGACAGATAAGTATTGTGACGCGTCACCCGAAATAAAGCAAAATAATATTAAGAATGGAGAAGATAATGACATATAACATGATTTATGAATATGAAAAACTGTCGTTATCGAGTAGAAGCGAACGATGTAAAAAAGAACGACACAGCGGCATGATGTCATAAAACTGTTATCTTGGTCGTACCGAGAGAAAATTGTTGCTTGCGTCAGTAACACTATACTATACAACGAATTTACATTTCATTTTGAATACACGATTAAATTTATTTAGAAGGGAAGGATATTTATAATAATCTTACGACTCTAAGTGACAACTGACGACCATTGATAACTTCATTACTACAAAACTAACCGCCTGTCCTTTTACCACTTAATGATTATCTTTAAATACACATATAAAAACGAAAGATCACTTAACAGTAAAACTTCGGGACGTACAATGATGAAGTTTAGCGTGGTAGTTTACAGTTACTAGACATTGCTTAAGAAAGGATATTTTCTAAAGACTCCCACAATTTTAAGTTGATGTCGTTGCGGGAAACAGCTACTTTAGTATATAATAGTATATGTTAAACAATATTCGGGGTAGCTAAATGAAGTCATTAGTATTCATTTAGCTATTATATTATTGATATTAGGTTTAGTTTCATTCCTTTAGAACAGGACGACATTAAAAACGTCTAAGGGCTTTCGCAATTTTATCCGGAGGAAGTAGCGGGAACCAGCCATTTTGGAATATATTTGACGGGACAGCGGAATTAAAATCGAAGACTTGGTGATAATTAAATACATGTATTGAAACAATTATCAATACAGCCGTGCGATAGAACCATCCTTCCAACCTCCTCTGTTTATGTCATTGAGTGATATTCGTTTTAAGGTTGTTGGGGTTCCGAGGGTTATTTCAGATGGCAGGCGGTCATCTTAACTCGCCCCACAGCCACTTCCTCTGCTAGTTAAGTCGAACCTGTTACTAGACCTTCATAACGCTAGGTAGAATGAAATGCTTGTTTGCTATTAATATATTTCTCATCAGAAGAATCGAAACATTTCCGTTTTTTGACATATATGCCTTAATATACATATTTTTCTGGTAATCCTTACAAAATATAAATTTGCAAGGTGTTTTTTTTTTTATGAGAAGTATATTTCCTCTTATACTGCTGATGATATAGTCTACAAAAACGTATTTGTGCAGACGATATATTAATTTGAGTTTTTAATCTAGATAATGAAAATTTATCGGACAATTTACTCTAATCTAATCGGGCAGGCCACCAAAAAACGATATTTTTATTTTATGTAACTAATAGCCGCTACTCACGTATCGATAAATCGTTGCGATAAAACTGTGCAGTTAAATCGCACTGCCAATCTTCGAACTGTCGAAATGAGCGATAGAAACACGGAGGAGGTCGAATATCAAATATAAACCAGATAGTTAGGAAACGTGGGGAAAAGAAAAGGGCTGCTTTAGGGTTTTCCCGGCAATTATTCGAATTTTTCTCGCCGTAAAAACCATCCTTGGACAACAAAGATGAATGCGATCCTACTGAGAAGTTCATACGCATCGCGTGCGCACGCGATACTGTGTATCCGCATTGACCATATATAGGGTTACTGTTTATATATTATAGTATTCTCTATGTTTATTTATAAAGAAACAAACTTTTATTAAGGCCAATTAAAAGTTTATAATACCGGTGCCAGATATGGCTCAAAGTGTTTGTATATTTTTGTGTTTGAAGACTACAAAGTTCTGTAAAACTTTGCGCAGTTACGTAAAGTCTCCGGCCACGCTACATGATCATTGAATTGGTCATTCCAATAAAGCTGTGTCTGTAGCCGGTATAATGAGAATCGTACGGTATTGCATTTGTCTATGGCCGGTTATTCAGTCATGCACAGACTCAAAAAAAATAACGAATCGTAGGGCCGCAAGCCTAAGCATCATTGCCATTGAGCCGGAGTCAGACATAGCTTCATTGGAATGATAATTTCAAAGATCATGAAGTGTGGCCGGGGACTTTGTGTAGCTTCATAAAGTTTTGTAGTACTTTGTTGTCTTCAAGGACAAATATGAACTTGAAACACTTTGAGCTATGTCTGGCTCCGGCATTATACGAAGTATAACAATAATGGCAATATTAATAATAAATGAGTGCTTGCGCATTTGAGTAAGTAGTTCACGATTTTTTAAGACGTTGACAACCCTGATCACATAATAGTGGCAATAAACAATATTTCACAAAAGAAACCGCCACGCATCATGGTATTATTGCTCCATTTAATCATGATTTATAAAATCCTTAACTAAATAAGAGATTACAACAATAAATTTCTCTTACATTCGATATGAATATTCAAAATAGTCATCTAACCTCCCATACAAGGCATAAATAACCTGCTTCTAGACGAATATACCCGTATTACAAAACATATTTTTATATCGAATTTCCTCATTTTACTTAAAATTAGGTAAAAAAGAAAGATTCAATTTCAGCGTGATAATATATATACTATAGTCTTCCTCGATAAATGGGCTATCTAACATTGAAAGAATTTTTGAAATCGGACGAGTAGTTCTTGAGATTAGCGCGTTCAAGCAAACAAACTCTTCAGCTTTATATATAGTTATAATATTCTAGCAATGATAAATGAAAAGTAATAATTGACAGGGCTTTCAATAGCATTAATTTTAACGTAATTATAACGTTAATTTTAAGAAAAGAGGGTTCTGCACAAAAGGACAATTGCGATTTATAAGCGTGTTTGTGTCCAGAGTTCAGACTTTCAGATCTCTCTATTTTTGCTTAAACTTTCATTCAATAAGCGGGATAACTACTAATCTCAACAATATGCACCTTCGTGTTTGAATTTCGTAAAAAATGTGATGAAATTTGGGGAGGCCTATGTCTAACAGTGGACCATGATAGACCGATGATGATGATGTGACGATGATGATGTGGTGGTGATGATGATGTGATGGTGATGATGATGTGATGGTGATGATGATGTGATGGTGATGATGATGAGATGGTAATGATGATGATGATGTCTTACCTCGCACAATTCCCCTGTGGAATTAATTGCCAGTTTCGGTATTTCCGAACCGATACGACTCAGGGACTCTGACGTCATCCTCGGAACCCCCGCGATCTCTACAACCTTACGACTAATATCACAAAGTGACATTAATCGGGTCCCATTGTTTTACGTGCCTTCCGAAATACGGAGGAGGTCGGATATCAAATATAAACCAGTGCTAGAATGGGTCACCCATCTGTCACCCGGTCGCAGCCACAGCAACTTAACTTAGCGATCGACTGAAATGCCGACCACTGATTAGGCTACGACCTCCTCAAAAACCTTTTTTATATATAGTAAAATACTATTGTACTATCTAGAAAGGAAATTACATTTTTTATACCTTCCGTGTCATCTACATGTATAGGTTAGTAAAGAATAGAAGCAATTAAGATAGACTTACAACCGCTTCACGAAACACTTTTATTTTATTAGCGGCACTTAACAGAACAAATTAGCCGTAAATTTTATGGTTTTTCTTCACTAGTAACAGATCCTGTCGTTTATTGTGCCTCATTATTCTCACTAACATCTATTGCTGGCCGTTATATCGTTCGTTCTTCTGCGATTAGATCGCGCAATTCAAATTTAATTTTATTTATAACGGTTTAAAGTTCATTTTCAAGTGTACACTTTATAGTGACATTAAAACCATTAGGTTCAGTATTTACGGAGCTAATTGGGCGGAATGGTTCTAACTGGTAGTGTGCATTATTCTGTCTGGAAACGGGAATAGATATGTCGATTAGATTTGATTTCCAACTATTTTATGCGATAGTGCACACTATTTCGATGGACACAAGGGTGTATTTGGTTCGTTGCTATTATCAAATTAACCTTAGCAGACGCGCAGTGTATACAAGTTGAGATTATAAGAAAATGATTGTGCAACAGCTGATGTTAAAGAGGAGTTGATGTTAAATTAAAATACAATAACAGTTGGTTTAAAATTCATGTATGAATTTTGGTATGAATGTAATTTTAAGGGTTGGAATTACTGAAACTTTAAATGCAAATATAAGATACAATAATACACAAATTTGTACATATTACAACTGAGCTAGGTGCGAGATTCAAACTCGCGTTCACGGGACAGAAGGTAACGTAAAGGAGCTCAAACAACACACAGAAAGAGTGATAGGAATTCCAAGTGAGAATGGCCTCACTTCACTTATATTGACTTTTCCTATATATATATATAAAAAAATAAACATAAATTTAAATATAAAAGAACTCAAACATAACTGATAGTCCATTCCTACTTCTTTTACTTTTTCTGTCCGATAACTGGTCCGATCCACTACGGGTACGCGACCCCGGAATGCCCTAGCTGCTATTGTCACAACCACTATACTGTCCGTGACAGTAGTATCCACAATCTTTCTCCCCTCCCCATCTACCTTTATATCCTTTTTTTCCATCCCTTTCCCCTACTCCTGTCTTTCTAATTAGAGGTAGCGCCACGCTTGAAGCCGAATTGGGTCGGCTCGTCCGGGTACAAGTACCTTTTCTCACATGAGATCGGCGTGAAGAGGCGGCAATGTTGTTACATAAAGTGATGCTATTGTTGTCGCGTTTCGTTCGGTTTGTCACACTTCCTGGTGGCGTATACTTGTCATTAAAGGCCGGCAACGCATCTGCTAGCCATGAATGATATAAGTAAAATTTGTATAGTTGACCAAGAAATTGGTTTGCCACACTAAGGTCGAATGTCGTTTGCACGGCAATTAGTTAAAAGGTTTATTTTTGCTTGTTATGCATTACGTTAATTTCTAACAGTAACCCTTAGAAAATTTTTCTTTAACTAGAAGCTGCCATCCAAAATGGTAAAGCACTTTCTTGGTCGAATATACTGCCGTGGTAGCACACGCAGCCTCTGACGTACTAGGAAGTGCAAAGTGAAGGTGTGTGTACCTTATGCAATTCGGCGCCGTATGGAAACCAGGCGACCTCGGTCTTAATTAATCGATTTTGTACACCGTATGTATGTACAATGTACCCACTAATATTAATAATTGTTGCGTTAAACGGATTTTGATGTGCTATCGTTGTAAGACTAGTCTCAACTAGTCTCTTTCACTGTCCGTCTGATTATTTTTTTATGTTCCAAGAGGCAAACGAGAAGGCGGTTCATCCAAGTGACTACCGACGCCCTTGGACATCTGTATGACCAGGAGGGCTAGCAGATGCGTTGCCTGCCCTTAATTATGAGTTTAGGCCACCGTAAAGACTCACAAATCGAACGAAAGGCGACAACAATACAGTCACTGACAGCATTGTCGCCACTTCAAGCTGATCTTATGTGAGAAAGAAGTACTGATGGCCGGATGCATTGGCCCACTTCGGTTACAGGCCAAAAGGTTTGCAAGCGTAGCGCTGCCTCTAATTAGAAAGACGAGAGTAAAGGAAAGAGATGGCTAGAGTAAAAAAAAGAATTTGATAAATATGCTGATCTAGATATATTTGGTTAAGTTAAAATTTATACAAGGCCGACAGAGTACTGTCGAATAAACTTTTCCCATCCCATCAGTAATGTCTTATTTACTTGAACATATCGTGATGTGAAAAAATCAATTGAAATTACATTTGCAACAAATCATTCTTTTAACTCATCGTTACAATTTGTTTATTGCTGTTTTGATTTAAATTCATCAGACTTAACTTACTCGTAGAGTAGAAAACATCTAGGTTTATTATTTGTATAACTCTGTAACCATCTCATCTAATCTCTTTACATCTGTTTACAACTATTTGCATTTCTTTGCATCTTTTTGCATCTGTTTGCATCTGTTTGCATCTGTTTGCATCTGTTTGCATCTGTTTGCATCTGTTTGCATCTGTTTGCATCTGTTTACATCTGTTTGCATTTGTTTGCATCTGTTTACATCTGTTTGTATCTGTTTGCCTGCAAAAGGCTATATGCTGACAAACCACAGCTTTTCGGATGTAATCAGCCAAATAGCCTATAATGAATATCTACTTTTATTTTCTGCAAAACGTGTTTTTACATATCATACAAGCATACATCTCATTTCACATTAACTGTTCACGACAGCGGCTGTCACGATGGTGAAATTATGGTGGAATAAACATCCTCACTGCCTGATATATCCGTTAGATTATACAGGATTATTGCCATATATATTGTTAATAATACTAGCGTGAAAAGCAGCCCGCACCGCGGGAGGGTACGCGAAATGGGATGCACAGAATATGCTAATATTTATTTATAAATGGCGAGCTGGCACGTAAGCGGTAGTTTATGTCGGAATAACTTTTAACGTTACACCAATCCCAATTTCGTTCCTGCATGGAATACTGCAGTCAACTTTTAGATGGGTCTGCGAAATACCAGCTTCGACTTAGACCCGGTAGATCACCGTGGCAGAACAACTTTTGAATGACTATGTGAAATACCAGTTTGCAGGCTTAGCTCGATAAACAGCCGTGTCAGAAGTATTATTGGCGATAGGGATTTAGTCCAGACCACACAACTCAATTGTTTTATAGGATATTCTTCGAAGAACTTCGTTGAACTTCATAACTTGATCCCTCGCTCCAGATTTTACCCCCGTACCAATAGACGCCGCGAAGGTCTCCAGCCTTATGTAGTTCATATTTCACCAACTGCCACGAATGCTTTTTTCTTTCGTTTCTCAGGTGAACTACTAAGGTATGGAATGTTGTTCCTGCGTCAGTGTTTCCTGACAAATATAATCTAAATATCTTCAAAGAAAGAGTAAATAGGCACATTCTAGGAAACGCGCTACATCTTAGACTGCATATTTCCTTCTTGGCAGGTGTGATTGTGGTTAAGTGCTAGCCCATCGCATGTAATAAAAAAAAAACATTTAAAAATTATTCTAAGTAATCTATACATAAATTGTTTGTCCAGGAACGACTCCTATAGTATGCCTTAACCGGCTTGTACTTACCCTTTCGAAGAAAAATCATTTCTTTTTACACGTACTGCCTCTTCAATGCTTTAAAACCTTTGGGGGATTTTGGGGCAGAATATATACAGCGTTGGGTGTGTACAAATGAAAAAAAAAACAAATTAAACAAGTACATTTTATCAGAAAATGTTCGAGTAAATAAAACGACACGTGCACATATGGCCACTGATTTCCCCCGAGAATGAGAAGTAGAAGAGACCGTAATTCGATGCCCACTGTGACGTATATATGGGGCATGCATCGTTTAATTAAATCTCCACCTTAATCACGTTTATGTCCTAAGTAAACATATTTATTTTATCAACCGACTCAAAAAAGCGGCTTCTCAATTAGACTATATATTTTTAGGTTCATTACCTTATAACTTTCGACTGGTTGAAACGATTTTGAAGATTCTTTATTTTATTTGATAGCTGGCTCTTCGCGTATGGTTGTAGTTCCTGTGTGGCCATATTTCAATTTGGTTCAGTTCAAAAAAATTAATATCGGTTTCTTTTTTGTGAAAGTTCTATATTTATTTTTATTTGCCCCTTACTGCATTCACGATGCTATACTCGTAAATTACAATCAAATTATATATTCAACTCATAACAGCTTATTTTGTGATTCTACAGAGACAGAGTTCTATTTATATTTTTGTATTCTTATTCTTGTATAAAAATATTTTCCAGCGCCAATAGCTTAATAGTTCAAAGGGTGATTGTAAATTTGTGAGAGTCTTTGTTCATTTCCCATTTCCAGTGGGCTATTAACCTTAGCATATGCTTTACGAAAAGTATACTTTTTATTAATAATATGTAATATGTAGTGCAAGATAAATAATAAATAATAATAAATAAATATATAGGACTATATGACACACGGACGTCTGTTCCTAAGGTAGACAACTTAATGACTGTACTTAATCTTCGAGTAGTCCCAGATACAAACATGATATACGTATTTGAGGCCCATATAGATTGCATCTAGTTTGGTAGGTAATTCGATCATGGCAAATGGGTCAACAATTAATGAATTGGGACGCATCGTCTGTATGAATATAATGTTTTAAAGTGTTGTTAATACTATGTAGAAAATACACGCACCCAAAACTTATTGGTTTTGGTGTGTAATTTTATAACTGAATTTTTATCGATACAACAGTAAACCTAGTACAGTTATCTGATTTATATTTTTAATCCCTATTAAGTTGGCATGTAATTAAAAACAATGGTAAACAAATTATGAAAATTAACATTTTTGGTATGAGTAACAAATTCCAATGAAAAGTCGTAATCATTTTATTAATTAATCTGTGGTTTTAAGTTTCAAGTATTTAGTTTATTGTAATCTTTCTTATTCATAGATGTTCCTCGGTATTTTATTTTAGTTTCGGGAACATTCCATTGAAGTGTCTGTAGTCGTTTTAAATCTACTTTTACAAAAATGGCAGAAATAAAATATGTTGGACATGTTGTAAAATTTCCTAAAACCTTAATGGGTTATTTTCGAAAGGGTTGGTGGGAGATACCTGAAGTCATGGGCTCATCGTGTTTGGCATTGTTAGGACTTGGTATGGGGACCTATTCTGTATTCAACTATGTGCAACGTGATGGTGATGTCCGAGAGTATAAAAGAGTTTATATGATAATGCGACCAGAGGACCCTAGAGTGGCTCGCTTAAAAAATCCAGTTCGAACCAGATACTAGTTAGCAGTCATAAACACGTTGAAGTTTAAAAATGTGTTTTCAAAATATATCTTTCTCTGCTTTTCTCAACTGTTGTGTAATATTTTATTCTGTTCATTTTCTGAAATCAATAATATTGTCTGATTGGAAATATTGTTATTAAAGATGAAACACAGTAACTAAATCGTTCTAAGAAATTGCAAAACGAATATAAATACATCATATACAACGTAGAAATTGCCATTGAAATAATTCAATCAATTCTTATATTTCGCGATTCCTCCTTAACTTTTTTATATATATAATTGGTGCAAACGGACAGGCGGTTCACTCGAGTGACTACCGACGCCCATGGACAACTGCAACAATAAAGGGCTCACAGATGCATTGCTGACCTTTTTGGAATGAGTCTGCTCTTTTCTTGAAGGTTCACTAAGTCGTATCGGTACGAAAATACCGAAGCCGGTAATTGATTCAACAGGTGAATTATGCGAGGTAAGAAGTTATTTGAGAATCGCACGGCTGTGGATTTCAGGACACCAAGGTGGTGAGGGTGAAATTTTAAGTTCTGACGAGATGTCCTGTGGTGAAATACAGCTGCTGGTATTAGTCCGAATAATTTCTCGGAACACTCCCTTTGATACATGCTGTAAAAGATACAGATTGAAGCCACATCTCTCCGTATAGCCAAAGGATCAAGTCGAACGGAAAGAACTGAGGCGTCAACGATTCGAACCAGTTTACATTGAAGGCGGTCAAATGGAAGCAGCTAATATTGAGGGGCCCCCGCCCAATGGTGACAGTAGTAGTCCATGTGCGGCCGAACTTACAAGGGGCAAACGAGCAGGCGGTTCACCTAAGTGACTACCGACGCCCATGGACAACTGCAAAACCAGAGGGCTCGCCGATGCGTTGCCGGCCTTTGAGAAATGAGTATGCTCTTTTCTTGATGCTCCCTAAGTCTTTTTCCAATGTCAGATCCAGACATAGCTCAAAGTATTTGTGCATTATTGTCCTTGAAGACTACAAAGTTCTACATAACTTTGCGCAGCTACACAAAGGCTCCGGCCACACTACATGATCACTGAAATGATCATTTAAATAGTCATTTTATCTCTGGCTCCGGCATAATAAAAGAAATCCTTTCATTGTTAAATTGAAGCGAAGGAAGATTTTTTATTGTGTTCCACTCGGTAATTCACATGCGAACATAATGGTTGTCAAAATCAACATATGAGGAAAACATGTTTGGGTATTCATTGTTCCAACATTTTATATTCTTCGCTTAAACTCATTTATTATATTTCTGGATATAAAATCTTTTATGTTTCAAGGATTTGTTCGGAACAGCATGGGGGCTGAATTTCAACTCCCAAATCGCGTCAGAACTCGATATTTAAACGACAGAGTCAAACTTAAAAATCCACAACCCAGTGATTAGTTTGAAATTTCTTGCCTCGCATAAAATTTGTTGCCAGCTACGATGCTTCCGAATCGCAACTATTTAAGCAACTTCAAAATCACAGTAATTTCTAAAAGACGGGCAACCCATATGTCGCATCGAAACGCATGCCGGTTCCTTTCCTTTTTTATCTGAAAGAACACAATTATTTAACCTTACTTTTTACATATTTCAATTAGTCAAACACGTAAACAGCTTGCTCGTTTCTCTCCTTGTTATATAAAAGTAAACCACTTTTAAAGCTTATTTTTCACATGTTTCAATATTTAGTTTATTCTTTATCCAAAGGCGGAAGGTGAACTATATTATGTCACAGCGTCATCCGAGCGTGAATACGTGAAGACAGTGTCGTGCAATCGTGGCATTGTTAGAGCGTTTGATTACTTAGTCATTGATAAGAAAGCGGCTTACATTTTGGATGTCCTTCTTATATTTCTTTTTATGTTACAAAGGACAAACGAGCAGGCGGTTCACTCGAGTGACTACCGCCTTCTAAACATGTCCGCCATGGACATTTGCTCTGCCAGAAGGCTAGAAAATATGTTGCCGGCCTTTAATGACGAGATTAGGCCACCGGGAAGTCTTACAAACCGTACGAAACGCGACAACAATACCATCACTTGACGTGACAGCATTGCCGCAACTTCACGCCGATCGTAAATATCTTATATATATCTTATATGTCATCTATCTATATTTATATATCTATATCGCTTTTAATTAGTTTCGTTAATATCCGAATACAGCTGAATTATTTTTAATTCTCCTTGTTTATTTTCAGGAAGACTTGAAAGAAAAGAAAGAAAGGTAAAGTCGAAAGATTACTTAAAATACCAAAAAATACAGATTTGTTCGCTACTTTAGAATACTTCAAATAGATGAGGTTCGTACTATAATATAAAAACTTACGTGCCAAAGTAAAATTCGTGTTTCATAAAACATTCGGCCATTGTCACGTTTTATGGTAAATTAAAGCAAAGTAGTTTAGTTTCTCATGCATGTCATGGATTTCCGCAAAGTAACGCCTGATTCTATCAATTATAAGAAGCTATATCTTCAAGTACTAGTATAGGGACAATTCTGAAAACCTCGAATTTGTAAAAAAATTGCAGTGACTTTGTCAAATTAAAAAAAATCTTAGATGGAGCCAGACTTAGCTTCATTTGAATGATCGTTTGAATGACCCTGTCAAGTGTGCCCGCAGAATTTGTGTAGCTGCACAAAGTTTTATAGTACTTTCTAGTCTTCAAGGACAAAAATGTACAAACACTTTGAGCTATGTCGGGTCCGGCATTATGAAAAGTATACATCTTAAAGTAACCTGGTAAACTATTACGCAACATACGTAAGCCTTTAGTGTGTGAGTCTGACGGGAATGGGCCTGGTTTCTTTTTTATTCTATTCTTCTTTTCGTTTCTATGGCAAAACTACATTTTGGGTGCAAGCAAGGCCCTATATTTTCGAAGCCGCTATTTTATTCTATTGAAGTCTGTTTTTGATATTTTCTCCACGTCTACTAAAAACAACACTTTTCTGTTTTATTAAGTTTATCTTCACGCTAATTCAGTAAATATTAATCGGCAATCAGAACGTACAAAACAAAACTCGCGTTTACATAGTGTTAGTTATATCTATAGTTCAAATTATAAAAGTATTGAATTGTGTTGAAAAAGAAGATGTATTGAATTATTTTTGTAAAAGGTTCAATGTCTATCGCTATTGCCAACATGACAATCATGACGAAAGAGAAATGTTATTGGACATTTCGTGTTTGCAGTGTTACCATCATTGATAACAGTAAGATGAATTTCTTGTGATGGTTGTTATGTCGGCAACGGTATGGAAATAGTGGGTGCCTATGAAAGCAACATGTTACATGTATACGGGCTGCTTCGCGTCTTTGATACCAATAAAGATGAAAGTGCAACCACGTACTTGTATTATTTATCACCAACAGTATGTAATGTAGGCCAGGACGTAAAATAAAGTAGCAACCAGATTTCACCTTGCGGAAGCTCAAATTAAAGCCTCCAGAATTTTCCCGAACACGGCAGGCGGTAAAGGTTTGAAATATGCCCGTTTTGTTCGTGCAGATAAGATGGGTTAAATTCTCTCTCCTTCGGCCCCCGGTGTACGTGCCCCGAATAAGGGAAGCTCTCCGTTCGTCTGACTGATTTAGAATATCATTGCATACGATAAGCGAGATATATGGTCTTTTTTTGACGTGCACATCCTGGTTTATGTATAGGGCAGCGTCCTGAACGTGTAGTCATTTATTATATGCATATTAGACATATAACTAAGTAGGGAGTTTTAAGAAGACATTCATTCTTTAAAGTCCATTAATATGTCTGCAAACCTTGTGTTTTGTATAGGCTAAAGTTTCGTTACCTTTATACGAAAATTTCACTGACGGAGGAATATGAAATTTGGCACAATTATTGTTTTTATAGTTATAAGGGAGTGTGTGAAGGCTTATATTGTCATAAAATATGCATTATTAGTACAGTAAATTATTAAAATGATACCTCACGCACACTAATGCCAAACGTTTTACACACACATGTATAATTTATGAGCCTTCTAGAAGGGAAAGAGTGGTCAGTACTATTATAAAAGTTTGTCGTTATTACTTCAAGGTTTCAACATAAGTGAATGAGAAATTGGCATTAAAAGCGGAGCATAAAGTTTCGTTTTCCAGGTAACCCTAATTGCATTAACGCGCGGTCCTAATGTTTTCCACCGCTTGAGGTAAGAAATGAAATCGCTTCAATTTCCTTGAACATTATTCTTAATTGCCCACAGCTTTATTTTGCCCTCATTCATAGCGAATGAAATATTTTCTTCAGTCTCTTGAATTAACTCTGTAAGAAAGAAATAAAATTACATGTTTCATCGTAAAGCATTATGTCAAAGGTTCTCGTATTAGTTTGAAGGTTTCTTATTGATTTATGGATTTAATTACGAAAATTCCCTTATTTTTTTGACTAAATTCTTCTTAATGAATGTCAGTATCTATCTGTATGTATAAAAATCAATCGTTGTTCATTAGTCTCGTTAAAATTAAAAAACGGTTGGACCTATATATGTAGATCCTGTTTTTTGATTTCTTTGCCCTTATTTCAGGGAAAGTTTAAAAGAAAAGAAATGAAGAAAAAAATGAAAGATTATTTAGAGATACTAAAAAAAATTTAGATTTCTTCGATACTTTAGAATACTTCTAATGCCGGAGCCAGACGTAGCTACATTTGAATGATCCTGTAGCGCGGCCGGGGACTTTGTGTAGCTGCGTAAAGTTTTTTTGAACTTTGTAGTCTTCAAGGACAAAAATGTACAAACATTTTGAGCTACGTCTGGTCTCGGCATAACAGATGACGTTCTTACTAGACCTTTTGACTGACGTGCAATGTAAAAACTATTATTTCATAAAACACTCCGTCCGTGTCACATTGTTTTTAAAACGATTGTTTTATTGTCTAATCAAATACGAGCCTCAATTCGGGCAAGACAACGTCTGCCGAGTCCACTAGTTAAATATAAGTATGAAAATGCCTCTACACAAATTTCGCTTATTGTTTTCCACCACTAAAACTCTCATTTTATACCCTCATAATATAAATTGTGAAAATCATTTACCGTTCATTGTTTAGGCAATCGCATTCAATTTACATGATTTTAATGATTCACATACATATGATTGCCAAGCGTAGAACGATAAAGTATTCAGCAATTCCTGATTTTCATGCGAATTGTAAATTAGATAAAATTTAACACTAATTACTAATAACGGTTGTCGGCAATAATATTGGGAATAATCTATTTTATTTTATAATCTAGCTATAGCTACAATCATATCGTTGTCTGTCTATCTGTCAAGGCCTTTTTTTAGCGGGAACGCGTAGAGCTTTAAAGTGAATATTACTAACAAATACTGAGGTCTGCAGTTTTTTGAAGCTGTGAAATAAGCAAACCTCTAAGTGTACGCAATCGGAAGATATGGCCGTTTATGTCACGTTTCCCATACGAATAATGAAATTTGGCAAGAGCCTATATTGAGCTAAGTAGAAGAGAGAAGTATAGAATAAATTTGTTGTTATATCACAAAAAATAGCAGTGACTGTGTCAAATTAAAAGAAATCTTAAGAAATGAATAGATTTTAAAGTAGTCTGTATCTCGCTTACCTGGTTAATTTAAATTTTTTGTTGTGAAACTCTAAATGTTTTTCTAAGAGTAGCGTATGTAATGTAAGACGTTTGGCAGTAAAATATCCATTGAAATAGGTCCAGTCGTTTCGGAGATTGTTTGTAACGTGGTATTCAATGTAACTTTATGCCGTGACTTTGATCTACACATAGAAACATCCAAAGCATACTTACGTTAGGTGATTTTCCAAATTGCAACGCGGCAGGTCCTAAAGCCGTAAACTTGGTGCAAAAGCCTGGAATTATCTCAACACCAAAGCCGGTCACAGACGATCTTAAAGTCTCAAAGTGCACTAGACTGCTTGCAACTTTGAACTAATACTGTCTAAAACGTCTTCGCTTGTAAGCACCGTCTTAGTTAACTTGTACCCGATGTAATAGGATTTCTAATATGCTTTGGGGATTAATGTTTACCTAGCTAACAGTTAACCTCAACTTAAAACAATATAAGGTGAATATTAACTAGAAAAAATTAAAAAAAAATGTAATTGAAGTTCTGGCAAGACATTATCCCGGTCTAGTACCAGGGCCCGCTTAGATTGCAGAGGATTTGGCTGCGGGGTGAGTTAAGATACCGATTGCAGCCTGACGTCATCCCCGAAATCCCCAAATTCTCATGATTAATATTTTTTCAGCGACATTAATAGGGACTCACTGTTTTACGTGTCTTCTAAAACAAAGATGGGGTTGGTTATTTGTAAGCCAGTGTTAGAATTGGTCACCGGTCTTTTAACCGGCCGCATTAAGAGGTGCTTAATCTAGGTATCGACTCAAATGCCAGCCTCTGAATAAATTACGACCTTCTCCCCTCCTAAATAAAAGTAATCAAAGGATACTACTTGTATCTAGATCTTTAAGATAATTGCATACTGGATTCTCAAAGTTAAAATCGTTTGTTCATATAAACTTATTCTTAAGCACTTGTGAACGTCTTATGTATGTATGATATAATTATTAATTTTTTTAGTTAATAATTTTATTTTTTATTAAAGAGACACACCATCGACATCGTCATAGACAATATAATATTTAAAATAGGTCGACAAAATAATTCAGTATTTTTTTTATTTAATAAGGGCAGCAATCTTCGAGCTTTCTTTCGCTAAACAGTTCAGATGACCCACCTGCCAGTTTGCCCCTTGTTGTTATTCAAAAAATGGCAAAAATTATTTTTGACCAAAAGTCTTTAAAATTGATTTATTCATTTCATTAGCGGGCAAAGATGCGGGCATCAGCTATATCCTAGGATAATAGCTATCCACCATGAGCTTTTAATGACGTATATTTTGGCACATAAAGCGAAACTCCATTGTAACCCCAAAATGCGCGGCATTGTTCGTTTAGATAAAACAACGCAGGAAAATTACGGTGAGCCCATTTGTTTGTGTCCGTCATTCAATACTGAGTGCTACGCAATATAGCCGGGTTTCCGCCCTTCTCTGCCCGAATTTCGGTGTTCCCGTTTAAATTTTCTGGACAGCCAAACAATGTGATGGTGACAATGCACGTAGGTAGTTAGAAGTCGAAAATAGAACGCATTTATTAATACATCGTTTTATTTACCTAGCAGACGTTGTCCTGCCCGAATGTTAGCTTACAATTTCTTCTTCTTCTTCCTAGGCGTTATCCCGGTGTAGTGCCAGGGTCCGTTTGACGCGTCCGGGTGCCAGTACCACACTCTCACATAAGTGTTGCGACAATGCTGTCACTTCAAGTGATGAACCTATCGCGTTTCGTTTGCTTTGTAAGAGTTCCCGGTGGCCCAAACCCATCATTAAAGGCCGGCAACGCATCTGTGAACCTAATGGTAGTGCAGATATCCATGAGCGTCGGTAGTCACTTAGGTGATCCGCCTGCCCGTTTGCTCCTAGTATTATAAAAAAGGTTAATTTTTCTGCAATTGGGTATTGTCATCACATAGGACAGTATATCTAACTAGCCGTTGGCGATTAGAGAGCGTTTAGGTTAAAATTGCACGCCCCTAGCCAAACCGCTAAAACTCTGCTAAGCCGATCGCGCTATTAGTTGACCTTACAATGCGTTTTTGAGTTTTTGTTCATAATAAAATCGCTGCACACACTAGCAAGTGTTGTAATTAATATTTATGTTCAAACTTTAAAACAATTGATTTTAGTGGAGGGGGGTGCATTTTTAGATTGTACGCACTATACTCGGGTATACACGGATCACGTAACACGAACGATATCCGGTCAGCACAATTTGTCTTCGCCATACATCTGTCAATTATAGCCGACACGCCACGGACAGATTGATAGATATTACCGCCAAAAATATGTAAAAAAAAACCTTTTTTCGGTGTATCCCGGTCCGTTATCACTTAAATTTAGTTTAGGCTGTCTGATAGTTGTCAATTTGTTTCGCACTAGCTGTGTTATGGTGGCGTGTCTGCTTCCTCTTGAAAAAAAAATACAACGAAATATATACAATATTTATTTGTATTTTTTTACTAACACACTGTCTCCCACATGCTCTATCTCGGCTTTATAAGAACTATCTAATGGAGAGGACTTCACTATCTATTGTAGGTCGAATCTCTTTTATATTAACGTTAACAATAGCACATAACTTAATTATCAACGTAAATACATAAATAGGCTGGGCTATGCAGGCATGCCTAGCAAGGCCGGCATGGCTGCCATGGCTGGCATAGCTGTCATGGCTGGCATGGCTGTCTGGCATGGCTTAGCTCGGCTGGCTCCACACAGGCTATGGGCTTGTCCCCTAGATGGCGTTACATTAGCTGGCTACACTAGGAGGTGTTACTACCTAAAGCACTTACGGTTATAGGAACTGGATATTATAGGTTGGTATTTTTTTTTATATTACAAGGGGCGAACGGGCAAGCAAATCCATAGATATCTAACCCACCAGTAGACAGCAGATGAGTTGCCGGCCTGTTAGGAGGAGTTTAAGCTACTGCGAACTCTCACAAACGGAACGAAACGCGACAACTATACCATCACATGACGTGACAGCATTGCCGCCACTTCACGCCGAAGTTAAAGTCAAATCTGACCAATTAGGCTTACATTCCAAGTTTCCTGATCGGGTTATCTAAATGTTAGTGACAAAAAAAGCATTTCTATTGATTACTATGTTAAGAGGTTAGTGTTTAAGCCAGAATGTAATGAAATCCAGAAAAGGAATTAAAACCAGGTTCTAAAGAATCATGGAATGTAAGAAGCTCTTTACGTTTATTATTTATTTAACAGGTCAAGTCATTTATATAATTCTTCCATTGGAAGTGGTCTAATGGAAGCAAAGGGGGGACCATCACCTGTGTCATGACAAACACTTTTATATAGAGTGCTGTTACCAAAGACTTTATGGCCAAGCTTAGTGCAAATCCGTGGCTCTAAAATGCTGCTGCTAAGGAATTTTATAATAAGAACTAAGAAAATATTACATGAATCTTACAATATACATAGGCTTGTTCTAAATAAAACTAAAAACTATAATAAAAAATAAAAATATTGTTTTATAATATTACAATATGAAACGTCATTCAGTCTTTTTCTTATATACACATAATACTTATTCTTTCTAAAGTAGATAGACGTTCTTTTTTTACATTTTTTTTACACTATATGAATAACGAGTAATAATTAACACCCATTTAAATTTTCGCTTTATTAATCTTCAAATGATTATGTATTAGCAGTAATTAGGTATCTATATTAATGTTGAACAGGATAGATTAGATCGGTTGTTTGCATTCAGTAGGATCTGAAACTATTGGACCGGCTTGAAACATTCTTCCACCATCAGAAACCTACATTATCCCTGATGAACATGAGCGATAGAATATTTAAAAAAAAGTTAGAGATCCCCACGAAAACTTCGAGAAGTAAAATACATACCTGTGTGAAGCCGAAGCATGCCGCTACTTCTTAATGTTTTCCGTACCACTTCAGCTTTTATAAACTGTATATGATACATTGGTTCAGCGTCATTTTATGGCGCGTTGCTTAAATGAAAGTCTTTCACGTAGCCTGAAAGAGTCGCTCCATTCAATCGGTCCTGCAAAACCTTCCATTGCTGGCCGTTCATGGAAGTGGGCGACATTAAAATATCTACAGCTCTATATATAACTTTAAGGTAACATACATAATAGATATATCTATAATGCCGGAGCCAGACATAGTATTTGAATGATCATGTATGGTGACCGGATACTTTGTGTCTGTGCTTTGGTGGCGGATTCGGTGGTGTAGCTTTCGGGTTGCAGCATTACACCGATTTGCCCTCGTATTCATTCGCAGGTTAAAGCAAAGTAGTTTAATTTCTCATGCATGTCATGGATTTCCGCAAAATAACGACTGATTCTATCAATTAAGATCATGATGTTAATAACGCCTAGAGCGTACGCTTCAGGCATTATTGATGGATTTAGGTACATTGCCTTTGAGAAAATGGTTATATTATATCTTTTTCAATAATCGTTAGACGATTTCCTTCTTAATAAAAAAAAATTAGCAATCGAATAGTGATAAGCAACGAGGGGACGTTTTTTTACAGGCTTGTGACTCTCCCTTTTCTTAATGATGAATTTGTGAGATTATTGAAATTTAAATTTGTCTTCATGTAGTTAACTTACCCTATCTTAATTTGACGCGCTCGAGGGGGCTTCTAGAGGTCCTAAAGAATCCGCCTATAATAAGATTTCATATTTGGTGAGGGTTCATTAAAGGGTGCAAGGATTCTCCCTGTACGGTTTTCTGACGCGTTTGAGTACTGCGCAAAATCCCCCCTTGGATTCCCTACTATAATAGGTCTAACAGTTGCAAAACCACACTGTTCCGAACCCACTAATCCAAATAATATATATATGTACAAATAAAAGGTATTGTCAGTTACACAATGATTCGTTTGTTTTTTATGATCATTGATGTATTGAATTACTAATAAACAGTTGAAATAATTTATCGTATTTTGTGTTTATAAAATAGATTTATTGCATCGGTTTTCGGATTGGAAATTGATATAAAACTTAAACGCTTATTCAAAAACATACATATATAATAGTGAACACTGAAGACAACTCTGAAGGTCATCTCCTATTATTATCATTTCAGGTTTAAAAGATCTCCAGGTAAACTTTAATACTTTTATTTTTCATTATATTATGTTCAATTTTCTATCAGGAACATCAATCAATTCTATAAAAATTTGATAATTAATTATTTTTAAAACTCTAAAATATTACACATGCCAGCTCGCGCATATATGAGATCTTAGTGCGTCGACGAACACTGATAAAAGAAGTTTTCTGGGGAAGCTAGATTTTAAAAACAGTGGCTTAAAAAATATATACACTAAACTAACCTTAGAAGAACCACTTTTGCCCACAACATGTTGAATACTAGTACATATATGATAGTACAATACTATTTATTTGCATAGATAAGGTAAGATCACGACCCTACGATACGACATTGTGGTTATCGCAATAATTTATTTGTAACCACATGTTTCCGACTTCATTCTATTAAGCACTTAGCTGTGATAAGTCTAGCGCAGATGGCCCGCGAACCCTATCTTTGTGGTCCGTGACTGTATTTTTAATGGCTATCTAATTCTTCTTCTTCTTCCTAGCGTTTTCCCGGTTAAGTACCAGGGTCCGCTTAGATTGCAGAGGATGTGACTGTGGGCCGATTTAAGATGACCGATTCCCATCAGACGTCATTGTCGTAACCTCCACGGTCTCGACAACCTTACGATTAATATCACAATGTGACATTAATTGGGTCTTCTACTTCCTAACATTATCCCGATCTAGTACCAGGGGAGTCTAGAATCATGTACTGAACCCATGGGATGCGTATCCGGTACGATGTCAGATACACCCTGTATACGAAAAAAAGTATTCCCATACATTATTATCGAAAAAATTCATTGAGAGAGGAATCTTATACTAATACATAAATCTGAAAAGTTTGTTTGCTTGAACGCGCAAATCTCAGGAACTACTGGTCGGATTAGGAAAATTCTTTCAGTGTTAGGTAGCTCATCTATCGAGGAAGACAATATATCAACACGCTAAAACATTAAACAATTAGGGAGTTAATAAACTGCTTAATCCTCGCTTATATACTGTGATATACATAAAAAGTATACATACGCAAATATATTAATATAATTACTGCTTAATCTGAAATGTGGACGTAATTAAAGCATGCCCTTGTCTCAACGTTAGAGATGAATCACGGTATATCGGTCATACAGTGAGATAACGCTATCAATACAGACAGAACGCTCTGTTTACGGCAATAACCGAGACTGTTTTATTTCTGGATATTGATTCTAGCCCCGCTGACCCAGAAAATGTTATTGGAACTGGCAAAATTTCTAGTTTACATCAGAGCTAGGCGTCTTACAAATTGATCACATTGTGTATACAGATAAAGTTATTTCATAGGTATTTTACGTTATGGGATATTTTATGGCTCATCAAATAGTCGTTGAGGTAAACTTCGACAGTATGAACGCATGTATATAGTGACATTAATTTTTAATAGCTTCGCGTTTCTAGATACATCGAATTTGTATGTAACAAGTACCTTAAGCCCAAACGTAAAGATTGTGTTAAAAACACACAAAATATTAATAGATAGTTGTGCGTACAGCTGTTATGATATGGCGATATAACACTTACTGCTGTTAAATTCGCATTAAAAGTTGGCAACTCTACTATGCATTATCTCATCTTGTTAAATCAAAGTTCAGACGTAATAAACGAAGGAAAATACTCAGATTCGCATTTATATTAATAAGGATGTATAATATTTTATGCAGTTCTCAAAGATTAATTAACTATATTACGTTAAGAGCCGTTAAGATTGTTGTTGAACCAATTTATTTGCATGATATAAGACTATTGTCTTCCGTATTATGTTAAACGTATCAATGTGTTCTCTTATGAATTCAATAATAATAATAATAATTTTATTCAAAGAACACATAATAAAATAGACCAGCACTTTATCACGACATCGAATGGAACATGTGAAAGTAGTCTAAAGGCCGATTGACATCAGACGAGCGAATGCTCATTCTACCTCTATTCTAACTAATTCTTTTAGTTTAGACAGACGTAGAGCATTATTTGGTTGTTCTATCTGCATTCAGAAAGATTCCAACTCTTATTCTAGTTTGTTGCTCGTTGTTTTTTTGGTGTTAACTCTAAGAACAAGCTACGTTTAGATCGAAGATGGAGGAAGAATGCTCTATGTTTATTTCATCATCACCATCGGCCTGCTACAGTCTACTGCTGGACATAGGGCCTCCCCCAATTCGCGCTATTTTTTTTTATGTTACAAGGGGGATCGAATAGCAAGTGTATAATTAAAAATAATAACAAAAAAACGACTTCAAACTGTCAGAACTGATAGTATCAAACCGTAGTGTGACGACCCTATGTATATTATTTGTCGTATATAACAATGTTAAATTTTGTATGCAGCTTTAAATAAGCAAATAGCACGCAATACTTTTCATTTGTGGGCCGATTTCGATCAGTCAGAGATAATAATAATAATAATAAATAAATAAATAACGTTTATTTGGCCAAAATATACATTTCACTAAATCAAAGCAATATTGGCCCCCAAACTAGGATTCCCTGTATCTTGAGGGCCGCAGATCTCTAGTAACAACAATTTAACGAAGAATTCTCAAAGCGATTTACTTCTTTAACTCCACTGAGCGTAAAAGTAGGTATTATTTAAGAGAACAACACAAGTACGAACACTTTAATCACTCGAATCTGGAACGCTGGCGGCGTTTTTCAGATCGAGCCAGCCTACGATACTATCGCGGCGCGCACACGCAACGGCATTTTTGAATTTCTACGCGATTACCTGCCGATTGCGACAGCTACATCTAGAACTAGTTTAAAACTACGTTATCACTGATGTGCCTTTTATTTTAACCCTTCAGATATATAAAGGTTTGGTATTAAAGTAGTTAGTTATAGACACTCATCCGTAAAACATTCTACAAGTTTATTTATAATCTGTAGCTAAGCTCTTCACTTAATTAGTAGAAATTAAGAATATACATACTATAGCGTTGCTTTTTCCTACGCGATGACCAGCCGACTGCGATACTACGTCTAAACTAATTTAGAACTGCGGTATCACTGATGTCATTTCTTAACTTATCTTTAGTTCCTTTACCTTAACACTTACCTACCTTTACCTTTTACTGCCTGTTTAGAATTTTTACCTTCTACCATCAACTTTAGTCTCACATAAGTAATAAGGGAGTAGAAAAAGTCCCTATCGACTTCTTTTTTTAATAGGTAACAGACACTTATATGGGGTGGAGCCGTTATTAAAAGAGACAGGAATTCGTTCTTACTATATGCTTTTCAATACCCTCTCGATCTTTCTTTGCTTTGTATAATATAAAAGATCATATTCTCTTTTTTAATTGTTCTTTTTCGTATTTGAAATTTTGAAAAAACAACTTACGTCGTATGTAGACTAGCTTTTACTGTAATCGTTCCGTACGTATAGGCCCTTATCGAACAGTATTGTGGCATCAGTCGAGTCTCAGTCCAGACATAGCCTAGGGTTACAATGAGTCCAATTCAAACGTAAACGAATGTTGCGCAATAACGGATTTGATACGCGGGAACAGAACTTTCTACGAACAAACTCCATCTGAAAAGCCGATGATTAGTTTCCTTGGGGCGAAACAAATTACATTTAAACAATTGGATAGTATTTATTGTTTGTTATGGTTTCAAAATCAGAGGGATATCATTTTGAAAGGGAAAGCGTCCTTTTGACATGATTCAATCTGTATTGGATGTAAGTCTTTTTATCGCATAACTAGCGGACTTGACAAATGTCCTGCCCGATCGTTGGGTTACTTGCTATTTACTACATTCTGTTATCCTATAATATTATTCTCGTTCCCGTTCCCGTTCCCGTTCCCGTTCCCGTTCCCGTTCCCTTTCCCGTTCCCGCCCCCGTCCCCGTCCTTCACGCCGATCTCATGTGAGAAAGAGGTACTGGTATCCGGACGTGCCGGCCCAATTCGGCTACAAGCGTGGCACTACCTCTAATTTATTTATTATATCCTGAGACAATAATATGATAATCATTTTAAATCATCAGCAGAACGACCTTGCACGAACATTCTCGATAGTTTTCCTTACTTTTACGTTCGAAACGTAACGTCAGAAGATGGTTCGTGCTTGCATTTTTACGACTTACATGGCCGTAACGTCTAATTCGATATGTGCGAATTTGATACATGCGAGTTCTGATTTCATAGCTGGTAACAATATTTTGCAACTAGAATTAACGTTCCATTTGACGTTGGGTTTCAAACGTAAAAGTTGAAGAATGTTCGTTGGAGGCCCTCAAATCATTACACAGTATTGAATGGAGTCTATTATTTCATGAATGAACTATTTACGAAGCTGTTTTAAAGAATACTGTATTAATCCTTATCCTATTAAATAAGCTTGATACGTTGTAAATTTTATGCAGATCAAAATTGCCCTTCACAGCATATCATTAAAATTAATATCTTAGAAGATATAAGAGGTTTAAAAAATGCATAACACTGGCCGGGCGGCGGTCTGTGGTTGGTCGAGAGATGGCGCTATATTTTGTAACTCAATATCAATTGTAAGAGTAAGCTCTCATACGGACGAGAGATTTTTTACCGCGCGTTAAAAAAGCATTCAAATAGAACATGAACTCCTAAGTTTGTGTTCACACGTCATCGCTTTATAACGCGACGCTTTTTTATGGAGCAATATTCTATTTTCAACTCTATATATATAAATATACGATATAGTTTCGTATCGGCGACGCTAAAAAACGCCAACGCCGAGATTTAACGCGACGCTTTTTTATCACTCTTGCGAATGAGGGCTAAGCCAACGTTCGGGCAGGACAACGTCTGCCGGGTTCGCTAGTTCATATATTTCTCAACTCAACACATTCCTTTATCAGTCCTTAAATTTTTGATTACTTATCTTTCAACTCGGGTATTATCCATACTTTGCAAATTTTTAAGAAGCGGTCCGCATGACCTACTTATAGAAATTCAATAAGGATATTTTATATATAACACGATGTCCATATATGTATATATTCAATTATACAACTCGCTCAATAAAATACTTAACAAATGATTCGCTAAAAACTGTTGTCGCAAAAGTAAATGTATATCCACTTGAAGTTCAACGTCCAATTCGCTCTCGAAATACCGTTCGCAAAATTCCGGTTCTTAATACTAATTAATATATAAAAAAAATACACTGCGTTGTTCAGGCAATTGATCAGAGAGCATTTAATACCGCTATACATTCGATAATAGTTACTTTCCAACAGACTCTTAATATGGAAGAATTTTTACCCGGACCATGTTCCTATATATATATTATATATTAGTAGTATGTATAGTCCCATGTAAGTGTTTATCATATTGCACTATCCCGCTCTCTTATTGTTTTATTCCTAAATTGTTAGGTTGCCTGTCAGAGATTGCTTTTAGCAATAAGGCCGCCTTTGAACTACCATATTAGCTATTGTCTAAGCTGTATATGTCTATAATTGTTTTTACCTAAACACTGGACTATATGACACACGGACGTCTGTTCCTAAAGTAGACAACTTAATGCCTGTGTTATAGGTAACAGTTGCTTGTTATACACAAATATTGTTTTGTAGAAATATATAAACGCATACATATAGATAATACACCCAGATTCTAGGCGGGAATCGAACCACGACCCCCGGAGTGGAAGGCAGGGTCACTGCCCACTGCGCCAACGGACCTGGCAAAAATATAAAATCTACTTCGGAAAAGAATTACTTAAACCGTCAAACAAAAACAGATTTTTGTTCTATTTTTTTATTTGTTGTCTATTTAAATTTGAAAGTTATGTAACGCTTTCTTTTTTAATTTATCGATACCAATAATGACGCGGAGTAAGTACAACACTAACTCGAAGGAAGTGTATCGCGTTGAAGCGAGGAATTTCTGCTCTAGTATAAATGCGTACAGTTTTGCTAGTGACGTCCCACCATCAATTACGTTTTCCTAAAGTAACAACACTTTAGTAGGGAGACCATTTGTTTTTATTTATGGCACATCTAAAGCGGGGTGCACACTCTCCAAAAATATAAAGAAATTTAATTTATACTCTTATATACATTTATTTTATACGATAAGAGTCAAAAGATTAGGTAATGTATTTGTATATTTTATATGAACTTACGGGCGATTCCAGGGAGTTTCGAAAATACGGTTAAATTGAGTAAATCATTATATTAAAACTCCTTATATTATGGTGACAACAGTGTCACCTTACATACAGCATAACATTACAAGCCACACTATCAATAATATCAGACGTGTTTACTACTCTTTTTTTCTATCTTATTTATTTGTTTGTATGTTGATATAAGCATAAGGCTCCAAACCACACTATCTGCAGTAAAATGATGTACAAATCGAACCCTTATTTTTGTCTTCTTTTCTATGAGGCGATACAAATTATATACCTCCTTATGCCGCACATCATATATGTACCTAGCCTTACATTTACAACGAGTTCCGATCGCGTGTCGCGGGCTAGCATTAGGGTCGATCGTATCGTGTAATCTATACTTTATGACTGCTAAATTTCATCATATTTGGTAATATTAAGGATTTTATATCATTCCTTAGCGTTATAAGTCTTGCGACATGGCTTAAGAGGCGGAAAACCTTAAAAATATAAACATGATTAAAAACAGTTAGAAATAATTTGGATGTACCTTCCTAATATTATGGTTACCACGTCAATTAAGGTAGCTTAATAAAAACTGATTAAACAAGCTAATATCTGGAGCTTCCAACTTAGTGGAGTATGTGTAGAGGACAAAAGAAAATTAATGTCTTGCTGTGGTTGAAAGCAACCTGAGGTTTGATTTTTTTGTAATTTAGTTTCTCCTTCTTATCGTGGATTACCTCAGACTAAAATCTAATACACGTAGTCAATTACAATTGAGCTATTATTAATACAAGCCGATCCCCGCGATTTCGTCTGCGTTTGTAGCTTAAAATGAAGAACTTTCATGGTGAAAGCTCTTAGACCTCTTTAATCCGGCCCTGTCGCAGAAACCATTCTTAGCGGAGGTCTACTAACTATAAATACCTACCTATCAATTTTCCTCTTTGTACCCCTTCCTCTGCAACGCGATGGACCCGGCACCCGCACGGTGAATCCATGGAATGCTAAGAAATTCGTCTCGTCTCTACCTATCTCTTCTAAGGTATTCTCAGGAATCTGAAAATGAACGTGATTTTTCTTAATCACGATCTCATTACATTAAGGGGAGATCTTAATAAGATTGAGATTTTATTTACTATGTTTATATCTAGGGACATCTGGTTATTATACATTTCAAGAAGTCGAATTCGAATTTTTTTTTCTATGACTCTCGGGTCTGATCGCATAAACCATAATAAATAATTAATTAGAAAGCAATATCAATAAACTTTTAATTTGCTTTCAGATTGCAATTAGGTATTTCACACTCTCCCATGGTTTACCGGATTTCTGCGGAGTAAAGCCAGCAATGTGATTCTTAAACGATAATTATTTATATTGATTGAACTGATGTTTTCTTATGTACAAGGCCGTCTCAGAGTTTTTATAATTATGTTCGATACGCATTATTCACTAGGCGATGCTAGTGGCATTTCAAAAGAAAATCAATTTTCTACGAACTCTTGAAAGTTATATTAGCGAGCAAAGCGTTGCTACGTCATGATTTTAAGAATTTTATGTCTGAATCTCATAATTTTCGATTTAATACAATACTAGAAATCGCCGGCTGGTCAAAAATCGGCCAAAAATCTTAGATTTGCGTAACGTATTCTTAATTAAAGCCACGTACAAAACCTATATTCTTAGTACAACGAATTCTATTCAACTATTTACTTTAGTTAACAAAATACATTGTTTTTGGTAATAACATATATGTACATGTGTGTGTAAATCGTTTGGCGTTAGTGTGCGTGAGGTTTTATTTTAATGATTACATATATTTATAGTGCGTATTTTATAAAAATATATGCTTTCGCACACCGCCTTTATGTAACCTATAATAGTGCAAATTTCGTTCGCGCGATTCCCGAAAGTTTTCACTTTATGTATTAATATAATATGGTTTATGCATAGATACATCACATATATCATATCGACATAGAGTCTATAGAAATAGAGCCTCTTTCTAGGCTGAACTTAATATTCGTGTAAAAAAAAAGGAAACAAAAATGTTTTTGTAGTTTGTAGTGAATGTTCTTTTCCATTGTCATTTTACTAATAAACTTTTCACAAAGTAGGTGAGTACTTGCTTCTAACAAAGAGTTGTTGTATTCCGATTTCCATTGAAACAGCGCGTGGATTTTTCTGATGTTCGCATTTTTACACACGCTTCATAATTTTGTAACAACGCGAACGGCTGCAATAGGCTGCGAAATGCGTCCGCTCTCTTAGAAGAGACGGGCGTGGAATATTAAAGTACGTGTTGTACTGAATTTTTAAATACTGTTAGTTTCATATTTTTTTTTTTTTTAGGTCAAGATTAAGTCCTTATTATTAAACCCTTGATTAAAATGCTAGTTATGTGTATTAGAAGTGTTAGTGGCAAGTAAAAGGCGACGGCATTGTATGTTTTATTGTTCGGTTCAAACCAGTTCTATCACATCCTTTATGGCAGTTATGGTTTTTTCATTGCATTTTTTTGTTATTGTATGTCAAGATTAAGTCTAAACCCTTCAGTATGCAACATATATTTCAAGGACCTACCAGTACGTTTGACGTATTTAGACGTCCCGCTTGGTTAACAGGTTAAAAATTTTCTTAGAATGTATTAGTAAGTACATATTAGAACGTAACTTGTAAATATTGTTGCAGTTTTGGTCTGAAGCTCAGTTTCCTACGTCTGTATCGTTTGATGCATATTACAATGCTCCTCACTATTGTATACTTTTGCAATATCTGCCTCTGGTTTGCCATGACAAGAAAAGTACCGTCCAGAAGGCTGAAGTATAAATTCAAAATAGGCTGACCGTTCAGTGATGTTGTATATTGTTTTGATTGTTTCTCGAACAATAAATGTCTTTTACTGTTGTTAATTGGTAATTTTATTTTATTACATTTTTATTATAAAGCAATGCAAAGGCTGAAATAACTCATCAGGTACTCCACATATGATAGAAACCAGTGCAGGCCCAAAGATAAGTTTAGGTTGAAGCGAGACCCAATTATGAAGCTTCCCGTACTTGTATTTATAACCCCCCTATTTATATTTTTTAATATTAAAATATTTAAAATAAAATAATTGCATATTAAGAGTCACCCCTAGTGTGTAGGTGTCCCTGGGAATGTGGAATCTGGAGCAGTCGATCTGTTTGCCTATTATTGCAAATTATAAATGCATATTATACGAATCGTACATTCTAAAATTGTAAAAAACTAAAAAAAAAATGGCTAAATAAATAAATAAATAAAATAAATAAAATATTATATTATATTATTATATTAGTTAATAAATTAATATAGACAAGATCAATATAACTAATAATTTCAACATACAATTACTGTTTGTGCAATATTTAGTAAAAATTAGTCATAATTTCTTGTTGGACTCTTATCATCAATATCTAAGTAAAAAAATTTAAATTAAGCAGAAACAAATGATAACAGTTATTGATTATTGTGTCAGCATAAACAAATTTCTTCACTAGATAATTTGTGTAGAGATTATTATGTAGTTATATATATTTATGGTTAAAATAAAACTTCAATTTTATATAATAGCAGTCTTTATTAACATATAAATAGTGCAAAACACATTTTCACATTGTTCCATTGTTGATGTTTATTATTTGACTACTATTTTCTTAAATACAGAAATAAATATGATTGAGGTAAAACTTATATCTAAGAATAATAAAATAATGTAAATATGATTATGTGTTTTGGTAGCAATAAATTTAGCAATATTAAAAAATAGCAGAGTATGTAACATGGTGATTTTTTTAAAATAAAAATTCCACTGTCATAAAAATAGACTAATTCAAGCTGGGAACGGATAAACTATTGATTTGTTTTTAAATAATTTTTTTTCACAGATTAATTTCCCAAATTTTGACTTGAGTTTAATTTTGGAGTTATGCTAAATATTTTTTTAAGTTTAACATAATATTTCATTCACAAATTTTAACATTATTCACATAGACTATAGAAATCTTTACTCTTTTTTTAAATATTTATAGATTAATTGGAGTTCGGCCATAGTGTTATTATACTCTGAGATTGGGGTTCGTGTATCGGACGTATTTTAGGAGCGCATCGTTTTCTTCACACACGAATGGTACAAAAGTACTGAAAGCGTGGCGCTAGCTCTAATTAAACTTTTTTATTAACTCTATATTACATTTACACAATCCAAGGTTTAATGTGCAGACACACACAAAGGAAGGATTTTTGAAAACTGTACAGCTAATAATTAATTAAGGCCGAAAGTTTCTATGACAGCCTATCATTTTAAACGTAAGAAAAAAATGTTTCTGTTGGCTTCTTACTAGCGCAGCGGCGTTGGAATTTGCAGGTACCTTGCGGATTTCAATCCATCTTTGCCATTGTTGAGTTTTAATTGTTTACTAGCGGTAGCCGCGAATTCGTCCGCGTAAAATTAGGTACAAAAATTAGATTCGATTTTAGCGTGATGATATATAGCCTATAGCCTTTCTCGATAAATAGGCTGTCTAACACTGCAACAAACAAATTCTTCAGCTTAAATTATGTTGTAGAAGTACCATATTATGTGGGAACACCGATTATTTGGCAATCATGTTAATGTGGAGATAAAGCAATTGACGCTAGAAACGTTAAGTGCATACATTACCGTGTGCGAATCTCACTAATAAACACGATGCATATATTGTAGATATATATGGAGATATAGTGAATGTATGCAGCTCCTTATCTTATCTCTATATTGATTCTGTAGCTTGTGTAATCCACCTATATCTATAAATATACATTTTTACCTCCGAGGCAAAAAGACGGGTTTTATAATATTCACGTCTCTCTCTCTCTGTGTATGCGTGTGCGTGTGTGAGTGTGTGTGCGCGCGTGTGTGTGTTTGTATATTTAATGTTATACTAATGTATTCCTGTCTGTTTGTAAGGAGAAATCTCCAAGGCGATGGGATCAATTTTCGCGGAACTTTAATTTTCTATAATTGTCCGAGGTGATTATATAAAAGTGGCATATACCACTATAAATTTAGCAAAAGAATTAAGGTACTGAGCAAAAAATAGAACTCTTAAGATTATTAACAATTTCAACGAATTTTGTACGTACAACAGGTTACGCTGAAAGCGTCTATAATATCGTTGCTTTGAAACTAAATCAGCTGCAATCACAAACAACTAACCTGACCATATAGCACTCTTGTAAGTTATCCCAAGACTTGAGTTGCAACCTGCGGTCTTTGAAGTGAACAGAAAGCCAATAAATAACCTGTAACATTAGCTTGTGTTCAGCGTTTATATAACAATGTAGGCACGTTGTTAGCAGATATTAGCAGTTACGGCTGCCATTTATAATTGCTACTAATTATGCTCTTAATAGTAGATTTATTGAAAAACCTTTCTGCTAATTATCTCCTCTCCTACATCAGTTTAATAGAATAAAAACAGAAAGATAACGCTGTTATAGCGATAAGGCCGCCCCTTTTACCTTTATATTAATTTTTATGAAGGTGGTTTTTATTTGTATAGACGACCAAGAAAGTGCTTTACCATTTTGGATGACTGTTACTACTTAAAGAAAATTTTGCTAAGGGTTATTTTTTGAAATTAAGGTAATGTATTACAAGCACAAAGAAGCCTTTAAACTATTTGACGTGCAAGCTACATTAGACCTTAGCGTAGCAAACTAATTTCTTGGTCGACTATACAATAAAATATACCGTGTTTCGGAAGGCACGTAAAACAGTGGGACTCGATTAATGTCACTTTGTGATATTAGTCGTAAGGTTGTAGAAAGTGTGGGGGTTCCGAGGATGACGTCAGATGGCAATCGGTTATTTTAACTCGCCCCACAGCTACATCCTCTACAATCTAAGCGGACCCTGGTATTTAACCGGGATAACGCTAGGAAGAAGAAAAAGTTAAAATTTGTGATAATATACAAAGTGACTGGTGAGACACTTAAGGAGGATACTCGGTACTCGATTCTCGTTATACTTATGTAACAAAAACAGATACTTAATTTTTGACCAAATTTCCTTAAAATTACTTAGTGTGGCCTTATGTTCAGTGGTTAATTTGCTGTTCGAAAAAGTTAGTTCGTAAATAAATTTCCCAGATTAAAAAAACTGATCAATTATAAAAATGACAATGACGGCTGTCCTTCGGAATTAAACGCGATATCAATAAGAAATAAAATTCAGTTAATGTTTTGGCTATACTTATCTAACAAATAACGGAACAGGTGATCAATGAAACATGTGTATTTTTGCCTGATCAAGCCAGGACTTAAGTGTGAAGGAAAAACTTACCATCAATTTGAGTCCACGCTATTATGTCCACGCATTCCCTACATAATTAGTTAACTGTCTCTTAATCTCACGTAGTAGTTAATTGATGTTTACATTTAGTGTTAATTTTTTTTCTTTATGATCAACAAATATCAGATACCCAAGTATCGTAAGTATGCACCTGTAATTAATTAAGTAACCTTTACATTTTCAATGAGTAATAATATAGAAGTGCTTTTTACCCGCTTCCCGGTTTCCATCTGAACTTTAAATGTACAAAATTTGTAGAATAACATGGAAAATAATAATAAAACGGGAGCACGAATGATTTAACACGAGAACAGCACATGTATTCACGACATAAACTACATTTTCCGGCACTATTACCAGCGCGGGCCATTGACTTGAAATGCCAGGATTGCCAAGCCACTGGCACAGCGGTCAAATTTTCACTATTGCTATTACTATGAAACTAAACAACTAAATGAAATAGTTAATGTTTAAAAATAAAAACACGAATCAAGAATAAATAAACTATGTTCATAAATTAACAAATAGATTGACAATGAAACGGTATATAATTTACTGTTTTGTTAATTTTTAACATTTAAATTTAAGTATCGAAATTTTATCGTTTTAACTTAATAAAAGATTTTAGAATTAACCTTTCGTGATTTAAATAAACATTATAATATATTTATAACGGAGATCATAATTTATGTTTAATGACTCAACATTTTTGTAAATATATGTATTCTTGCAGATTCGATCCTATTTCAATTAAAAAAATTAAAAAAACCAGCTCCAAAATAACGTTAAATATAACGTTCTCACAATAATTTAACCAAAAAGAAATTAATTCAACAACACGGTTAGAAAAATGTCACAAACACAAACTAATTACCTCGTCAACGACTAGTGACGATTTATCACAAATGATGATCAAGAATGATCGTTTAACACTGATCCTTTAACACTGATCGTTTTAGACTAATCTCTAAAGAATGATCTATTCAGAATGATCCGTTTAGGTGAGCAGAGTGGCGCAGTGGAAGCGTGCTGGGCCCATAACCCAGAGGTCCGTGGATCGAAACCACGCTCTGCTAAGGCAATTTTTTTGTTATTGGAAATATTAATTTAAAGAATTGTTGACATTACTCGTACGACTGCTAAGTCATTTGTTTATGTCCTAACGCAATATTAAAATCCTAGAGCTGCTTCTTATACTATATACAACCGCTATGTTAATTAATATTCCTTGTAAAGGCTTGGGTACACCAATAGTACAGGGAAAGTTTGTAAATCTAACGAATTCATGGCTGATATGTTGAAATATAAAGAGAAATTTTTATCTTACTCATGCGTTCCGGAACATAGTATCTCTATTTCTTAGCAATCTGTTTCAAGCAACGAAAACATCAGCAATCAAATCAAATTGCTTTAAGATATAAGAGCTATTATGGTATTAATATAGAGATTAAAGCTAATAAGTTATGATTTCCTTCATGGAGATAAGAGTCGAAAGTCTATTGTTTAAAATCGACATTTAATACGAGAGCTTATTGTGATACCGGTCTTAGTCACAAACTGGTTAGGAGATAAATATTACAAAACGGTTGAACGTGACCTTGTTACAGATTATAAGATGTGTTTATGATTACGTATTCTTAATTTATAAAACTGTATATACTGATTACAGAAGTTTTTTAATGACGAGGGGTCATCCGTAGTTGACATCTCATGTTGAAGGGGATATCATCAAAATGTAACATTGTGTGACAATGAGGCAGTGGTTCCAAGGCTTTCTAATGTCATATCTTAAAATTGAAAATATTGAGAAAAAAGGAAACTGCCGTTTTCTTTAATTATTTATAAAACAAGAATATAAATGAAAAATACCATCATGAAATGTTGCATACAAGAACAGGAAAATCTTTTATACAGAATCAAAGCATTATTTCCATGTTCTATATTCTATTCCTCGACTTTTAAATGGAGTTTTAATCTCATTGGAAAGCGGAGCTACATGGCAGTAGACGATGAATAATAGTTTTTTTTTTATTTCTACTTTCAGGACCTTCCGGATCTCCTCAAATCGAAGCACGTCCAAGGTCTGGAAATCCATGATGCGCACAAATCTTTTAACAAAAGCAAAGTCCTGGAGACTGTGGAGGAAGCTAGATCGGCCATCACTTCTTCAGGCGGCGGTCCCCTGTTCCTGTCCCTACCAGCACATCCTGAGCTCCTGGCAAAGTATTATGATCTTAGAGAATTGATGAAGAAAGCCGATCTGATGATGGTTCAAACACACGCCCTAGGTCTGGTGAAGAAAATGACCTACCACCCAAGTCGGCTGAGCGGATTATGGGATATGATGAACACCGTGAGTATCTTATTCTTTATATATTTTTTACAATAGCGGCAAAGAGCAGGCGATTCGCCCAAGTGACTACCGTCGCTCAGGGAAATCTAGCAGATGTGTTGCCAACCTTTAAAGAGGGGCTTTGGCCACCGGAAAAACTCACAAACCGAACGAAACACGACAACACTACATCACTTAAAGTGGCAGCATTGCCGATAATTCACGCCGATCTTAGGTAAGAAAGAGCTACTGGTACTTCTGGAGCCCGATTTGATATATCAAAGGGTAGGAAAAATCCCCAGACTATCGCATCATAATGTTTGCGCTACTCGTTCATAGGAAACATTGGTAAAACAAAGGTATCACATTTAATATACATTTATTTGGAAGATTCAAATCCTATTCAACAGTTATTGCAAACAGCTACACAGTGGCTAATCATTCAATCAAAACGACATCTATACTACATTACTGAGCAACCATGCTTGTCTTATTATTAGTCTAGATACCCGCAGAAAACAACATGACGAGGTAACACGAGCTAACACATAATATTTGGTGTCGCTTAAAATTAAGCTTTATAGCATTATAAGTAAGAATTAAATTATTCGTATATTTACATCCGCGTCACGTAGTACTTCTTAATTTTCTCATTATTTCCTGGAAAAACAGAAAGCTTTAATATGTGCTAGTGTGGTAAATAATCCTTACACATATAAATTACTAGATCATTAGCGTATTTTTAATGTCCTTCAGACATACATGTTTCATAGTATATTATTTGATGCAAGAATCAATGAATCAAAATAGGTAAACTACGAAGTGAAATATATACAAGGTTATTGGTGATAGTTATAATATGTTGATCGTTATAAAGATGTTGATGTTGTAATATATTAAATTACCAATAGGTAATTCAACATATTACCGTTTATTACTTATTTCTTATACAGGGTTATTACTCTGTATAAAAAATAATAATTTGATTTACCATAAAGAAAATACTCAAGATTTTACATTAAATAAGGTATTATCAATTGTAAACTTAGTTCAAATCGAATAGATTATCTCTAGAATATTACATATTACTTTTAAAAAATGTTAATAATGACTTACTAGAGTTTATAAAAAAGATTTTTTTTTGTTACAAGGGGCAAACGAGCAGGCAGCTAAGTGCCTACTGACGCCCATGGACACCTGCACGACCAAGCAAATACTATGCCAGCCAAAATGAATGAATGAAATTTGATTTGAAGTATGTTAATATATCCATATTTCTCCCAACTACGCAATAATGTTATAATTAACCACTACATAGACAATCGAAAAGGCTGCCTTCTCAGCTTAGAACCAAAATAGTGCAATAATATTGTATGAAATTTTATTATTCCACGTTTTTTAATTTCATATTAATTTACCACAGAGGTTCAATGTCTCCCATTAAGTTTCATATAATTTAATATATGCATTGGATAAAAAAAGAACAAAGGGCGCACACTCTATACCATCGTAAAACTTTAATACTACATGTTTAGCATGAAAAGTTAAAATATGGAAATAGACATCAATGTAGTTGAAAGAAAGTAGATTACGCGCCTTGCTTAAGGAATTAATTCATGCTGTCATGTCCAACATAACACTTGTGCATTAATGACTGACTTTTTGCACAGTGCAATAATCTACTATGCCAGATAACTTAATGTACATACCAAACTCCCATTCCGTTTAACTTTCTTTCTTAGGACTCTCTGTACCAGACTCTTTGTTTGGCTGCAAAAAAAGTTTATTTTTATACTTATTATATTACTATACTTATAATATTTTTATGCTTTATACACTAATAGACAACTTTTCATTTGCTCAACATATAATGTCCTACTATATTATAATGTAAAATGTCTGAACATAAACAAATATTGGATCATATTACTATGTTATGATTTAAATAAAAAAATGACCTCTATATATCTATGGTAAAGCACCACACCATAGACACAGCCTATTGAGACTAGAATTTGTATCACAAGCCACACAATCACATTGCAGACTTGAGCTTGACCAAACAGCTCCTTTCCATTCTTTATGCACAGCATAGATTCAGTCACCATGATGACTCCATACACCCAACACTGAGTTCCTACTCTCTTGCATCTTGGGTCTGTCACATATGTGTAATACTGTCTGAAATTTAAAATTTTATTACTTTTATCAATAAAAGTCTGATCACAATATCATTTAAGGTCATTTAAGTATTTTTTCTAAAATTGTTTTATTTATGATTTTAAGTTTTGTGAGTTCCAACAAAGACCCAAAGAGCCATCTCAAATAGGACTAGCGAAACTATCCCAGTATAACCAGCATAGACAACTCACATCAAGAATATTGTATGCAAGTACATTTGATTAAAATTTTAATCTGATATGCAAGAATAGTTTCACTTTTAATATACATACCTTACAGATGGAGCAACTATCACACCGATCAAACACAATCTGGCTATAACAAGTGGATGAGAAGGGGGCATCTCAAATATATGCTTTAGGAAGAATGTATTCAGTTCTGATATCTGCCAAAACACCACAAGTTGACTAAGTGCAAAGAACCTCATGTAGGTACACGTAGGATCGAGCCATCGCACGGGTGTCCATTGAACTGGTGTGAATTGTAATATAGCCCTTTTTATCTTACCTGTGGTTGAGGAGATATCCCTTAAAATAAAAACAAGTGTGCTTTAGACTACACAACTTAAGTATAAACCTATATGCATGTACATATATAAGTCAGGGTGTTGGTAAGTCCATAAAGTTAAACTTAAACTTAGTCAATTTAACTTCTGTCTGCCTCACCTATCACTATTTTCATAACACTCTCAGGACACATTCACCAAATGTGGATAAAGATTTCACTTCAATAAGGGCATTGTTTTATTTCTAGTGACTATTTATTACTTAAAATTTACTACATTTATATTAAAATAGATTATACATACATTTAGAACTTATTTTTATATAAAGTAATATAGGTGCCTTACCTTATGCTAACCCATTTATATTCTCTCATTTCTAAAGCTTTACAAATTTTCAATCCAACCCAAATACCTAACCCATTACAAATAAGGACATCTAAAATTACAGAGTCCCACCAGCATTCTAGAAAGTTTGGAAGCAAGTGAGCAAATGCTATTTCTGTTATCTCCCACATAATGGAAATGGCCCAGAGTAGTCCAGTGTGTCTAAAAAGAATAGCTTTGAACATCCAACCCAAAAAGTGGCCCCAAGCAAAAACGTCTACATGTGACCATATCCTAGACAAACTAATATCTGAGCAATTAACTGCATATTCCTGAAAAATAATAGTTATTAAAACATCTAAGCAGTTAGTTTGGATTTATAAATAAATCATAAATGTATTTACACTCTCAGAAATTCAATATATTTAACCTGTTGACCGAGCGGGACGTCTAAATACGTCAAACATACTGGTAGGTCCTTGAAATATATGTTGCATACTGGAGCAAGTGGGATGTATAAATTCATCCTTTGCATTTTTTTAAAGCATAATTTTAAAAAAATATATATGAAATTACTCTTTACGGGTGCAACACACTGACACATTCTAGTGCACCATGCCCTTTAAAATATTAATAATATCCGAAATTAAAAAGGGAAAGTACCTGGTTAACAGGTTAACAACCCATACAATAAAAATACAAGTTGAGCAACAGTTATAGTCATTTTTATTAATTGTGATACTTGAATCCATTTTCAGCATTGTTTTCCTTAAAAATAATTTAAGTGTTGGAAAAATAGTGCTTACCTTATCCATGTCAATGTGGAAGTTACGTAAATTTGGGTCTATCCAATACATTATTTCATATACTGTTGAGTGACTTTGAAATAAAAGAAACAGCAGTGCCAGTAAGTAAAGTACTGACATGCCAAAAACAATCCTCCAAACAGCCGGGTGAGGTCGTGTGAATGGCCCATTAGGAAATGTAAGTACTGATATTATTAAAAAGAAGAAAACCACACAGCATATGCCAGACCATATGTTATCTTGAGTGTTAGATTCATTCCTGTGAAGTTTAAAGAGATCACTTAGCAACGATTAATTTTTATATAAAGCATGTGACAATATACCTAAAATTTATAAAATTATTATGCTGAGTTTCTAACCTCATTTTTTGGTTAGTTTAAATTTAAAAAATATATTTAATGCATACAATATTTAATATTAAATTAGTACTTTAAATACAGAATTCAAAAACACTACTATAATTATACGTAAGTAGTATAGATCTTTGATTGTAATCACCAACTTATACCTTACCTTACAAATGCTGTGTATATAACTGAAGCTATTGATACTGCCAACAAAGTAATAGTATGTGGTTTGTAGAAAAACTCCAATGATATATCGTCGACTGGACGCTCATTTATGTAACTAAAAGCGTCTTTAGATTCGTCCAATACTGCTGCGGTGCCGATTTCCATTGTATTCTCATTTCTCATTGACGTGAAAAAATTACAAGTCTTTTATAACATAAAGATATGCCAATACTCTGTATTCTGATATTAATCAAGTATTATGGTACATTTTTATACAACTTATAAGGTTAACAACGCATTAACGAGATAAACCTTAGAAAAGTTACCTACTCAGGACTTCAAATACGATCTATGAAATAAGAATCAAAGTGTCATATTCAGTAGCATAGATTATTAGAAAATTACGTATGTCATCCGTAGCCACAGATAAAATTGAGAACAAATCGTACTTGTAATTTTTTTTGTATTTTCAGACAATAATTTAACTTTTTTCTAATCTAAAGTAATAATTCTTAATTAATAGATTACAAGATTTTCTAATTGTCAAAGACCTTTCTGTTGAAGCGGGGGAGGGAGTACAGGGTTAAATCAAATAAGTGAATACACCCTTAGTAATATTTGCAAGAATTCATATTATGGTGGCAGTTGGAATATTGCTACCTCAAAATACTAACATATATTCCTATTTCCCCATCATCTAAGCATAAAATGATACAATAGTCCAGCAGCACCAACATATGAACAGGGTCGTTATGGAATTCAGCTCTATTAAGCTTCACTGTAGACAGTGGAGCTATAATAAAGGCTTGAATAAAGTTTGCATAATTCAATAAAATTTGCAATAGTCAATGACTGTTCTAACACAAACTTAAAACAGTGGAATATCAATATAATATTTGATTTTAATAAATTCTAATTTAAAAGTTGCTAAATTTAAAACTTCCTTTTATAAGCTTTCTAATTTTGAAGAATATTTTTGAAATAAAACTTCTTTACACATGCTTGAATTTAGGAGTAACCTGGGGAATGACTAACAAGAGCATTACAAGGCAAATATATATATGTTGCAGCCAATCATTTAAATGGCTAGCCTCTCTCACTTTGGACTTGGACTGAAGTCTCCATTGACAATACCTCTGACAATTCGTTTTTACTTCTGTTAGGAATCCCAGACTACCAGTGTTTGTTTGTTTTATTGTCACTGCACTCTTCCATTGTACTATTTTTCTTTAAACTTTTAACAGGCTAGGCAAGTAATGAAATATAAATCCAAATCATTTACCTTGCTGTTTGATTAGATGGCTGAATGTCATTCAGGAAGCCAGTTTATTGCTGTTAATAAAGAGACAAGGCTGTTAATTGAATGGTTAATGACGCTACCTGCCTGCAACATATATACACACATATAGATAGAGCTAAAGAAGTTTTACTTCAGTAGCGTGGCCTGAAGCACACATTTTTTTTAATATACCTTTACTTTCTAACAAATCTTGATATATTCTTGAAAAATTAATACTATAAGTAAATCACAGAAAGACATTTCAATCATATTTTATGTGTAATAGTCACTCAGTCTATAAACATGTCTGATTAAAACATACACAGAGTCTTTCGACTTTCACATTTTTAGATTTGTCTTAGAAATAAAGTAGAGTTTATATAAAATATACTATATTTTAGTTAATAATACTAAACATCATCAACTGTTGGTAGCCAAAATGCCATATTAGTACACGCAGAGGCCAGCAACATGTACTTGGGATTAAACTGCACACATTGTAGGCTGCCGTTGGCCTGAGAATCCAGTCGAGTGGAAGCGGCAGCGTTCCCGAACGACGATGACGTGGATGAGAGAGCCCCTAAAAAGTATTTGTAATATTCTTAAAAAAAATTCTATTATAATGTAGGTAGGTCTAAGAAGAATTAAATATTTTTTTTCAAGAGGATATTTTGAATTAATAGTTATCTTGGAATAATTTGTGTACGTTAATCTCATTACAGTTTCATATAAATCAGCATACAGGTGAGAAGCCATTTAAATGTCCGTTCTGTGACAAATGTTTTGCAAGTTCGGGCAATTGCTATTCACACAAGAGTCGCATGCATCCAACGGGACGGTCGGACGCAAAGATTAGAAAGCGCCCTACGGCGTCACGGGAAAACCAGCCCATGCAGTTTAGGCCTATAGCGCCTAAACCGGCCTTTGCACCACTGAAATATAATATGAAGTACCAGTGTACCTTATGTAACCACAGCTTCTTGAAGAGGGATAATCTGACTGTAAGTAATGTGAAATATTTTGATAAATCCATAGTACTCGTGTCAATTTTTTTTCTAAATATTACGAGCTATCAGCTATCCAGGCCGACGTGGGCGTTAAGCGCCATCGCTTAGAAGAAGCTGAATACTCAATACACACGCACACACCGACACAAGACCCATAAACTATCGATAAAATATTATTAATCCATTTATAACGGGTATGTATCACGATAATTAATTTTGATTAAAAAATTAAAATTATTTATCGTGGTACGTACTCGTTATAAATAGATCATATTGATATTAGACCACGAAGACTTAAGTTTAAAATCTCTAATTAACAATACACCAATTTCAATATTGTATGCTTGTTTTTTTGCAAAAAAATTAATAAGAAAAAAAGGTTAAAAAAACACCAATACACCTTAAATTGCTCCATTTATAACACAAAAAGGATTTTAAACTAAGTATGTAGTCCATTTCATTAAAGAAAATATCAACAATATCTGTGGAATAAGGAATTTTAAAATTTATTTTATGTATGATTTAAAATTATTAACTTCCTTTTTCTAGTATCACATGTACCAGCATACAGGAGAGAAGCCATTTCACTGTTCGTTCTGCAGTGAGAAGTTTGTTACAAGACGAGGTCTACTTCTCCACCATGACAAAACACATCCAGGGAAGGATCGTCCTCTGGCTTTGTTATCAAGGAATGTCTTACTTAAATAATTTTTGAAATGAAAAATTCTATAGGCGCTGTGGCCATTTTTGGAAATGGGGAAAAAAACCATTGAATTCTCAATCGTCATCAAATGCTTTCCATGAGCTGTATTTATACTGTGTATATAAATGTACAGTCGACCACGAAAGTGCTTTACCATTTCGGATGACAGTTGCTACTTAAAGAAAATTTTGCTAAGGGTTATTGGCAGAAATTAACATAATGCATAACAAGCAAAAATGAGCCTTTTAACTAATTGACGTGCAAACTACATTCGACCTTAGCGTGGCAAACCAATTTCTTGGTCGACTATACTTTAAAAAAACGAACACTGGGAGTCCCAAAGGCTTTGAAAACGGTAACAGTGAAGTCAAAGGCAAGTCAAAGTCAAGCATTCTTTGTACGAGAATAATCCTACAACGCGTTATCCTAATGTCGAATAAACTTGCCGTGCTAAAGGGGGTATCACAGTAATATTAAGGAATGGAAGGAAGTAAATCCAATTAAATACTATCATTTGTTATGTTATAATTAATCTTGTCATCTGATATTGTATGTATTAGTTAAGTTTGTAAGGCCTAATCTCGTTGCTGATCTTTTCTGCAGCCTGGAGACAAATCTCAGTGGTTTTATTATGCTATTTGTTAAATTTATTACAAAATATCATGTTAACACGTAAAAAATATGTTGAATATAACAAAAACTTCTAGTTCTTGTTTACCAAAAAGTCCGTAATCTGTATTCTTTAGTTGCTATGTATGTATATATTTCTATAAATCATATGAAAAACAAAACAGTTTTTTTAATACTCCTATGAAATTCATTAAGACCTTCACATGTTTGTTTATAGCTCGATATTATTTAATTAATATCAAATTATGAGTCCTGCAATGTATAATATTTTTTTATTAATCCGTACTGAGATTTGTATTCAGCACTAACAACCTATAATAGTAGCAACATACAAGGTGGTACTACGTGCTATAAATTCTACCACCTAGCAACTGGAAAGTAACGAGTACTTAATGACCGATTATATCATACGAATGAAGCTATTTAAACTGTTTTAATTAACTGCGGTAAAGGAAAAAACAATTGTATCTTGTAAACGCCCATAAAAATTAATAAAATTGAGATTAAAACACGGATATGGAAAACGCAAAAAACCGGTCGAACATTTTCTATGTTATCTAAAAATCTGATCGGATGCACTGGCTCATAAGTTTTATGGCGTTTTTACCGTAACAGTTCTCCAGCGGGAAGATATTTTACCCACAATTTATAACTTTGTTTTCTAAATGCACACACTTTTAATCATAAATCTTCCGTGTGTTATTTGAATATTCCTTCGATAATAACAATTCAAATCTTTGAATTAATGATAAATTAATTTGCTTAATCCAATTTTGTTTGTCGTGTATATAGAGAAACTGTATCGGTCGCCTCAATGAGCATACCTTACGGCTTTCATCTATCATATTAGTCTTTAAAGAAAGAGGGATTTGGCTAGGTATGATGAATATTCTGGAAATGAAATACTTTCGGATAAGGATTTTATCACGATATGAAATGAGAAGTCGTGCCGGACGTACTGGTGCGCATACCTTATCACTTTTTACAGGCACAGTTTCCATGTTAGGAGTTCGGTACAGGAAACCACCTATGATGCATGGGATTCAATTCCCGGTTAGATCTGACTACATTTATAACGAGTATGTTAAAGACAGATTTACATATTTATGATTGCGACTTCGCCTGTGATATTTCTTATAACGAATTAGATTTTGCTTCCATATTGGTGTTGATTTTATTATACCATCTTTTTCCTCCAACTTGTGTAAGAAGCCCGAGGAAAAGTAGTCTATTTTGTTTATTATCCGGATGAACGGATATCCGGACGATGGCTTCTCGCTGCGATGAAGAGGTCGTGGCCTAATCAGTGGTCGACATTTGAGTCGATCGCTAAGTTAAGTTGCTCTGGCTGCGACCGGGTGATAGTTCGGTGGTGTAGCTTTCGGGTTGCAGCATTACACCGATTTTCCCTCGTATTCATTCGCGGATTAACGCAAAGTAGTAAAGTTTTTCATGCATATTGTATTTGAATCAAACCAAATGGACCTTATGAGCTTGAACAATGACAGAGCATCCTTAGGTGTTGGACGGGCAAGAAGATGAGTAAACATGATCACGCTAAAATTTTTCGCCTAATTTTACGCGGACGAAGTATCGAGTAGCAACTACTCATATATATTTCCCAGAAATATGATCTAACATTGGCTGGTGAAAACAAAAAAAGAACGACCCTTAAACTTAACAACATTCCCAATTTAATAATCTGCAAAGAAGAGTTACTGATATTGTCTCAGTGTGAACATACTTTAATAGGAGTTGCAGATTAAAAAAATAATTTTCTTACAAAAAAAAAATTGATAATATAAAAAAAAACAAAAGAATTGCGAGACTTGAAATCCATCTTGAACGCGAGTTTGAAACGCGAATAAGAATGATTACGCTTCACGTGAAATTTTCCCTAACAAATGACGAGCTAAATCCTGCACGTGCCCATTTTAATAGTCATACATTTATCTCGGGGAACATGTTGCCTCTTATCCTAGATTTCATAAATTAGTTGCGGCGTGGATGTGGGCGCCGCACAAAGCTTCGCGAGTCAAGTTGAAACTTACATTAAAGCATTTAAGCCTTTTATACGTACATACACTCCACATTAACGGTGGTTATGCATGTTGAATAAAAGTAGCGGTCGTCGGCTGCTGAAAATTCGGCCACAGGTCTTCAAATTTGCGTACTGTATGGTTACTTAAAGCTATATAAAATGCAATTTTTTTTGTACAAGGAAATTGTTATACTCGAAGACTAGCTGTGCCCGCGATTTAATCCGCGTAAAATTAGGCAACAACAATAGTTTAATACAAATTCAAACGATATTTTATTCAAGTAGACTTTTACAAGCTCTTTGGAATCGTCAAATATTTTAAAAGCTACCACTGGATTCGGAAGAGACGAGCCACGAGAAGAATCAGCAAAAAACTCTTTTAAAATAGTTTTTACAAAGCTACATTTTTTGCATGTTAACTATAAAGTACGAAACTGGAGCATCTCAATTCCAAGCAGTTTTAGTTTTAATATCGTCTTCGACTGTCCAATACGCTTTACGAATAAGTGATCTTAACATGCTGTTTAAATTTAACTATAGACAGTTTTAATATGGCATCTGGGCTTTAGTTAAAGATGTGTACACTTTTTCGTCTCAAATTTTAGCGTGATGACATACATACATATATCCTATACCCTTCCTCGATAAATGGGCTTTACTGACATTGAAAGATATATTTTTTTAAATCGCACCAGTAGTTCTTGGGATGAGGATTGGGAAGAAAATAGAGAAACAAACAAATTCTTTAGTTTTGTATCTAATATATAAAATTCTCGTGTCTCGGGGTGCGTTGGCCAAACTCCTCCGAAACGGCTCGACCTATTTTCATGAAATTTTGCGTGCTCATTCAGTAGGTCTATGATACGGGTGGCCCACGCGGACGAAGTAGCGGGTACAGCTAGTCTAATCTAATATATGAAATTATCGGATATCAAATATAAACCAGTGCTAGAATGGGTCACCCATCTATCACCCGGTTGCAGCCAGAGCAACTTAACTTAGCAATCGACTCAAATGCCGACCACTGATTAGACCACGACCTCCTCAAAATCGGTCAAGGTCGTTTAGGATTAAGCAACCGATATATAAAATAAATTTGAAAAACTAACATTATTTTGAACATAAACTAAGGGTAAGAATGAAAAGGAAGTGAGTATTTTTTTTTATTTATTCATATCACATTGTTTTACTAGGCATTCACAGAAAAATAACTGCCTTATAAATACATTGTTTAAACATTACTTTATAGAGCGAGACAGCCGTAACATTTGTGATTTAATCTTGAAGACAATAAATAACAAATTAAAAAAAAAACATTACAAACTAAATATAATATTAGCCGATATTAATACTTACTTAACCTAATTTATAAAACGGATTTTGAGTTCTATATGTTAGAATATGTTCTAAAAAAAAAACTGGCGATATAAGCTTGAAATTTTGGTTTGTCTAACAATTGAAACCAGGTGCGGATTCACCTCTTAAAAACGGTGGTGGGCACAACTTTTCAATTTTTGGCCGATTTTCTTTGAAACGCGACTCAGCTTTAAGACTGATATAGACTATAGTGCATTCTTAACAAAGTATATGTCTATAAAATATAATTATAAATTTGATATATTTGTTTTGTAACATTGTTCATTATTTATTATTAATTACTGTAAATTTGATACATTGTAAGATAAGATATTGTAAGATATTTGATGTCGGATGAGAACTAACAGACATTAAAACAGACTTTCGCTCTTAAAAGTCCTTTACAGTGTGACGTCACAAGTCTATTAGGGTTGTAGGCATGCCCATAGTGCCCACGGCGGTGGATCCGCGCCTGATTGTAACAAAGCTGTATTTCGCAAATTACCCTATTAAAAAACAATGTTTGATTTATGCTGGAGCCAGACATAGCTCCATTTGAATGAACATTTCAATGATCATGTAGTGTGGCTGGGGACTTTGTCTAACTGAACAAAGTTTTGTAGAACTTTGTAGGCTTCAAGGACAAAAATGTACAAACACTTTGAGCTATGTCTGGCTCCGTTATTAAAACGATAGAAGGAAAAATACGCTTCTGTCATACACAATATTAAATGCTGATATTCCTTATAAATGGATCAAGGCCAAAATATTAAAACTCTCAAATGATTTTTATTGACATATGTCTCTGGAACAATCCAGAGCGCCATTTTCACACGTGCAAGCTTCATAAGGCGTTAACATGTCTGCACATTCGTTTGTAAAGATTTGATGTAATTTCTACTTCTTTTTTTAGTCTTTTGGCTGTCTCTGAAACTATAAAATTATTTTACGGACTATATGGTCTTTACATAAATCACAGATAAAAATCTCATATCACACGCTGTCTGGTACCTATGAGTAATTCACTACAGTAGGCTGTATGCGTACAGACAAATGGCTTCCTCTGATAAGTGATTACTGACGCGCTAGCGATGGCCAGTCATATTAATTTTATTTATTCTGACACCTTATTATGTTTGTTGTGAGCCACAGAAAAATAAGAACGTAAAAATGTAACTGCGCCACAGTTCTTAACTGATGCGGTTACAATCGAAAACTGTATATCTGTTTTTTGTAATGCATCAATAAACTTCTTTTTTTTTGTGAATTTGTTTTGTTTTACCGTTACTAAACAGTCAAAACGAGTGAAGAACCTAAACTAAGCGTTGGGAAACGCCGGTATGTTTGTTTACCTTTTGTCTCAAGACTTAATGAATAGGGTATAGTTTAATCAGCCGTTTAATCAACAGCTCAGCCTCTTTACTAAACGGCGCCGTTGAACTAAATATCATCACTTTGGGAACAAGAGCAGTAATGTCGTACATATAATGATGTATATTTATTTTATCGATTTTTTTTTACTTTTATTTGTACAGTGTTTTAAGTTCTTGTAATTTTATCTGTTTTTTTTTTCTTTTCTTACGTACTTTTACTTGATTCATATGTGCTGTAGTAGGATGCTCTTGTAATATGAAGGTTGGCTGGAAGAGATTCCTATATGGAATAAGCTCGTTTTTGTACAAATTTGTATATTATCCTGTTTTCAGTCTAAGTTATGTGTTTTTTTCTGCTATTATATGTATAATAAAGTGGTCAAAGCAAAAACTTCCGGACTGATATTGACTTTTTTTTTTTTCTATTCCAGTCTTACCGGTTAGGAAATATACCAACAAATGTATTTGCAAAATCATACATGGTATATTTTGGCATGTTTTGTATGCCTATAAATTAAATAAGACCCAAGCCCTCAATCGCTCTAGAATTAAAGAAGCGTCGCGTTAAATCTCGGCGTTGGCGTTTTTTTTAGCGTCATCGATACAGAAATATAGCGTTTATTTGTATATATATTTGAAAATAGAACAATGCTCGATAAAATAGCGTCGCGTTATGAAAGCGCTGTCGTGTGCACAGACTTGGGTGTTCAAATGTTCCATTTGAACGCATTTTTAACGCGCGGTAAAAAACTGCGCGTTAAAAAAGGTCTCGTGCGTATGCAGGCTAACGGTAATGAAGTCTTGGAAAGCTTTTAAGCTTCATCTAATATGAACGCCTTCTGTAACTTCTTCCTAGGTTTGATAATTACACAATTTATAATTCCAAACAGAGATTAGAACTCCCTTCCCCACCCAACAAATAGAGATGTGCTGATAACTTATAATCCCGCGTCCTGACAAATGGCGTTAATAAGAAACCTGTCGTGGTGGGATTAGTTCGTGTTAATTGCAGTTTACCGAGCTTTGCATCAGTGATGTGACTCAAATATATCGATGAATCATTTTAACAGAATTATTGACCTTTTAAGCTGAGCGATTCAAGCGCAGTGACGATAAATTGTAAAAGTTTTCGTCATTTAGTAGTTACTGTTAAAGTTAAAAATGCTAATGGCCAAAACAACATTAAAATTAAGTAATAATGTAAAAAGAAATTAAAACACGTGACAGTCACGACTTTTTTGTTTAAAATTCACGTTTAAAATTTTTGTTAAAAAAATCAGGTTATCAAAATAGATCTAATTGGTATATATACATCGCAAATTCCTTATTGTTTAATATTTTTTTAATATATATAGATTTCATTAAATGAATAGGAAAAATAATAAATATTAATTTTAGATCTATTCTTCTTCATAATTTTGATGTTTATGATAATTCTTCTGCTTCTTTGATGTCAGCTTCTTGATCTTCGTCGAAAATGCACGAGTCACATGCATTTCTATGAAGAAAGGTCCTTTCTTGAGAACATTTTCTACCAAGAAAATATGCCCAAATACCCTATATTTTTTAGACTTTTACAGGTATTGAAGTGTTTCTTCAAGGGCAACAAAAAAAAAATAGAATACAGTATTTATTTCATTGGCGTTTTTTATTATACAGAAGGTATGCCTTCTCTAGGGTATGCCCTACGCACGTTTCGCATATTACGACGCAGTTAAATGAGTATTCCGTCCCCATGACATAAAAAAAATGTGAGTACAAATGCTTGTATTATATTTGTGGGGCTGACTACTTGGGGTAAGAGAAAGCCAATGTTTTGGTACAGTAAAAAAATGCATGGGTTCAACGCAATATTTTACTATTAACTGCATTTAGGGGGTGCAGGGTTGCAGGCGGATTATGGTAAAGAATGTTAGTATTAACATGGGTAAGACGGTATTAGATAAAAGCGGTTTGAATGTAGTGCAGCATTTTACATAGATGATAACAATTTCAAATAATGTATAACATTTAAAAAGCCCTTACACCGCCTTAAACTGGCTTTATCTACAAATCCTTTCTTAACGGATGTCTACTAACTACAAAGTACCTCCTTGCCAAATTTAATCATTATACGTCCCGCGGTTTTCGAGATTTTGTGTAAAGTGACTGCCAGCCAGTTCAAACGCGGTAGAGGTGAGAGCAAGGTGTATACATGCAAAATCCCTGTACAACCTGCTAAAATACCTTGGCTTGTCAAGAACTAACATAAGATCATTACTAGAAAGACAAACAGACAAATAAAATGATTTTTAATAAGAATTCGTTATTATTTAAAAAAATCAAAACGTTTTTATTCATCATTTTGATTACTGGGGTGATCTCATTAACAGTAATTTAATCCTGTAGTTGTCACTTTTTTAACATTCCTTTCATTTAGCATTTATACTTGTGTACTTTTAAAACAGGACTAACAATAGCGGCCATCTTGTTTTTGAGTTTGCTCACATTTTAGCAAATTGAGTGGCTATGTTTAGAATAAGAGATCGCAAATAGTGTGTTTTACTAATTCTTAAGGTATATTTTAACTAACACGTGTATAGAAGACAAATATTGCCTAATACCTATTATGCCTACTATGCTTGTTACCCCTTTTACTAAGCGTAAAGCTTGTGTTAGGAGGGGGTATGATCTTAGCTCAGTGGGGTTAAGGTTTGGACAGGGTCCTTCAGGATTTCAACCCGTTGTTGAGCTATGGAGAATCTAGATATGTATAACAAGGGTTAAACGAGTATGCGATTCAAGTGAGTGACTAGTACGAACATTCTCAATAGTTTTACTTATTTTTACGTTCGAAACAAACGTCAAATGATAGTTCGTGTTTCACACATAACTTACATGGCCGCGATGTTGAGGACTCTATATGTGCGAGTTCTGATTTCATTCAGACCACATTCTATACTTTATTGCTACAACACTTGTCATTTCAATTAATCAGTTCTATGATTTATTTAAAATATAGAGAAAACCTGCTTTAAGGCACGGGAATGGGGATTCAAAATTCATCTTTCGGTACAGGTAATGACCTAGCTTAGGGACAAACATTCGTTGAGTTATCCAGTCTCTCTGATTGTGAAAGAGGCCAAATTATATTTTACGTATCTATCCAGAGGTTGTGGGTTCGATTCCCGCCTCGAGTCTGGGTGTATTATCTATATGTATATATTTATATATTTCTACAAAAAAAATTGTGTATAGCAGGCGGCTGTTACCTATGACACAGGCATTAAGTTGTCTACCTTAGGAACAGACGTCGGTGTGTCATATAGTCCTGTATATATTTATTTATCTTGTCCATCAGGGGAGACGCATCCGGCTGACGCGGTATTATCAAGACCTCCACTGAAGTCACCCAGCTCTTCACAGATCACATCTCAAGCAAACAAACGTAAGTACATCATCTTTATGAATTCAATTCTTGGTCTATGGCTCTTGTGTATGCCTACTAGGCATAATTTATTTCGCCAATGTCACGCTACTTAAGGACAAAACAGAGGAGATTGGTTGATAAAGAATGAAAAAACTAAATTTGTCACTTTACATAAACTTTTTAATCGATATTCTTTTTATTTCATATATATTATACCTGTATATATATGTCAAACTCCCCCAAGACGAAATATCCCTCATTCCGCGCGAAACGTAACTCAGCTGCGGATAGGTTAGAAGCGGACGGGTGTTTGGGTAGCGATCGTCCTGGCCGCTTTGCGATTTTTTTTTTAATATAGAAATCCTTGTGTATGTGAGTGTACAAAGTTAACATTAACATCTAATTGCTTGGAGCATTGTAGCATTCATAACTCGAAAATTTTACAAAAAAGAGTCAGCCTCCACCTACGGAATATCAATGCAGTAGAGTGCAATCGACAGCTTCGTAAAATATATGCACTTTTGGAAAAAATTACTAATGTACACATTTATTTAAAGGAAATTGGGTAAAAAAAAAATTAATACCTATTTCTATTACATAATTGTAACGTCTTTAGTATTTTAAGTGTCCCACCAGTCTACCCCTATATATCAATCATTCGCTAGCGTTGTTAGTCTCGCTAAAACTTGACTACCGGAAACCGTTGGATCTTTTTCATCATCATCTAGGGCCTCTTCATGCGCACGCCATATACTTTTGGTGGTAGCTAACTGCATCCATCTCCTTCCTGCGGCCTTTACTATATCGTCGCGCCAACGATAAATTAATTTCGTGGATCTTTTTAAATTCCCCTAATTTCAGAAAAGATTTAAATGAAAAGAAAGAAAGGAAAAGTCGAAACAATACTTAAAAATCCTAAAAAATGCAGACTTGGTTGCTTCTTCAGATAGATCAAATAAACTTTTGACTAGCGTACTATGTAAAATTATTATTTCATAAAAAAATTCAGCCACTGTTTACGTTACTGTCACGTTTTATGGAAAAGACGTGAAGGAGATTGATTAACTGGCTGATAGCAGATGAGTCTAAATTCGGGCAGGACATCGTCTGCCGGGTCCGCCATGCCAATTTCCCTTGATCCCAGCATCACGCGTGACCGACTGAACTGATTGATTTTGTTTGTTGTTATTAAAAGGGTCATTTTAATTTGATCCAGCTATGACTACTTGAAGTCGGTTATTTTTTGTTAAAAGTTTTTTAAATTGTAATGCATTCCATAGCAATCATATGGCACCAGTTCGCTGGGGAAATTTTTCCCCTTAGCAATCGTCGCGTCGCGCGCATTAAAGAAAAAAAGATTAAATTTAAGAAGGTTCATTATGACTCACCTTTGACATGCTATTTACTACTATTACCTTTTATAAATTTTACTTACCTTTTAATATTGAACTTTCCACGTTTATATCTAAGGCCCTCGCACGAACATTTCGAACCGTTCGAATTCGAAGATTCGACTGTATTTAGGATGGAAATATTCGTGCTGGGCCCAAAAGAGGCAAATCTTTATCGCGTCAAGCTTTTAATTAACGCTAATGCAAATGGAGTTGACACTAAGGATGGAGCCTCCATTGTGGTGTCAGCATGAATATTTTCAAAATCGAATCTTCGACTCGAAAGATTAGAAATGTTCGTACTACGGCCTCTGGGTTAGTATGAATACAGAGACCATTAGATTATTTATATAAAAATATTGTAACATAGTCAATATGGTTATACAAAAACCTTAATATTTGCAGGTCTATTCCATCGGGCTATTCTCATGTCTGGGTCTGCGTTATCAGACTCAGCGATGACCAAAGATCCCACTCAGTACACGCTGCAAGTCGCTCAGAGCTTGGGATGCAACCCTAGTTCAAAAAACATGATGATCTGCTTGCAGACTAAACCGTAAGTTGGATATTTTGCTAAAATGGGCTGAGGATTCAACAAAAATTTTGATATAGAAAATCTATGAGTCCTTACAAAGGCTATTTTGAGGAGGTCGTGGCCTAATCAGTGGTCGGTATTTGAGTCGATCGCTAGGTTAAGTTATTCTTGCTGCGACGTCATAGATGAGCCACAGATGGGTGTGCCATTCTAACACTGGTTTATATTTGATATCCAACCTCCTCCGTGTTTCGGAATGCAAGTAAAACAGACGCCCGTGTGTCATATAACGCAAAAAATCTATAGATATTTATAACATTTAAGTACCTGTTTATGACGGCAAAACAAAATTATTTCACTAATTGAATATGACTATACGACACTTATAACAAAAACGCAAGTTAAAAATTTTTTGTCTGTCTGTGTGTTCCGGGTAACCTCCAGAACTCCGGAATTTCGGAATGGACTTTTATTGGCAGATAGCTGATATTGCAAGGAGTAACATAGACTTGTTCACATTAAAAAAAAATATTTAGGTTACTGCACAGAAAAATAAGAAAATAAATAATATAAGTCTGCTAATTTTCAGATTGTCAGAAATAAAAAAGGTTCAGATCTTAGCAAGACAGTTCGAGACTCCCCTCGGTCCGATTGTGGCGGGTTCGTTCATACCGAGTGAACCATCCAGGACCATGGAGGCCTTCCCTAATCTTTTAAGCAAGTGAGTCCATACAGAATAATCTAATCAAAATAAGTACGATTATCTTAAAGCGACACAACTTAGAGTTAATATACAGGTAAATAATAAAGAGATGACGGAATTTTAGACAAAGGACTAAACCTATGAGTTATTTAAATTTCCACAAGAGAAATAATCACCGGTAGTTGGGGGGGTGGGGAGACAGAAGGTCTCTCCCGGAAAGGGACCTTTTTTGTAGGACCTCGTCGAACGAAGGGAAGGCTTCTCGGGCTCCAAGACCGCTGGGGGTGCGGGTGGTGGGGCGCCGGTACTTCCACCTCGGACCTAAGGTAATGCAAATAGGTAAATAAAATTTATATTATTTAATTTTGGAACACAGCCTAATAGGAGTATCCTGCCGTCCATCACTGGGGTAATGGATGTGAGGAAGAAGTCAGCAAAGCTGAAAGGGGAATGAGCTGGGTCCATGGCACGAATGTACTCGCAAAGGCCGACCAATGTTGCGGCTTTATTGACTTCCACCATTGACCGCCGAATTCCAGGTAGGCCGACGAAGAGGTGACGCGAAGACTTGGACGCCTTTGCGGGGAGGGAGTGGATTGGGATGGCTCAGGATAGAAGAGATTGGTCTAGAAGGGGGGAAGCTTTTGCCCAGATCAATTGCGCAGATTTGACAAGTAGCGCGGAATTCTGTCGGTGGCTCAATCTCATTTTGGATTTTTGTTCCACCCCAGTAAGGTAAAAAAAATTAAGGTTTCAATGCTTTGAAACTTTAATTTCAAAAGGCATGAAGGAGGTCGTAGCTTAATCAGTGTCCGGCATTTGAGTCGATCGCTAGTAAGTAGCTCTAACCGCAGCCGGGTGATAGATGGCTGATCCTTTCTAACACTGGTTGTTTAAATAACAGACTTCCTCCGTGTTTCGGAAGTCACGTAAAACAGTGGGTCCCGATTCATATCATTGAGCGATATTAGTTGTGAGATTGTGGGGGTTCTGGGGTTAACTTTATTCAGTCGGTCATCTAAACTCGCCCCACAGCCACATCCTCTGACCGACACAACGCTAGGAAGAAGAACAAAATTAAAGCTTTATTTTACTTAGAGCTAAGCAACATAAATAACGCTACGGTTTATTAATGTCAAATAAATTCATTGGCGTAATTTTATAATAAGGCAACGATTTGATCTATAGATCTATTTGTTAATTAAACAAACTACCTTGAACATGTATGTATAAGAATCGGTATATTTGGTCAGCATAAACTTAAAAGAAGTCAAAAATTGCAACAGCTTTCACGTGGACAGTTTTTGAAATCGCTCCCGTATCGAGTTGATGCAATCCGGTTCTGTATCAAAAAACTTGACCGTGAGGGTCAATTTATAAGCTTAAAGCTGCTTAGGAGGCTTTCTTAAAGCAGTAGCGAATTAATCTAGTTTACGATCTACCAGTAAATTTCCTTATGAAAGAAATGGATTCAAATGGTTTAGGAAAGGACCTTTGCCCAGCGGTGGGACAGTATAGGCTAAGTAAAAGAAAAGTAAATTTCCTTATAGACTGCGGGTTGGCAACGTTTTAAGTCCGAAGAGTAAAATATTAAAATTTACAAAATTTCAAAGTTTTTAAAGAGCATTGGAAAAAAAATCTTGCCAATCTATTTATTCAAGTAGATAATTAAAGCTTTACTAAACAATGTAAATTTGTACCTACTAAAAAAAAACAATATATATTTGCGCAAAAAATCCAATGGGCTGTACATTGTTCCGAACGTTCTAAGTTTGAAATTAAACTTGTAAGTTTTTAAATCTCCTTATTCTGACCCGATAGAAACATCCGTTTTGAGCGGATGTCCCCTAACGTTTAACCATTTGTACGTTAACGGGTGCGCCTTGCGAGTCTGTATCCCTTCAAGCTGGGGGTGCCGGGGGTGGTACTGGTGGGGGAGCGCCTCTGGAACAGCTGGATAGGGACCTCGTGTGGGCACAGTTGCTGTCCTCGAGGCAGGCCTGCTTCCTGATGGGGGCTAGCTGTGGTGGTGGAAATATGAAGGTAAATTCTAGCCAGTTCCAGAAATACAGTATTTTAAAGAACGCTTTTTGTTCTTGAGTGAAACTGAGACAGGAGACCTTCGACACTCACTGGTCGTAGGGCAATGTATGAACGCCAGTTCGCAGGCGAGACACGAGACAGGAGACACGGTTCCTACATAGTGCCTGTCGTGGTCTTCTGTCTCGGTCTGGCTAGTGAACCGCTACCTTTACGGGCGTTTGTTACCACACATATAACACGACATTAAGTTGTCTATCTTGGGAACATAGAGCCATGTGTCATATATATATATATATATATATATATATATTGTTATTTTATTATTATCATTTCTTACAGGTCGATGAGGAAGAATATCAGCGTCTCGGTCTCCGTCCACGTCACGCTTACTCCGTCCTTGACGTCATCGAGGTGGCCGGCTACACTCCCCCCCTGCGGCTGCTGCGGCTGCGGAACCCTTGGGGGCACTACACGTGGCGGGGGGCCTGGGCCGCCAACTGCCCTCGCTGGACCGAAGCCCTAAGGCGAGCCCTGCCTGCCACCAGCGCAGACAGGGACCAGGGTGTGTTCTGGATCAGCTTCGATGATGTGCTCAAGTGAGTCAATCTTTATCTTAGACTTTCTCCAATCATAGTACCACCTTTAATAATAGTAATAAATTTCTTTATTCAAGGTATAAAAAAACATAAGTCAAAATTACAATTAAGAGTAAAATATAAGTATATATAAAATAAAATTTAGCTTTAGCTTTCACACTCCCTCAGTCTCCGCTTTAGTTTTTATAGACAGTGACTTAAGTTGATCAAAAACATTCTGCGATCATTTGCAGTTTTTTTACAAGCTTTTATTCAGTTTCACTGATGTCGGTAATCAAAGCTGGCAAGCTTAATTAAACTCAGTTCCAGTTATCTCATTAAGATGAAATATTGCACACATGTATATCATGTGACAATGCAATATCATGATGACATGGAGCTGAGCTGAGCTTTTATGGCCTTCACGATACAGGTTTACCTAGTGTGGAGTCAGCCAGTAAACAATTTGGTACATGGTCAATATGCAGACCAATTGTGTGTGTGTATTGAAAAAAATAAATTTCATTTCACTTCATTTGATGATGGTGATGGAAGATGGCTATAGGAAATCCGTTAAAAAAGACAAGCGCATCAGGTTTGGGCTCATTAAATAAGGGGTATAAGACTATAAGCTAACTGAATTTGCCCCAGAAGGATATTTTGTTCATCTTTTTCTGCGTATTTTGGTACTAGTACGAGACTTTTATTCTGTAATAACTATTATAAAGTTTTACGTTTTTTGTATGTTGTTTGAAATAAAAACACACGCACCCACATGCACAAACTTATTATTTTAATTTTACGGTATTCCTAAAGCCGTTAAAACTAGAAAGTGGTGAAAGTGTAATTGTGTAATATCGAACAATATGGAGAAAAAGTAACAATATTGTGTATACTTCATTTATTCAAGAAATTGCTACATATAACATGCGTATACATAAATCTTTAAGTTTATGACTTGCTCATTGTTTCCTTCTTTGTAGTAATTATAGTAAAGAAATGCCTGCAAGTTAGACCTCAAAGACTTATTATTTTGAAATTTTAGTACAACTTTAATTTTGTACTTTGTTTTCAAGTGAACACTCTTTACGTGGGGTAACATAAAGGGAAGTGTTTCTTTGACAAAATTCCAATAAATATTACATCAAAATCGTATAAGCCGTTCCGAAGTTAATCCAACGTCAATAGAAGACACGGTTATAAATTTTATAAGAGTTGAAATGGGCACTTAAAGTAACGCATAAAAGAAAGTAACTTAGTAATTTTCTGTGAATTACACACAGCCACTTCAACTTAATTTTCCGTTAATTTAACTACAATTTTATAGATGTAATAAATTTTCATATAACGACGCTGGTACAAATTGTATGTCCACGTGTTAACGCGGAAATCCGTGACGCATTGAATGAATGCACGAAACGAACGCATTAATCTAGAAATTTCGGTTCCATTTTTTAAATAAGTGCCGTGGAAATTATTATTTTCACTAGTTTTGTTATAATATGGTACTAAAAATCTATATTTATACTTAATATTTAAAGCTGAAGCGTTTGTTTGTTTATTTATTTGCTTGAATGCGCTAATCTCAGGAACTACTGGTACGATTTGAAAAATTCTTTCAGTGTCAGATAGCCTATTTATCGAGGAAGGCTATATATATGATAGACTTACATATCATCTCACTATAGTTGAAAGTAATATTTTTATTACCAGATTTTATGCGGACAAAGTCGCGGGCACGGCTAGTAATATATAAAGCTGAAGCGTTTATTTGTTTGCTCGAACGTGCTAATCTCATGAACTACACGTCCGATTCGAAAAATTATTTCAGCGTTAGATAGCCCATTTATCGAGGAAGGCTATATATACTCTACATATCATCATGCTAAAATAGAAACTAATATTTTTATTACCTAATTTAAAGCGAAAGAAGTCGCGGGCGCATCTAGTATGATATGTGGTTCTAAATAATTAGCTTGAAATCAGTGTGAAGAAGGAATAAGACGTCTGTAATACCGATATAAATAACTGCATATTAAAATATACCATTCCCTTCCCCGTTAGTATAAGGGTTTGCTGCGATTTTGCGATCATAAAAATAAGAAGCTTTGTTACTACAGGATCTGCCCACATCTCCCACTCAGCGATGTATATGTCCAAGGTTAGCTCATCGCTTGCCTGAAACAGAAATGTTGTAATACTATTAGCCTTTGTGTTTGTTACAGAAAAATTTTTGGTGTTGGATTTTGGTTTACTGCAGGCTTGGCAAGAGAAGTATACGATATGTGTCAGAGCCCTATTTCATTGAGACGCCATGGCGACACCGGCAGCTACGTATTCAAACAATTGATGATTTAGGACGGGTAAATCACTTGGCGACGGTTTGGTGACGTCGCCAAATTATTAAATGTATCACTTGCTACGTAGCCAGCTACGTCGACATGGCTTCTCGGTGAGGTTCGGCTATTACGGTGACGCGTTGATGTTAGTTTCGTTAAAGCAAAAACTGCGAATTCGGTCTCATCACGAAATTTGCTACACTCCATGGCGTGGTTAAGCCGTTACGTTCG